>OZ026521.1:23349565-23717065 GCA_964019695.1 Loripinus fragilis
TACCCAAACTGTTATTCAAAGGAACTGAAGATTGAGACGACCAAACAAAAATATATTTCCATCGGATAACTGTACTCGTACTTTATGATTTGCAACCACACAACTACCAATTTAACAATATACCCCAATGAAACATCTCAGGATAGGTTGTTAGAAGCATAAAATAGACAATCTATTGTTGTCATCCAGGTGCATGACATACGACATGAAAAGTTGTTCCTTTCTACACGCTCATTTCTTTGAATTAATGAAAGTGGTTGAGAATTTTTTTTAAAAAGAGTATGGTGAAAATTTCATTTATTTTAAAGACACATGTTGTAGGTACACATTGGAATTGCCTCAATCTGTACCTACAAAATATGTTACTGAAAATAAGGAAGAAAACTATTTGGAAATTTACACTTTCCAAGTATCATGTCCATTGTCTTTACCACTTTAAAACTTCCCAAACTGCCAATCAGTATTTAAATTCCTGTCACTCTACTGCAAATTGTTTATATTTGCATGACAGCTATATCTCCAAATTCGAGTTCATGAACTACCTCTTTGCTAACCTGCTAGTTGCGTGGTTTTAAGATCGATATTTGATAGATGCCTTTTTACGTCGGTTGGCTCATTTAGCATATTTTTTATGAACATTCGGTCTACATCATAGAAAATGGGCACATGAAGCATATATTGGCACTCTAAGTCAATGTCATCGCCCATGCAGTGCTTTAAGGTTACATCAAGGCTTGCATTTCAGGCCAACTAGACAATGGATTATACAGTGCCCTGATTTAGCCCAACGCGGATGCACAGACTCATTAGTATAAGTCCTCGTGTGTTTTAAGGGCCATTTGTGCGTGATAGGCTTTACAAAACGAACCTGAATGATTCGGATTTAAAATTATTAAACGCTTGGCTTTAAAAATATTTTACGCATATTCAGAGGGATAAAGTGAGATGGTGCAACGTCCCCTTGTGTTTAACATCTGTGTGGTCCATTCCAACTCTACTTATATATACACATCACAAATCGATAGTCTAAATGGGGAGCACATCTAGAATAAACTTAAAGTGAAAATTCACACTTTTTCAACTGCATTTATGATAGAGCTTACAGTATGGTACAAATAATTCCTCATTAAATGCTCTTCAATTAGTCTGTAATTAATTACTTTTCACTTGCCCATGGAGCCTGTCAGTTGTCAGGCCAAAGGGCTCTACACAAGAGAACTGGCCACTGGCGAAACGAGAGTATGTTCACCAATTTATGTTTATGTCCATTCTAGCTTTGCAATCATCTTGATGGTGAAGACAGAGCTGGTTGCTTTTCTTGTCTTCTTGGTGTCAGTGATTGATGTGTGGCTCTTCCTCGCGGTGTAATGGGTTTACTTGTTAGATTTCTTTTGCTCCGGTATTCATTTTAATTTACTGTTGAGTCCTTATCCTTGCTTTATCTCCTTTTATATCTTGATTTATATGTTTTAGGAGATGATGCATTGATAAGTTAGGGGTCCTTCATGCAAACCAAATATCTATGTGTCTTGATCCACATCTGAATTAAGGGTGAGGTTGGCGCCGTTAAACCGGTTTAAGCCCTCCAGTAAAATATTTTACTGACCGTTCCAAGGCGGTACTTTTTTTGTGGATCTTTTGTGTTTTTGTTCTGTCTTGTGTTTGCTATGTCTTTGTGCACGTCTGTTTATATGTGCTTTGTGGTCACCTGCTGGGAAAGGGCTGACCTCTTGGCTCTCGCTTGTGGTGTCTACTGTGAGTCTGTCACTTTCCCATTGGTATCTTGGGTCAGGTGTGGTACTTGATTGTATCAATTCCTGTTTTTGCACCCTTACTTACTTTGTCTGCAGTTTGTGATTGTGTTATTTCCTGATCATACTCACTCACTATTTTGTTATTATAGTATAGAGTGTTCATTTACCTTTTCCAAACTGCAAGATTATGTTTCTATCTTATATGCTTTTTGAGTTATTGAATGTTGAACATGATAACCCTATTTCTCGCAAAAATGTCTAATGAAATTCTGTGGCATATGACACTTTTACATTTATTTACTTTTCATTCTCATCTTCGCGATATTCTACGACTGTTAAAAGCTTAAAGAAGGCTGCACTGGCTCGTCTGAGTATATTCATGTCAAATTGTCACATTGTTGCAAATCGCATGCCGTGGCTCATAGTTAAAACATATTTCTACTGCACGCTCTACATAGTTTGATCAACACCTTTTGAATGTACTAAGTTATTATCGTTAATGCCAAGAGCTACACTCTAGACTAAGAACAAATTTAGCAGCTTAAACTACAGTTTGTTCAGTAAAAAGATAGTGAATGACAAATTTTACATTTTTGGTGAAATAGAGGATGCAAATCAATTTTTGTCAATGAACTCAATAACACATCATAGTCATACAGTTAGATATTACGACCCCACATTAAAAATAATGCTATTTGACAAGGCGATACTTACTGGAATGTAGGACAACACATCTCATGCCATTTTGACAAATCCCAGACAAGACATCCCACAAAGATTTGCCTTTCTGGGCAAAACATTCTATACAAATTCTGCCACCATGGACAAAACATCCCATGATGTTTCTTATAGTTTACTTCGCCCCTTCCTGTGGATCACAACCAATCGGTTTGCACAGAAATTTAATGTTTTTGGACATCTTAATCACATATTTTGTCAATATTTGTAATATCTATTAAGTAAATCACTAAGTAAGTCCACGAAGTGGTCAATGCGTCCATTTCCAAAGGCACAGGAGTAAACTATAAGTAGTTCATAGATCATATAATACGATGATAAAGAAATTAAATAGTTCACTCGCTGCACTGGTTCCTACTTAATACCTTTATAATTGTAATGTAATATAAAATCTATAACCTATACATTCTCTCTTTAACCATGATTTCATCCTAAGATATGCAAGGCAACTTATGAGAGGAATAGTAAAAATATGTTTTGGTCAATCAAACATTCTAGTGATTCTAAATAAATTAAATTCTAAAGGTTTTCTAGAAAGTATTAGTTCGTCATTTGGTATTCCTTTTCTTATCTCATATTCTAATCATAGATAATGATAAAAACATAATATGTAATTAAACAAATGTTTAACATGTTTGAAAGAGATGGATTGTTTTATTTTACTTGCAGTGGGAATGGTGCATTTTAACTTCTAAAAGACAGGTTAATGTCGTTTGTGGCCATGTCAGAAAGATTGTGACGCAAGTATCAATCCTATGGAATATATAGACAATATATTCATGTGATTTGGTCCTTAACTGTATTAGCATATGTAGGCATACCAATGGTTAATAACTGTGCTCATCAGAATTGTTTTTAATTTAGTTATGTAAGAGCTTATGTTGTGTCTCTTTTACACAAATCAAACTGACGTCATTGAAGCGTATCCAGCTATCTAGATGAATTACACAATATTAACACCCCTTATGTTGAACATATGGTGTCCTGGTGAGGTTCAGTTAAATTAAAGAAATTCGTTTTATTTGGACTGGTATAGTTTAATTTAAAATTTATGATAAACGAGATTCATTTGGTTCTGAAAATGTCGGACTGAATATATCAAAAAGCATATTCTGTTGTCTAACTACGCTTCCTCTTCAGTTGCAACAAATTATCTATTGTTGACATGATGACATGAGTATCAACTTGATTTCAATTTACAGTTCGAAACACTTCAGTTTTTGTATGTATGTGTTTTCTTTTAGAATGATTTTGACAGTTTTATTGCTAATTTCGCTTCAAAACAATAGTTTAAAAGATTTTGCGATATATGACATTTGCCTATTTAGACATGATTGCTACAGTTTCTGGTGGCATTGCAAACATTGCATTGCTACATCTGCCATGGTCAGATGGACTAGTGATGGAAGAGAAAAAAAATGGATTTCTTTGACTGATTTAAAACAAACTTTTAAACAGGATATTGCCCATTTTTAGGGCTAATGATATTTCTACAAGTTCGTCATTTCTGGGAATTTTGTCTGCATTGTGAATGCCACTGATCCCTTCGGCACATTCTTAGATCAACTCAACCTGAGTGCCGTTACGTCAATAGCATTTGTGGATGGTAAGTAGTTCCATAATTTATGTACGGACTTAAACACATTTCATCATGAACTCTTCCCTTCTGTGTATCGGCATTACATTGTGCTTATGTATTGTCTTTCGTTATACATATCAAAGCAATCCTTTTTCGTGCTGACCACTCTTTAAACAATTGGTCTTTTGCACATTTTAACACGACATTCGTAAGTGCATTACCGTATCGTTGGCGTAGCTCCCATTACACAGTTACGCACGTGAGTAGTAAAATAGTAAAATTCAAGGGAGGTCACCTAATGTGGTAAAAGTGATGTTCCATACCATAAGGAACTGCTCTTAAAGCAAAGAGTTCGCTCCCTCGGAGAGCAAATTCCTTCCTTTAAGAGAAGTTCCTGTTTCGAAAAGGGACGCAATGAAAGAGAATCACTGCTTGATAATGAAGTCTCCCTTTGATGTGCGTAACTTTTTCACCGTTCTTGCTACGCCACTGCGTATTATAAAGTCGACTTAAGTATCCTGTGTTGTATTAATTACCCAGTATCATTCATTTTCTTATAATCTACTAAGTAACATTATCCATTAAGTATGTTGTTATCATTTCGTTTTGTGTTAGTCCGTTTGTCTGTACGTTTAGATGCATTTGATATACTTTTCGCTTGAAATATTTTGATTCAAAATTGTTCCCCTTGTCCTTCTTGGACTATCACCAATATCTTATTGACTTTGTGATACCATAAAAGCTGCATTAAGTAATTCATTTCCCTGGCTCTGAATAAGAGGGCGTATTTTGCAATTTACTCTCTAACTGCTAATCAATCATATGTTGTGGGTACGAAAAAGAACCGTCTCAGCGAGACGGTTCTTTTTGGTACCCACAACATATTTTTGTTTTGTTCAGTTTCATGCTTAAGAGTTGTCTTATCTGCAACTATGAGATCAGTGTAAGCATGCAAAGTTTGTTACGCAAATGAACAAATCTTACCTGACCCACTGTAGGAGCTCTGTCGTAAAACCGAGCACTTGCAATGTGCAATGATCCCTTCTCCAACCAAATCTACGCGCATGCCCAGTGAAACTGGCATGCATTCGACTAATCAGTTGGTTTCTATATCAGCATACAGTTGAATTTGAGCTGAATGAAAATAATAAGTACGTATCAAGGCATTCGAGAATGCGCATTTTCGAGCATATGCAAGAAAACAATAATGTTATTTTCTTACCATACGGTTCACAGAAGTATTTTTGAAATGTTTATGCACTGAAAAGAAACAATTGACAAGATTTATAATGTTGTTGCCAAATCAAAATTATCTCAAATATATCTCTAATAATTTTTATCTGGGTAGGTCCTCCATTCTTTTGTTTCCCTTCCAAGTGTATTTACGTCTATGTGTTATATGCTGGTATCGTGCTTGCTTTGGTTCCCTGTAGTTGATAACATTTGAGTGTGTTATCGAAGTGGAGTGAGTATATGCAGGAATCCAGAATCGAAATCAAAATGGCGTGCAATGCCATTTTGACCCAAAGATATGAAGATGGATTTTTGGGAAAACTGCTTTCAGTACTAATGCATTCTTGGATTAATAATGAACATAAATTCGTTACTGTGTATAGGAAAAGAAGAATTATTTTATCGAAATAGAAACATGTCAAATGAGATAAATAGACGAGTTGTGCCGGAGAAGCGTTATCATTCCCGTTATGACACCCGCTCTAACAGTGTAGTGAGAATTTACTCACCAGCAAACTTTGAAAGACCGCCGAGTTCTAGACATGCTTACGGACACGAGAAAAAGGGGGTGGTAGCGTGCAGGCTACCAGATCACAAGCAATCACTGTATCATACAGAAATGGCAGTTAAAGGTGCGGTACGTCACAGAACACGTACCGCAGATCGACTCGGTCCCCGCAGAGAACTAGCACAATCTGCACGAGAAAGACTACTCTCAAATGTAACAGATGTGAATTACCTACTTTGTCGAGGATTTAACAATGGTCAGTTTCGATATGGTCATAACTCTTATTCTGACAATAATGGCATGGAAATCAGGAGACCGCAGAGCTCGTATCTTTATCCAAGACGCCCAGTCAGAAATATAACTAGTCACGTGCACAAACTTCCCCTGCCGGAAGTCCCTAAAATACGATATGTAACAGAGATTGTGCAGCCGTGTTCCGTGGTTGTGGCATCACCAAACAGGGTGGATGTGTCAGACAGCGAGAGTGTACGGAGTTCCAGTGATTTCAGGAGTTGTATTTTGAGGACAAAGTCGGCACCTCCTGCTACTGGTATGAAAGCCGAGAAGAGGGTGTCGTTTGGTCCGGACAGTGTCTGCGGTGAAAGCACCGCGTGACTTTCATGAAAGGGTATGGGAAAGTGTTAAATAGCAAATTTTATAGCCACGATGAAACTTGTGTCACCTGTGAAGGCATTCGGGAAAGTCCGTCACAATTCGAGAATCGAATCATGACTCGGGTGTATATAAGGAGCATAACGCGTAATACTATGTACCAAAAAGCTCCATTTTGTTTGCCGGAACTGGCGTATGGAAAATAAGTTCTGTAGCATGTGGGTTAAGCTCTATTAAAATCGATTATTATGTTGATCAGAAAAGTTCAATCAGCAGAATAAATGAAGTTTATGTATTTTTCAATAAAATATCGCTATTTAGCGATATTTTATTGAAAAAAACATAACTTCATTTACAACCGATTGTATTGCTGCAATCACGCTTGTTATTGTGTTAACATGGTTTCTATGACGTCGGTATCACGTTATATAACGCCAGCGTCACTTTATCACCCGTGTTATTAAAGTAGATCCTTGATGTACATCCGTGGTCTGTTTCCACGGAATTTCGCGGAATTGGCCGAAGCAGTTCCGATTGTTTTGAAGGTAGCACAAAACTTCTGATTGAAACTAAACATACACATTTTCATTTCATTTTATCCATCCGTCGACTCTTGTTTTTATCCATACAGTCGACTGTTGTATATGTCGTAGTCCAAATAGGAATTTAGCCAGATCTGGAAGCTGGCTAGGCCAAATAAAAATTCTCGTTTTGCCCAGGCAAATTCCCGATCTGGCTAAATTATTATTTAGTTTCGCAAGATTCCGGATCAGAAATTTCTATTTGGCTAGGAAGATTCTAGATATTGCTATTATAAGGCCAAATAGGAATCTTGGTTTAATGGTAATGAACCTTTATCAAATATTGATTAGCAGTTTGTATTCTTCAGAGATATGTTTTAAGCAGATAACAAAAAAATTTATTCATGGCAATAATTGTTTTTGTCTTAGATAATTACAAATAAACCATGGATGTTAATGGTCATGCCAAACTGACTAATTACTACATAAACACAATCTTTTCATCTTCTTTAACATGTCTTTCTTGTTGAATTGAGCATCTGGCTGATTCAATTATGAGTGTATAACAATGAAAGACAAGTTTTATATCAACAAAAAAAATGAAAGTAAATCTCTTAAATTGTTCAGGTCTTAAAACTTAATTGCTGCAAATGTGCAAAGGACAGATATTATTGTAATTTCTTCATAAATAAATCGAAGTTGCTATTTACAGTCAACTGTTAATAGCCCAAAAATCGTTATAATGGCTATTTACAGTTGACTGTCAATAGCCATTTTAATGTTTTAGGCTAATAACAGCTGACTGTATATAGCCATTTTAACGTTTTTTGGCTAATGACAGTTAGTTTCGTTATTTGCTTAGGATACAGGGAAAATGTATACGTTATATCAAGTTTATCTATTTATCCATTTATTTAGGAGATCAGTTAGCTAGTGTACATGAGAGTGTCTGAGTTAATGAAACAGTTAAAATGTCGGATAAAAAAGTAAAATTCTATGAACTCATGGATAAGTTGATGTACTGATCTGCTAATAAGAAAAGGACCAAGGACCATCACCAAGGAATTGTACGAAAAAGTGTTACATGCAATACAACTAGATTCTAGAACGAAACGGTAATTCAAACACTGATGTAAGATGCAATTCAAAGAAAAATGATAAGCAATGATCAGGAGAAAGAATCAATCCCCACCTTCAAACAAACACAGGTAGAAGAAAAATTCAGTGGTGTATTATTGTTAAACCAACAGGATTTTTATTTGGCCTGGTCAGATCTAGAATTTACCACGATTCCTTTTTGGCCTAACCAGATCTGGAATCTGCCTAGCCAAATAGGAATTCTTATTTGGACTACACAAAGTTTAGCCAAATCCGGAATCTTGCTAAACTGAATAACACTTCAGCCAGATCTGGTTTCTGCCTATACTAGGCCAAACGAGAACTTCTATTTAGCCTAGCCGAAATTTGGATCTGACTTGATTCATACTTGTTTTGTTTGATTAAAGTTAAGGACGACCATAGTTAAGTATTGATATTTCAACATGATATTTTAAATGTTTAATAATTTTCCAGGCTCGATACAGTACATATGGTCAAAGATGTCAATGTGATCTACAGAATACACGAAACAATCATGATTTTAAGAAGTTCCAAGCGTTATTTTTCGTATACTAAAACTCAATACTTAACTAAGGTAGTACTCACCTTTACAACCAGGCAACCACCAAGTTAGCATTTCATTCCAATGAAACATCTAAAGATAAGCTGTCAATGATATAAAATTGGCTATCAATTATGGTCATCAGGGTGCATGCCAAACTAAACAAACACTTGTTCATTTCTACATGCTCATTACACTGAAACATAAAAAGTAGTTGAGAAGTTTGTGAAAGCCCTGTTTTATGGTAAAAAAACTCATTTATTGAATGGGCATATTTTGTAGGTGCACATTGGAATTGCCTCTATGAGGCAATTCCAATATGTACTAACAACATATGTTACTAAAATTAAGGTAACCTATTTTTAAATATACACTAAACAAGTATTATGCCCATTGGTTTTCCTCTTTTAAACATATCAAACTGCCAATCAGTATAATAATACCTGTCACTATATAGCAAATTGTTTAAATTAACATGACAGCTATATCTCCAAATTTGATTTCATAAACTATGCTTCTGCTAAGCTGGTACTTGCATGGTCGTAAGGAGGCTTGGGAAATTAGAGACGGTAGATCAATTATTATCAGCCTCACTTAGAAAACTTGGTTAAACTGCTATATTTTCATGAACAGATGATATAATTTTGGTAGTACATGGTAGTGATAAGCAGTAAAATAAATACTTGACTGCAATTGATGATACACCATCGCAAATACCCGCTTTCTAACCGTTGAGCTTGTAAAATACTACCCAGTTACCTCTACATTATGAGACCTACACACCTGCAAAGATTGGAATTGCTGTGTCAAACAGTTTAGGAGATGTATTAAAAGAAAATACATTATTTGACCTTTGACCTTGACCGAAGGTCATACACAAGGTTGCTCAGTGCCCTCTACATCATCAGACATATGCATCGGCAACGTTTGAAGTGGCTAAGTCCAACAGTTTTGGAGATACCATTTACAAGACAATACATTATTTGACCTTTGACCTTGGTCAAGATCACACAAAAAGTATCCCAGTACCCTATACATCATGAGACCTATGCACCTGCAAAGTTTAAAGTTGCTACGTCCAACGGTTTAGGAGACGATGCATGTACAAAAAAAACATTATTTGACCTTGACCTTGGGGTACAGGAAATGTTACACAGTACCCTCCACGTTATGTTATTTATGCACATGTAAAGTTGTTATGTCAAACAGTTAAGGAGAATATGTATTTACAACAAAAATAGATTATTTGACCGTTGGCATAAAGATCAAGGTCACACGAAATGTTGCACAGTACCCTCTACATTATGTGAACTATGTACCTGTAAAGTTTCAAGTTTCTAGGTTATATGGTTAAGGAGGAGATGCATTTACAAGAAAATACATTATTTGACCTTGACCTTGGGGACAATGTCACAGAAAATGTTGCCCAGTACCCTCTACATCATGTAACCTTTGCATCTGCAAAATTTGAAGTTGATTTACCCAACGGATTAGGAGGAGATACATTTACAAGAAGAAACGTAACGGACGGACGCAAGCACAGACGGACGGACGGACAGACGACGGACCGACTTTGGTACGAAATTAACATACCCCTTTTTCTAAAGAAAAGAGCGGGTATAACTAGGCCTCCAGATAAGAGTGCGTAGAGTGATAAACACCAAGGAAATACATGATGATATTGGGAAAGCAATTTGTAAGGAGTCTCCTTCCTACGTACTTATGACACCAAGATAGTATGTTTCTGATTTCCAGCGAGGCCATAAGAGCACTGGTGATTATCCGTGATTGGGTCATGCAAATCGACCATCATAAACGATCAAGTCTGTGAGTTTTAACCAAATGGCGATGAATAATAGACGGGTCACAGTCCAGCATTTTGCAGACACCATGGGTATCGTTGTTGGATCTGCCAACATTCTCTGGATGAGCGAAGTCATCAGTGTTGTGATTTCCTCGCTTAAAATCTGCAACCCACTCCATTACAATGGAATAAAAAGGAGACAGACATCATGTGTTCCTTGGTTCCTTGACGTTCGCCTCTTTGATATAACATTGGGTTTTTGATTCTATTTGTATTTCGAATCCTGACTCTTTCATTATTTTTTATAATCACTATTTTAATTTGTCTATTTAACTTTGCTTTTGTTGGTCCCTTTGACAGATCATCGCTACCTTGTACTATCAAAATTATGTCATCTGCTAAGGTATACACAGCAGATCATTCAGGTGTATGGATACCGTTATAAGACTTTGTATCAAAGTTGCATGTCAAAAAATTGTCCAGGCTTGTAGGCGCTCACATGTGAACTATATATACTCAACAAATAAAGAAACGCATATAGTACAGTTGTTGAATTCTAATCGATTAAACTTTTACCACATAGAGACGCCTTTTAACCCTTTCGCAAAAATGCAGACCCAGATCAGACAGCTCTTGTAAGAGCTGCCTGATCAGCATCAACTCTATTTGCTTATGCAAATATGATATATCTGATCCTACACTAGTGGACCTGACAAGTAATTTATTTCTTCTATGTACCAACATAAGAAATCATTTATATATAATTATGCATAGTGGTTGGAGCCTGGCATGAATATTCATGAAGGAAAGGGTAAAGTATTGCAAATAAAATATCCATAAATATAAAAATTCGATTTTTATTTGTGTTAGCTGTAGGCAAATACTTTAACTAACGTTACACATGAACATTTTGTTCTTTTCAACTTAATATTCAACTTTTCCAAACTCATTCCTAAATGCCATGTTTGCTGAAAAAGTGTGACTTTAGGACTTGTATTTTGTGCCTTTCCTTGTAATAGTTTCGGCCATTCTTATGCTGATTGTTGGTTTAAAAATCCGAATTCAGTGTACTTTCAGTAATGCGTTTATGCTCAGTGTCCAATGATAGCTTTGAACAACTTAAAGCCAGATATGTTCGTTGATTTCACTTATTCCAGATAAGTATCATTGCATTTGGTCACTCAGACACCGATTATGATACGGGATGACAATTAAAAGTGAATACAGCCATTTTAGTATATTGGCATTTCATAAGGTTTCTCTCCAGCCTGTAATCAACTGTGTTAGGAAGTCCGCAACAAGGGCCTACTACACAGCTTATAACTGCGTATGATCCAAGATGAGACACACACAAAAACACATCAAGGTCACAGACCTGTAAATGTAAAAAGGGCAGTGACTGGCTGAAAAGGTGGGTGGAAGCTCAGCACAATATTTTTAAGTTGTAAGGTGTTTCATGATTGGTCAATAATAAAACTAGGAAATATATTGTATTTATTAGACGGGTCTATCTTTGCTGTACTTTTTGGAACAACATCTCATTGCTTTTGTTGATTTAGTTTAGTGGTGTGGCTTAGAAAAAAGGACCTTGCATTCTGGTATTTTTTTCAGTAGAATTTTCCTCTCATGTAGGGTGCCCACCTTCAGGGGCCAAAAAGTGGCAAAACATGGCGGTCACCAGGGTATCTCATTCTTGTTTTTTGATTGAACTAGGTCCAATCTGTAACTCTATGGCAGCCTCATTGTGGTTGAAGAGTTGTGAGGACCACAGCCTACTTAAAAGCTATAATGGAGGTCTATGGAAAAACAATTACAGGTCTGGGCCCTAAAGAAGAATATCAGGCCTGTTATGTTGGATACCTTGGCTGCAATGTATGTGACCTGTAATATGTTTTTGATGCATTGTTTTGATTTCAGCAAGTCCAATAATGATTTGAGCTTTCAAAAAGTTCACTTTTTTAAAACAAAAATCATTAAGACTGCAGAAAAAGAGCCTTATTAGTAGGTAGGGGTGATGGTTGGCTCAGTTTTGCACTACATATTGGACTTGAAGCATGTGAGTTGCACTTCAGCACTATGAGGCTATACTGTAAGCATACTTTCATTTATCGGAAACTCATTGGTTCCCAAATCAGAGCATTTGTGTTTTTATTGTTATGCTAAAGCATTTTTTGGAGTGTGTGTTCTTGTGATTGTCAAAATATGGTAAAAAAAGGCCCTTTTGCAAGTTTGCGTAAACCGCAGTAGTGGTCACTTTATGGAGTTAAACGCAATTTAGTTGAAAAGTGTTCACATGTGTTAAACCCATATTTACATGCTCATTTATTGCCATGTGCCTTAGTTGAACTCAGAGATGGCACAAGAGACTGTCATATTACCCAATATGACATTGACCTTTGACAGATTGACCTTTAAATTGAGCAACAGTGTAGAACAACTTGGAAACCTGTATGATATTGCACTCTCCACTTTGTAAAGTAGAACATTTGGGTCAGTTTGGGTTGATTTGCTGTCCAAATTGACCCTTGACCTTATTGATGACCTTGACCTTGATAAGAGGGGCCATTTCATATGGATATATGTATGCGTATTAGTCCGTTTTAATCTTTACTATTCAATCCGGCAACTTAAATGTCACTTTGAAAAAATGTCATAATGAACTGCAACAGTATACCAGTTCACAGGCATGATTTTACCAAATTGACAGCCTGCCATTTGTAAAATAAGTATTTTGGGCTAGTATTTTTTAAACTTTGTCAATAATATGATGTTTTCCTTGACCATTTGTCCCATTTTACCCCAATTTAAGACAAATAGGTCATTAATTGTAGAAATTGTACCTTTTTGACCTATAAAATTGCAAAGTGACCTTGACCTTTGACCTCTATGACCTTGATAATTCCCTTTCACTGACCTTGACCTTGCAGCATCCTGGCTGTAGTAGTTTTTTTCTCCAGCTAGGTCTTTGGAAAAAATGTAAGCGGTCAAAATGCCATGTCTGTGAGCATAGCCCCTCTGCATGGAAACTAGTTTTGCTCTTCACTCCCTCTGGCTGTTGCATAAATTAGCTTTTGTCACCTAAATTAGCAAAAATTGCTTTATTTTGCACAAATGAACCTTTTTATGTGATTAGAAGTTGATTTAATGTGTAAAGAAAGTATTATATGTCCAATAGCTAGGAGCAAGTAATTTTGGCCTTGTTAATGGGGGTGGGTGGGGTAACTCCACATTAGACTCATGCTGGTAAAGCACATGCATCTTTTTTGGTATAGTATATTATAAAGTGGTGTTATAAGCTTATATTAGTGAAATTTAAAGCATTTCTGATATATATTAAAAGAGATTTAAGAAAATGAATATGTTCACTTTTCCTTTTCATTATTTTGCTGTACAATGAGTTTACCAGTAATATGTGTAGGGGGGTAGGGTTGTTTAAAGGGTTCCCTAGAATAAGTTTGGGGAAAATGATGCAAACAAACAATATAAATGTGCTTTAAAATGTTTATTGGTTTGAATTAAACTATTTTCTTGGGCATTTGTCTGAAATGGGTTATGGCTTTAGGTCACAGACCTGTAAATGTAAAAAGGGCAGTGACTGGCTGAAAAGGTGGGTGGAAGCTCAGCACAATATTTTTAAGTTGTAAGGTGTTTCATGATTGGTCAATAATAAAACTAGGAAATATATTGTATTTATTAGACGGGTCTATCTTTGCTGTACTTTTTGGAACAACATCTCATTGCTTTTGTTGATTTAGTTTAGTGGTGTGGCTTAGAAAAAAGGACCTTGCATTCTGGTATTTTTTTCAGTAGAATTTTCCTCTCATGTAGGGTGCCCACCTTCAGGGGCCAAAAAGTGGCAAAACATGGCGGTCACCAGGGTATCTCATTCTTGTTTTTTGATTGAACTAGGTCCAATCTGTAACTCTATGGCAGCCTCATTGTGGTTGAAGAGTTGTGAGGACCACAGCCTACTTAAAAGCTATAATGGAGGTCTATGGAAAAACAATTACAGGTCTGGGCCCTCAAAGCATGATCATTTGACTAGTTTTATGATCATAGATGTTGGTCTCGTTATCTCGTTGTATGCAGAGAGAGAGAGAGAGAGAGAGAGAGAGAGAGAGAGAGAGAGAGAGAGAGAGAGAGAGAGAGAGAGAGACAGAGATATATAAAAGACATTATTTTGTGTTTTTGAAAATTGGATTTGGAGTAAGGAAGAATACAAAGCTCAGGAATCGATGCAATCAAATACCACAGTTGACCCAAGTCACCATATGGGAAGTGCAAAAACACTAGAAAACATCACATACAATAAGGCAAAGAGGTTAAGTGACCACAAGGCTGCAATGAACAGACAAGACAGCAGGCCTTACACGAACCATAAATAACAAAAAGGATCCACAAAGGAAGGCTGTCTTAAAGGAGGTCATTATTAACCTTTCGAGACGAATGTTCCACAATGAAACGCCGATGGATTGCTTACAAAATGTTGCAAACAAAGCTTGAATACCCAACAAAAAAGAAACGCAAACAGTAAAAGTACAGTTGGTACAACTCTAGCCAATTAAGGTCAAAAATTTTTATTAGTTGATTTACAAACCCTCCTAATGTAATTTTACGGAAAGTAGACAAAAAATCTCAAATTATTTATTTTTTTTCCAACGACTTTGGTGAAAAAAATAATACATTTTTCAGATTATGTCTGTGTATTTTTGAGAGTGAAACTGTTAAAAGTGATTGTCCTTTCCAGATTTTTAGGAAAATGATGAAATATTTAAAAATTCAATACAGACTGTTGGTCTACTTTACTAGTTTTACTGTTTGTTCCAGAGATACTAAAAAAGCTCTGAAAATGACCCGTAAATCAACTAATTAGTAAAGATATTCTGGCCTAAGTATTGCCAAATCGATAGGGTCAATTATAATTTTTGTTAGTTATTTATACAATAATGCATAAAAATTTGAAAATTCTTAACTTATATAGGGGCGTGATGCTTTGGCTGTTTGTCGGGCCCACTGGGGTTTACCTGTTGGATTTCTTTTGCTCCGGTATTCAGTTTTATTTAGTGTTGAGTCCTTATCTTTGCTTTATCTCCTTGTTGTATCTTGATTTATATGTTTTAGGAGATGGTGCATTGATAAGTTAGGGGTCTTTCATGCAAACCAAATATCTATGTGTTTTGATCCACATCTGAATTAAGGGTGAGGTTGGCGCCGTTAAACTGGTTTAAGCCCTCCAGTAAAATATTTTACTGACCGTTCCAAGGCGGTACTTCTTTTGTGGATATTTTATGTTTTTATTCTGTCTTGTGTTTGCTATGTCTTTGTAAGCGTCTGTATATATGTGCTTTGTGGTCACCTGCTGGGAAAGGGCTGACCTCTTGGCTCTCGTTTATCGTGTCTAACTGTAAGTGTATCACTTTCCCATTGGTATCCTGGGTCAAGTGTGGTACTTGATTGTATCGATTCCTGATCTTTGCACCCTTACTTACTTTCAAAACTCTATCCTAAATGCTTTATTTGCAGAAGGAATTTTTGACACACGTGTATCAGCATATGCTATTTTATGTTGCGTGCCTTTGTTGATTTTACACGTGAAATGCAAAGAGTAGCCTTTGAAACAGTTTTAGCCATTACAGTGCCGAGTGTTGGTTTAACTAGCCAAAGTCATTGTGCTACTTTACTGTGAGTAACGTGTTTCTTCTCAGTCTCCAATAACAGTTTTGAACAAAATAATCTAGCTATGAATGCCAATTTCAGACATTCTAGATAATTTTGATTGCATTATGAGACAAATTTGACATGATCCAGTGTAGAGATTTCCAACAATGTGGTATGTGCGACCAGCAAGCCTCAGATCAGCCTGCGCATACGCGCAGTCTGATCAGAGCCTTTGCTAGTCGCTTGAGTATTCTATGATTGTTTAGCTACTGACTGAATACCATTTGGTTTTCCTAAGCTTAAAAGGAGGCAGCAGAGGCTCGCCCGAGTCTACACCTGTCAAAATGTCAAATTGTTGAAAATTTCATGCCGCGGCTCTTATATTAAAAGTGAATACAGCCGTTTTAGTATGTCAACATTTCATAAGGTTTCTCTCCAGTATGTAATCAACTGTTTTTGGATAGTCCACAACAGGACCTATAAGCGTGTATGATTCAAAAATGAGAAAGCATGATTATTTAACTAGCTATTGGTCCATGGTCCATTGATCTTTGTCTCATTGCTTCCTTTTATGCTGAAAGAGACTTGTATTGCAGACATTGTGATTTTTGTGACACTATGATTTTTGTGATTTTGCAAATTGACCCCCATTTGATATGAAGACGGTTTTATTGAGGTAAAGGTTAAAATAAATATTTCGAAAAGAAATTTCTAGAATGAAACTTCCGATAAAATGCTTACAAAATGATGCAAACAAAATTTGTTTTACATTTACGGCCCTCAGAAAAATTGATAAGGTTTACTGTATGCGTTTCTTTTTGTCGGGTATATTACATTTACGATTTTCGAAAATATGTACATATATGCGTTTCTTTTTTTTTCTTTTCTTTTTTGTCGAGCGATTATTTGTTAGTAGGTGTTTTGTTTGTTTGTTATTGTGATGTTTGTGTTTATTTTCCAGGGCGTGTTAATTTTTTGATTGTATTGGGTCCAAGTTAAAGGCCATTTTTCAATGTAAAACATTGATCATTCTTTTTGATGTTCAGATTGTTTCCATAAATTTCTAAACCGTAAGAAATAATCATTTTAACCTTTAGATTATTGCAAATATATGAAACAAATGATAATTGTTTATTGATAAATTATAACTGATAAAGACGTTAGGTGTTCCATTGTTTATGAAATTAATATCATAATTACCTAATTCTTATATAAGTTTTCCCTGTAGAATCCCATTAGAATCTTTTAGAACCCTTCCTGCCAAAACACCTTGTGACGTTTGTGGAGTAAACAGCTTGGATCACTAATGTGTGCTTGATTGTGTTAACCCATTTAAGCCGAATGGATTTTCCAAATCTTAATAATTGGACCAGTCCATTTCCGTTTTAAGGGGTTTTGAGTGGTATTTTTTCACTTTTAGAACATTCTGCAAACAAACAGTGGAGAGCCTGATCAGACGCCACATTCTGCGGCGTTTGGTCTGGGTTTGCAATGTTTGCCGATATACCACAAAGAGTACGCTAGGCTTATATGGGTAAATGCTTTACGTTCCAAGCAACATTTTCTTTTAAATTTTTTCGGGGTGTTTTTATGTCTTATACTAAGCGGTGGATCGCAGTACCCCGATGTGTTAAATTTTGGGGCATTAGATCCATTTACAATACGTAATAGTTATACCATGGGTTGTCCGCCTGTACACCTACATCAATGTTGACTTTACACATCACGAGGTATTTCGTGCTAAAGTTGGTAAGGGTGGTATAACATGTTTTAACATAAATTGACCATACATTTTTTTTTTCGTTTTGAGAGTATTTCCATTTAATTTCTAAAACGCTTTGAAATAAATATTTTAAGTACTGGATTGTTACAAATATATGAAAATAATTGACAATACGTCGTGTGTCCTGGGCAGCGCGAGCGAATGTTAAGCATTTCGACCTGTTACTTTTGTAGTCAGAATTATAGCATTTAAAAACAGTTGATAGGGCACACCCAATATCAATGGCAGTTCAGCTGCCATCAAATTTGTTGTAAAGTTACACTTTTTACACAGTAAATCACAAGGGCGTCAAATCAGTTTTCCCTCACAATGCACGAGTAGCTTATTCATCTGGGCTAGTTCTGAAGGCTGCATCAAATTTCAGACTACGTGTGCACGAGCAGCGAGGGCCCTGGCGAGGTGCACAGCCAGATGCAGTCTCGTCCAAGCAGCCGTTGTCACAGTGGTGCTAGTGAATTTGCATACCTTGCATTAAGAAAAACTTTTTAACTGCACTGTCTCCTACGATGGCCCAAATGGCCCACTTTTTCATTTCAGTGACAATTCACAATTCTGAATTCTGAATTCCGAATTCTGAATTCTGAATTCTGAATTCCGAATTCTGAATTCTGAATTCCGAATTCTGAATTCTGAATTTTGAATAAACTTGATAGACGCTTTCATTTACTATATCATACACTTGTGTAAAACGCCAGATAGAGAGAGTACACCCTACCCTCCAGAGGATTGTACTTAAGGTTGTATTCAGTAGAATAGGGGGTACTTTGTGAAGTAGAAGTTCCTGTGTGGAGTTCGGGGTACTCCCTTTTGCACATAGAATAATGCATAATCCATAGAGTACCTCCTGCGCAAGCGCTTAAGCCCTACTGAAGTAAGCACCTATCTTCTAGCGGGTACTGCCTACCCGACAGAGTACGCTATGGGGAATATGTGTTACCTGTAGAGTTGGTGTTCATTGTAGATACTCCTCGGGGGTTGAGGTACTCTGTAGAGTAGAGGTTCTTCCTAGAGTAGGAGGCACGCACGGGTGTTTAGTGGTTACTAGTGCACCCTAGTCTAGAATGGTAATCTGTGCAGTAAGGGTTTTGATTAGAGAGTTTTCCATGATGATACATTGCATTAGTTAGATGGCCTCCATGCGAGCTGAACATTTCTTGTACTTCAACAACAGCAGAATCTAGGGCGAAGATTTGGTACCAGTAAAATGCATTTAAGCCCCCCTGTGGCTTAGGCTGCTGTCCGTTCTAGGGTGGTGGTTCTGTTGTTGTTGACTTTTTGTTTATTGTTACTCCCATTGTGGGAGTCTGTAATTGTTCTATGTTTTGTTGTACGTTACTTTATGTCCATTCTAGTATTGCGATCATCTTGATGGGGAAGAGAGAGCTGATTGCTTTGCTTAATTTGTCTTCCTGGTGTCTCGTAATGGTTGAGCGGCTCTTGCTCGCGGTGCCACGGGGTTGTTTGCAACTTGTGATTGTGGTATTTCCTGATCATACTCACTTACTATATTTATTATGTACATAAGAGTTACACTGTAAGATAGGGCATTTACACCATTGGGGGTAACTTTTGAATGTCAATAATAATTCACAATTCTGAATTCCGAATTCAGAATTCTGAATTCCGAATTCTGAATTCCGAATTCTGAATTCTGAATTCCGAATTCTGAATTCTGAATTCCGAATTCTGAATTCCGAATTCTGAATTCTGAATTCCGAATTCTGAATTTTGAATAAACTTGATAGACGCTTTCATTTACTGTATCATACACTTGTGTAAAGCGCCAGACAGACTGAGTTCAAAATGGCCGTGCAGATTCGATCTTTGGAAAGGGGATAATAACATCTGTCCCCCCATGGTGTTATAAATAGACGTTATAAATAGACAGCCCCCCCACCCCCCCCCCCCCAAAAAAAAAATAAAAAAAACAAACATGTCTATTAAGAGCGCTTAACAAGATACATCTTTTAATAGAAATAATAGGTCATGAAGAGATCTTATAATGGAGATGAATATTTAATGTAAATGGTCGCACATATTTTCCTTCAAATTAAAATGGCCCCAAACCCCCAATCGTCCACTTAGACTCAGATCAGCCTGCGCAGTTGTAAATGTATCAGCGTACTTGCTATTTCCTTTATGAAGATGACAAACACAAGCACTAGTTTCTTTAACTATGTGAGACGACATTATATCATACAAGGCTAGCCTGCAAACATGTCCAAATGCCTGTAATAGAAAGAAAGCAACTATATGGGCATTAACATATCAATATGTTCTAATCATTGTCATGAGACGGTCAGCACTGAGTCAACTGACAGAGCATGTTTCATACCCTAGGGATTAATAAACATGCTCTGTTTGTAGGCATTAGATGATGACAACTGACGGAGCATGTTTCAAACCTTAAGGGGGTATCAATATGCTCTGACCTTTGTCATGAGATGATAACAACAAACGGAGAATCTTTGATACCTGAGGGATTAATAAACATGCTCTGTCCGTTGTCTCGAGACGATGACAACTAATGGAGCATGTTTCTTACCTCAGGGATATATAACAATGCTCTGTCCGTTGTATTGGGACGATGACAACTGACGTAGCATGTTTCTTAGGTCAGGGATATATTACCAGCTTATGACTGGTGTCTTGGGACGATGGCAACTGATGGAGCATGTTTCTTACCTGAGGAATACATGACCATGCTCTGACCGTTATCATGAAACGATGACAACTGACGGAGCATGATTCATGCCTAAGGGATATATTACCATGCTCTATCTGTTGTCATGATGCGATGACAACTGACGGAGCATGTTTCATACATGAATGATATATTACCATGCTCTGACTGTTGTCATGAGACTATGACAACTGACGGAGCATGTTTCATACATCAATGATATATTACCATGCTCTGACTGTTGTCATGAGACGATGACAACTGACGGAGCAAGAATCGTACCTTAGGGATATATTACCATGCTCTGACCGTTGTCATGAGGCGAAATTCAGAATTCGGAATTCAGAATTCAGAATTCGGAATTCGGAATTCAGAATTGTGAATTATTATTGACATTCAAAAGTTACCCCCAATGGTGTATATACCCTATCTTACAGTGTAACTCTTATGTACATAATAAATATAGTAAATGAGTATGATCAGGAAATACCACAATCACAAGCTGCAGACAACCCCGTGGCACCGCGAGGAAGAGCAGCTCAACCATCACGAGACAGCAGTAAGACAAATTCAGCAAAGTAATCAGCTCTCTCTTCCCCATCAAGATGATTGCAATACTAGAATGGACATAAAGTAACGTACAACAAAACATAGAACAATTACAGACTCCCACAATGGGAGTAACAATAAACAAAAAGTCAACAACAACAGAACCACCGCCCTAGAACGGACAGCAGCCTAAGCCATAGGGGGGCTTAAATGCATTTTACTGGTACCAAATCTTCGCCCTAGATTCTGCTGTTGTTAAAGTACAAGAAATGTTCAGCTCGCATGGAGGCCATCTTTCTAATGCAATGTATCATCATGGAAAACACTCTAATCAAATTAACCCTTACTGCACAGATTACCATTCTAGACTAGGGTGCACTAGTAACCACTAAACACCCGTGCGTGCCTCCTACTCTAGGAAGAACCTCTACTCTACAGAGTACCCCAACCCCCGAGGAGTATCTACAGAGAACACCAACTCTACAGGTAACACATATTCCCCATAGCGTACTCTGTCGGGTAGGGAGTACCCGCTAGAAGAAAGGTGCTTACTTCAGTAGGGCTTAAGCGCTTGCGCAGGAGGTACTCTATGGATCATGCATTATTCTATGTGCAAAAGGGAGTACCCCGAACTCCACACAGGAACTTCTACTTCACAAAGTACCCCCTATTCTACTGAATACACCCTTAAGTACAATCCTCTGGAGGGTAGGGTGTACTCACTCTATCTGGCGTTTTACACAAGTGTATGATATAGTAAATGAAAGCGTCTATCAAGTTTATTCAAAATTCAGAATTCGGAATTCAGAATTCAGAATTCGGAATTCAGAATTCGGAATTCAGAATTCAGAATTCAGAATTGTGAATTGTCACTGAAATGAAAAAGTGAGCCATTTGGGCCATCGTAGTCTCCACTTTGGAGGACTTCAGGATATATATTTATTAACTCTATATTACTCTTAATACGTAATTCAAATAGATGACAGTCAATTTATCAGGAAAATTTATCGTCTTCAGTCTGTTTCCGGTTTAATATAACCTTACGTTTGTCTATCGTGACACAAGCTATAACCATGTTTCTTATATTTTATATTCCTTGTATAGTGGGCTCTCAAAAATCTAAAAATATTACAACCAGGCAACCACCAAGTTAGCATTTCATTCCAATGAAACATCTAAAGATAAGCTGTCAATAATATACTGACGTCAAGAAAAAAACGCCTCATCTAAAAGTAAACGTAAATATCTCTTAGATCAGACTAGTATGAATTTAAATTCATTACAACATCTGATCAGTCAAGCGTATCTCATGAAAACAAAATTGCTGAAAGAATATTTGAGGCTGAGAAAACGACCTCGGTTTGAGACAGGGGTCACCAGTTTTGTGTGACACAAGATTTGAGCCACAGTTGCTCTCTTTCTAGACACAATCCTTTGAGAAGAAAAACGTGTTTTACCATTGTAAAACAGTCTCTATTTTATCAGAGATGCGTTTATAATGTTCAGACAATGTTTGTATGCGTCTGCGGAACGAAACAACTTACCCCATCTACCTTTTCGCAATGCATTTCAATAAACTTAAACGTCATGACTTTATAAAATGGGTTAAAATATTGTTACGAATCATTTGAAATAGTCTTTAGTCTCTAACCAGCTACGATTGCTGAGGAAACGCAATCTGGCACGTGTTCCAGACGGCCGTTTTAGATGACGTTAACGTAAACAACGAATGGCCATTGGGCGTTACAGCTCATCTTAAATAACGCAATTTTACGTAGGCATGTTCTGTGTACATCACCTAATGTACTCCTTTATCATTTTTTCTATTACTGAAAGCAAAACGATAATCTTGGCAAGCCTCGTAAAAGGGCCATACATTTTGTCTTTAATATGACGTCATAATTTCATAAAGTTATTACTCGCAAGCACAACTGTTTCAAAAAATGATGCAAAATTTGTTCATTGGTTAGCAAAACATTATCGGCACAAGCTGGGTGCAAATTCAAATTGAAATCATAAGCAATCGATGCATAATGCCGTCATGTGTACGTTGAGCCTGTATGACGTCACCGAAATAACGGGTCACATGCATATCAAATTAAAGTCATTTTCCGACATCGCCCAGCCTCTACAGAATCAGTACGTGGTTGTTCAATTTTGTATATCATCGCTAAGAAATCAGTGGTAATGAGTGAGGCGTTTTTAGTTGACGTCAGTATATAAAATTGGCTGTCAGATGCATGCCAAACTACACAAAGAATTGTTCATTTTTACATGCTCATTACACTAAAACATAAAAAGTAGACGAGAAGTTTGTGAAAAACAGTTTTATGGTGAAAAGCACTCATTCATTGAACAGACATATGTTGTAGGTGCACGTTGGAATTGCCTCTATGGGGCAATTCCAATGAGTACCAACAACATATGTTACTCAATTCCACTGAGTACCAACAACATATGTTACTGAAAATAAGGAACCTTCTTTTGAAATATACACTAATCAAGTATCATGTCCATTGGCTTTCCTTTTAAACATCTCAAACTGCCAATCAGTATTAAAATACCTTTCACAATATGGCAATTGTTTATATTTACATGACAGCTATATCACCAAATTTGATTTCATAACTATGCTTTTGCTAAGCTGGTAGTTGCATGGTAGTATAGCTCGAAGTTCCAGGCATTGAGGTCAAGGCCACGCGAACACTTATATTGTGAACTCATATAACATGTATAAGAATGGCGTCCTTTTTGTGAGACATAGGCAAACAGTGAAGATTTAGATAAGATGTGTATCAATTCCTTTCAGCTTGTTTTATAAACATACAATAAAAACATAAACCCTAGAATTGGAAATGGACTAGGCCAGGCCAATTGGTGTGGATGGGAAAGTTCATACTGCTTAAATGGGTTACGATGGGAGAAAACATGTCTTCGGGGTTTCCGATTGAGTAAGTTTCAAACCATCCTGTTCAGCTACAGAGACAAGCTAGAATATTGATTTTTGCAGGAAGCAACTTAAGTTATTAAACGAGTACTTTCCAATAAGCGATCAACAACGGCGATGGGCAGGCTGCGCAGACGCGCAGGCTGGTATGCGCCTTTGTTGATCGCATGTCACAAGGTCAGGCTTCGCATTGAGGATATACTAAAGCCAAGTTCTAATCGGTCACTTTTCAAACTCATTATTTCTAATCAAACGCTAATAAAATTGAAATGAGTTTTGCCTATATATGTGCATTTTAATGGGCAAACGTTTAGCAGTGTTTTTGAACAGTTTTCTTTTAATTCAAAGTTTTTAGAGCAAAAAATGCAAAATTCGACTTTTTTAAGAAAAAAAGGTTTTGAGGGTAGTTTTTTTTTATAAAATTGACGTTTAGGTGGTTACAAACTGGTCTGTCCGACTTGAAAAACACCAAACAATAGAAATTTTGCTTATGGTGGATTTTTAAGGCATTTTTAAAATGTTGCATTTTTCATTTTTTTTCTAGATTTTTGAAATTCACCAGTATTTCCTGGTAAAATTGTTAAATGCACTTAATTTTATTTGAACACTGTAGGCCAAACACACTAGAACTTGATTAGTCCATTTTCGGCGATTAAAGTTTTACGACTGCTGCACACTTCCGGTTTCAATGTGAGAGTTTAAAAATCGATTTGGTAGCATATTTTTTATTCAATTTTCAAAGACGGACGGTGACGTCTGGCGATAATGAATAATCGCTGAAAATTTCAATGCCGTGTCGCTGATAATAAAGCGTACAGAGCAGTGCAAAGTCTCTATGTAAATTGCAAGCATAATGCTAAATTTCAATTAAATGATTAACCTGCTAAAAGTGTTTGTCTTATGTTGTGGAGTAGAAAAACGACGAGTCCGATGGAAACGAAACTTTTGATAATTATTCTTCTTATATCACGCTAGCCAGTAACATTTTCAAACAAACAAAAACATAAATTTGTGTTATGGTTTATATCGTAGAAAAAGTGTGACTTTTTGAAATGAGGGTACCTTTTCTCTAACTTCGTCCGTGCAAGAAGTACACATCATGTTTTAATAAAATAACTTGCAGAGTCTCGGCAAAGTATTGCTTCACTTAAAAAACATAATTTTGTATACCCTATGTTTCACTTTCTGAACTAGCGTAAAAATGTAAGGTGACCGATTAGAAGTTGGTTTTAGTATATCTGGTGAAATTGGGGTCCACAAAATCAGCTGATCGGTGTCAGAAGGTAATTTTCTGTGTATCAGCCAATATCGATAGACTGTCAAAAACATAACCAGACACTAGCAACAATAGGCAGATTCGGTGACTCCTTATTTAAATAAAATTGACATTTTAACACTGTGTAATGTGTTTTTATTCATAGCATTCTTACCAAAATATACCATTTAATAATAAAAGAAATAAGATCTAACGGTAATCATAGAAAAATTATCATTTCAACAGGCATATCAAAATTGATGATAATAAATTAGCCTTGTCATGTGAGAACGGTCCTTCTAGTCCTCCATAGAACAGTCCTTATCGTCCTTTACTTGTCAAATTCCAATCAACAGGTTTTCAGTCATTTCGAGACGAGTTCTTGTCTTTTTGGGTTGAACCAATTCTTGGCAGAGGTAAGCGATTAAGGAATGATAGGTTGTAATTTCAAAATTATGATAAATGTCTGTATCCCTAAGCAAACAGGGGGATCTTGATCAAAGTCCGCGAGCTGCGTTAGGAATTCCCAGTGTTACATGTTAAGGGATTTCAATGACTAGAAGCTCAGATTTGAGCCTCACAGCGGGGGCAATATGTTGTGTCCTTGAGCAAGGTACTATAACATTATTGCCCACTCAGAGAATCGCCCTACAATGACCATAACCGATTAACTTGGTGTCGTAAAGCAAAACAAAATTAAACTCAGTCACTGCAGACAGATTTAACCTTCATTGGTCACACACCACGAAGCTGAGCATGAAATTTATCCTGCTTATAAATGTTAAAATGCCAACACTTATTGGCACTTTAACATTTATTAGCAGGATAAATACAACATATGAGAGTTTTGAAGCAGAATAATATTAATCGTTCAGCATTTTAGTTTATATGTGCAGTTGAAAAATCATGCTCAGTTGAGTTGAGCATGATAAATGTTTTATAACCTCGGGGCTTGGCACATATGAGTCAGCTGGTTAGATTTCGGTACTTGGCGCATGTGCAAGCAGCGATGGTTCAGATGAGTCTGTGCAAACTCGTAATCTCGCATGAGCATTTCGCCTTTCGCACACACGCATAGTAGGTCTCGGTCTTCTGGGGTATGCGAAATACAAAGGTGCAGACCAGCCTACGCTTCCGCGCAGTCTGATCAGAACCTTTGTTATTCGCTCTTTGGAAAGTATCATATTATCTAAACTTGACACAGGTGAAATTTCAATTTTCTAGCTACTCTCTGTAGCTGAGGAGACTGGTTTGAGTCTGGCTTTGTCGAAATCCCCGAAGACAAATTTTGTCGCGTCGATGCCCATTTCAAGTATCAAGCTAAAATATATGCCTCTAGCCCCTACCCCAATTATTGGGCATACATGTTTTAAGAATGACTACGCATTTTGCGAAGTACCAAAATCTCATGTTCTTGGCATCCTGTTGACAAATAAGAATTTTTAAACGCTTTGCCTGCTGAGCAAATTTGTTACTTTTAGTATGCTGATTTATTTAAATCAACTTATTCAAAATTTTCTTTCAAGAACACTATCAGAGTGTCAAATAGTCCTAATCTGGGTTGGGGCTGACGTTTTAGTCGGATCCAAACTGTTTGCAAACATTGGCGTAGCACCAATTACGCAGGGTTACACACGTGCGTAATAAAAATAGTAACATTCAAGGGAGGTCACTTAATATGGAAAAAGTGATATTCCATACTATAAGGAACTGTTCATAAAGGAAAGAATTCGCTCCCCCTGGGAGCAAATTCTTTCCTTTAAGAGAGTACCAATTTGAAAAGGGACGCAATTGAGGATAATCATTTCTTGATCCAGTCTTCTCCCTTTGTATGCGTAACTTTTCAGCGTTCTGGCTACGCCGTTGACGAAGGTTGTGCAGCAGATGACAAAAGTTGTCACTAGCAGTCAAAGGTTAAATTGAAATCAATACTTTATGAAACTTTCAGGGCCATATCTAAAGTTTTCAATAACACCAAATATCGATGCCCATTGTCTAGGTAAAATAGTTATCCCCACACAATGACGCGTTGTAATTTCAATCTTAGATAATTTATTATATATTTGGGCGTATGGACTTTAATTCATGGACGGCTGCCAGGCCAGGGAAGCTATGGTGTCATGGAAGGATGGATAAAAGTGATAAACACATGGCCCTCTTACCTGCCTTTAATCTCGCTGTAAAATGTTTAATTTCTGCACAGATACAGTAAAGCAAAAATTTTGAGCGTAAAATTGTCATTATTTTTACCCATCAATTTTAAACATATGTTTTGGGTGCTCAAAAGAACCGTCTCATTCAGACGGTTCTTTTGAGTACCAACAACATATGTTTTGGTTGAGAAATAAGAAAAAATTTCAAATACGCACTTTCATCTGGGGGCCTGTTCCTGGTTATAATTATTCTTACACAGTTTCTGAATATTCTGTAATAATATTCGATGTGAATGTATCACTTTCCAAACTGTAAAAAATAAGAGTAACTTTACACCAAAATGTGGCAACGAAGTGGCTCAGTGGTTGAGTGCTTGACTCGAGACCGAGGATACGTGGATTCGAGCCTCACCGGCGTCACTGCGTTGTGTCCTTGAGCAAGGACATTAATCCTAGCTTAGTACTGGTTCAACCCAGGAAGACCCGTCCCTTTATAACTGAAAGATTGTTGATGGGTCGTATAGAATCAAATCAAATCCTATTAACTGCTTAAAGTGGAAATTAACATTGAAAGCAAGTGGATCTGTAATACAAGTCCATATTATCATACAATCTGCCAATCGGACGTTAAATAAGAAAGTTATAGCAATCCAACATTCAACATTCTGACTTTTGATAAGCCAGTGGAGGCGACCATGTTGAATATTTTATTAGCCTAAAAAGCCAATAAACTCCCCAATGGCAAACTTTTTCCGCTGCTGTTTTTAGATTTATATGTAATAAAAGTATGTTTACAAGTTCTGAAACGCACATGTTTGAACCATTAGCTTTTTATGTACTTTTATCCACTTTATGCATTGTTCATCCGTCTTTGGGACTAGCCTCTCCATCAAATTTAACTTTTTTGATTCGTCATTCGTTAATCACGACTTTTTGCTTTAAAAAGTATTTAACCAAACACATGATACGTTATTATGACAAATAGGATGCGTTAATACAGTCGGAAGTAGAGTAAATGTGTTGTTGTTTTTGTTTGTGACTTCGTTTAGTTTGCTTATTGTTGTTGTGGTGGTAGTGGTGATGGCGGTGGTAGTGGGCTTAACATGTTCTGGTAGAGTCATCCTCTGGCGAAACTTAGGTACTTATCGTCTAGAAACATTCCCATATGTTGAATTTAAGAAATGAATTCGATTTTTGAAATGTTCATGGAATCATGAGTACTTCGGATCTCTTGCAAAGTAATTGAAGCCCGAAGGGCTTTGACTTTGCAGGAGATCTGAAGTATTCATGATACTATGAACATTTCAAAAATCGAATTTATCATTTATATTTACAATTTATTATAAATATCTAATATATAGAACTATTTATAATTTAAGAATCAAAACAGTTTTGTATTTTATATGTAACGGTTTTTGTTGGAGTGTAAAACGGAAAAGCGGAACAGCCAGTCTGAACACGGACAGCCACTGGAGCAAACAAGAGGCTTGTTTTGCACGTGCGAATCAGGTGTGGCTCGCTGTCAATCACAACACCAGTGTCACTTCTGGCGAGTGAATTCGATGTTCGAAGCGTGTTGCACGGACAAGTGAGCTTGGCAGCTGTAAATCAAATTTATGTCGTTCATGAGACTATGAGCGGTTGCAAAAATCTAAAGATTCATTAAAGAATTGTTTGAAAATGTATAATCTTGTAATGTAAAAGTTTTAATTACGATTGAATAGATATTGTATAAACTTAGCTTTGAAGACGCACCAGCCATTATATGGTTTCATCTATCAGCGAAACGCCGATAGTGACTTGCCTTAATATACATATAAAACAGAGCCATCAGAGGTAGACTTGCTACAAGTATCTGATATGACACATTGATGAAAAAGTGTTTTAAGGACTGGGGCCAATCTAGGAATCTGATTATATCCTGTCGATTTTCTTCTCAAGTGTGAATAAGAAGTTCTTTACTCACTTGCTTCCTGAATGTACTCAATACGCTACGGTATATCCCATCAACCTATGATACGTACGTATTACTTCCGGTAGTGACGTCAGATAGGCTGAGAGCTAGTTTCCTCTCGCTTTGTTTCAAGTCTGAGCTACTTAAATTACATTATTTTTTTCAGCCATGTGACACGATTTGACGCTATTCTTTTTATACTTAGCAATAGTCTCTCGAACATCGAATTCATTCGCAAGAGAAGACACTGGTGTTGTGATTGACAGCGAGTCACACCTGAGTCGCTAATGCAAAACAAGCCTTTTGTTTGCTCCATTGGCTGTCCGTTTTCAAACTGGCTGTTCCGCTTTTCCGTTTTACACTCCAACAAACCCGTTAATAAGATTGAATATTTTAAAATGTAAAATTGTTTTGTCTCCTAAATTACAAACAATTTCTATATTTTTGATATTTTTAAGAAAATGTAAATTAAGAAATAAATTAATTATTTGAAGGTTCATGGAATCATGAATATTTCGGGTCTCTTGCAAAGTAAGTGAAACCCTTCAAATCGAGTTCATTTCTAAAATGAATAAGAACCACCTCAATGTGGTGGTAAAGTGGAGCCAAAGCATATTGATGTGTGTCTATCGATAGTGATGGAGTTGAGAGAACGTGTATTTCAACAGTGCATGCACGCTAGTCTAACTCATAGTCGTTGCACGCAAGAAGCCATTTATGTGAAACTTACTAGTATGTTTAAAATACGAAATATTCGTACATACATGCAAAAAGCTATATGATGCTCTCATCCGTAAGTGCAACGTGCGATGGTTTCAGACAGCTCTGACACTTACGAAACGTGACGCTTACGTGTTCACACTAAGTGCATCTCACATGTAAGCGATGGGTGCGTGAATATCGGGAACATCCGTATTTGTTGTTTTCCATATCCTAGATGTTTCCTTAAACTTGTTCCTCTCTTTTGTTCATGATAACACTTCAATCATGTATATAACGAGCGTTTTCGGAATTAACTTTAAGATAGACTGGTCTAACTTTAAGAGTGTGTTTTTTATTCTCCTTTTTTGTATTTAATGCAAACAGACCGCGTCCCGTAAAACGTTCCTATCAGCAATTCGGGCAACGACGAATCAGATCTGCGCAGCGCAGATCTGATTCGTTGTTACCAAGTCATGTCAAGTAGAATCTCACCGGAAGTGTTAAAATAATTATCAGAAACACAGATGCGCTGGTTGATCAAAATCACTACATGGCTAGTCTGTAGAACGTTTTAAATAACATTTTTACATTTTTTCAGGACACGTTTTATATTTGTTTTACAAATTCGAAAAGAGGATCAGTTTCATTTGAAGACGGATTTCCATAAAAAGCAATATTTTGCGATAAAACTGAAGTGCACTCCAAATCACTTAGGATTATTCGGTTTTATTACATTTCTTACAAAAATAAACATTGTTCCCTAATTTCATAGGGGGATTATCTTGCTAAGATTGACTGAGTCCGGAATGTGAAGGGTTTACTGTTTGGATAGGATTTAGAAATTGTATAAATAAACCACCTATGAAGCACCTGCTTCAATTAGATACTGAATATTCAGTACTTAGAGACGTTGTTGAAGAAATACAAGTCTATACAATGAGCTTCAACGGGATCTGAAAGTATGTGCTTTGCAACATAGTCACAAAGCAATAGCCATAAATCCTTGTCCCTCAGAAATTTCTAAGTTATGACTGCGACCAAAGACTGTTTAGGATATGCGTATGCTCTTTGATAATCCAGCAAAGAATACATGTACCCGCTAATGCCGGTTTAACGTACTCAACGCGAAGTCCCTAGCCATATCCTCATGGAAAATCCAATTTGTATCGACTATTTCTTCTTACATGTATTGTCTCGATGGCGTTTGGTCCCAGGTTCGCTTTAATCACACCTTAGCAGTTAAAGTGTTTAAAAAGATGCGGAAAGTACGTGCGTGGATGGCAATAATCATGCGCGGATCCAGAAAGTTTTGTCAGAGGGGATCCAACTTTGACCACTTTTTTTAGTTTGATTAGGAGAGGAAGGATCCAAATACCACTATTAGCGGGTCATCTACAGCCCGTCAGCGAAACGCCATTTAAATGGCGTTTCGCTGGCGGGCCGATGATGGCGGCCCAACATCGAATGCTGGATTGGTAGATTTGTGATTTTAAGGGGATCCTGACCAGTATTGCTAAGGAACCCTATATTTTTGTAATTTTCCACGGGGGGGTCCGGACCCCCTACCCCCCCCCCCCCCCGACCTCTGGTTCCGCACATGACAATGTAATACAACTGACAGCGTAATCATTGGTATAATTTGCTACTTTTGGACTTGTGTGCTAGTACATACAGTGAACGTTTTCTCGTGAACCGTTTTTATCCAACTGATTTTTTGCTGACCTGAGTCTCCTCATTCCAGTTAGGTATGCCAGAGTTTGTTTACTTGTAACGAAAACTCGTGCCATAGACGCCTCCTGACGGATTTCCATTTTTGCAACTTTAATGGGATAGCTTTTGTTCGAAAGACTCAAATATTTGTTTATTTACAAAGTATTAACGTGGAATTAGTTTATGTAGATATATCAGAGGTCAGTCATTACAAAATAAAGATTTAGCATATCCAGTGGTTAAAACTTGGCATCCAATTTATTAGTCATTCAGCAAAACTTTACTCAAAAGATTACTGGTCTTGTGTCAGACTAAAAGGTTTGTAACACTTGCTAGTCTCTTTATCAATACCCTGGTGCGGTCAAACGGTTCTGACTTCAGTTTTTTACATTTCTTGGTGCTTAATGCAAGAAAGACACTCGTAAATTAATTCATATGGAAATAGAATGTATCGCATAATGCATAACCACAGGCATATAATAGGTAGTATCGTACGCCTCTGGCTTAACACTAGACATCTTACTCATACACTTTTCTTTATTCTCATATTTGCACCCAATTAATCCAAAGCGTTAAAATGGTAGTCGATGTTTGATTTCTCGCCTTACCGGTTGAAGAAAAATACTCAACTTAACATTTGTAAGATATGAGAATTCCATTTCAGCTTCCAAATATTAAAATCTAGACCTAACTGATGTGTTTCCGAATCAGCTTCCATGATTCTTCAAATTGCTATGATTTTTATTAATATATTCAGTATTTTAATTGCTTTAAGCTATCTTACATTGGCAGAAATCAAATTCGTCAAAACCTCAGCAAATAATGGGATCAACCAGCAACAGCAGAACGACCGCCTTAGAAATGCAGCAGCTGAAGTCATAGGGGTGGGCAAGGGTGGCTAAATTGTTTTCTAATCATATATTCACCATAGATTCAGCTGTTGGTAAAAGTATAAAAAATGTTTAGCTCGTACTGAAGCTTCAAAACATATGCAATGTATCATCACAGGGAAGTAGCCAAATCAAATCACATAATGTTATGAAACAAAGAAAGTGAGTCTTTACTTACAGACACAGTGTCAAATTAGTACCCTTTTGAGTACCTTCGAATTGTCCATATAGAGTCAAATCTAATAATAGCATTGTCCAAAAGATAATATAAAGCGTCACAACGTTTCTGACATTATAAGTTCTAACTTCTTGGAAATATTTCAAAACAAACCAAATATAAAGAGCCGTCTCGATTACAGATGTGTTCAATTAAATCAGTAAGTTTTTCTTTGATTCAATTATGAGCTATATAGTATAGAGAGTTTAGAAAACGTACATGTACATACTTGATTCTTGAAACCCTTAAGATTTTGAATTAATAAGAACATTTTTGAGAGAACAAAGTAGATTATGATTATAATTCCTCTCAAAAAAATCATTCAAATAAATTTTAACATGATTTTAAATCGTAGTGAGACAAATATTTAAAATGCATGGACAACCTGGTAAAATTACATATGCTATTTTATAACATCAAGGCAATATGTATAGCGCTGGAAGTCTCGTAGTGATTCTCATCAACACACACATCAGATTCAGTAGCCGTATGGCACCAATGCCAGTCAGAAAAACCCTCTTATTACGCAAATTATGGTCGTGGGTTACGGATTGGGGACGTTGGCTTACATAACATTGTAAGCAGCACTATCAGTGGGCGCTAATAAAAACTTCATAAAAGTACCAAACATCTTTCATCAAATATCTAAAATCAAATTTAGGTTTAGAATAAAGACAATCTCAATTGTTGCAATAAAATGAAATTCTATTATCAATAATATTAAAATATATATATACGTAAAGTTTCAAAATATTCAAAGCATTAGATTCAACACGCTCTCGTTTGCACCACCAATTACAAAATTCTTGTCAAAATTAAAAGCTCACTATAGCCTTAAAACCAAAAGCTCACGGTGCCATTGCTATGTAATGACATCATGAGCTTTGTAGCCCTGGAGCTAATTTAGGTTATTATGTGTTGCCATGGAAACTTTACATTTTTACATAGCCCAAACGTGTTTATTTTTAATGACGATTTTTTCGCATTTATGGGTCCCACTTAACAATTTGGCATGAATTTAAAAGGCTCTAGGAGTGCAGGATAGATCGTACCTCACCCCCTCACCCAGGCTAATAGTTTTTACGTGATATTCCCTCATTTCTTTAAGTTTTCGTGTATATTCATGAATATGCTGGATGAATGGGCTTGTCAGGTCAAAATATTGATGATATAAAAACATGCACCAATTATTATATTGGAATGAAATCAGCTTATTTATATTTATAATGATTTTCACGTATTTTTTAAAAAATTTTAATAATCATGAAAACATAAATTATGCAAATATGATAATTTGCATATTTGACAATGGAATGAAAGGCCTATATCTTAGCTGATTTTATACGTATACCCCCATTCGTGAATCACACTTTTTAAAGTTTTCATAAATATTTATGAATATTCAAATTAGATCATTTGCATATGCGACAAAGAGATAAAAGGCCTATGTCTAAGCTTAAATTTGGTAATAATTTTAGAAGTCTAGGATAGATAACAGCTGAGATATTAGTAATTTTGTAGACATATCCCATTCTCAAATCCGCTGTGGGTTGCCATGGAAACCATGCATTTTCACTTATCCTAAACAGGTTATTTTTGAGGACGGCCTTGTTTCAAATCTAGCGGGTCCAAATAACAATTTGATACCCATTAAAATTTGTCCTGGGGGTGCACGGTAACCTAAATTAGCTCCGGGGTTATTGGTTTTGGGGCTATATAAGTGATATAAGGACAGAATTTCAAGCTCATGTGATTATGGTAAGCTAATTACATTTTCTCAAATTCCTAAAACGTATAGATTTCTTCTTACAATTTATTTGAACCATTATTTTGAGGCGGCTTATGATAATTGTTGAATATATTACCATTTACAAACATAGTGCGCGTGGTGCTTGGTACGTGGAAATTATGCTGTGACTAAAATGGGTTAAATCAGGGTATGAAATGGCGCCAGAAATTTAAAACTGACCTAGTCGAATTTTGTAACATAAACTGCAATTCATAAGTTCATCTTGAACTTTGATGCAAGGCTTCCAAATTTTTGAAAAACGTGACATATATATAAAAAATCTTGCTAAATTGCCTAAAATCTAAAGAATCCATAAGTATAAATATGAAAAATGATTTCATAAAACGACACCATCGTAAATATTCATAAGGCTCTGAAGTACTTATTGGTCTATTTACTGTAGAAGAATGCTTCGCAGATTTGTGGTTTTGAGTACTTCTTTTGGCCTCAAATAGACAGGTGTTCATTAAAATACATTTTAGTCAAAACGAGGGCATAATATGCCACGACATGTGATTTCCAACAATGTGGCATTCTAAGATCAGCCTGTGTAGTGTCCTGTCTAGCTTAGAAACTTCATATGATGTTCGGTAAGTATTCATTGAATATTCAAGCAACTAGCAAAGGCTCTGATCAGCCCGTATGCGCAGGCTGGTCTAAGCCTTTGTTGGCCGCACATACCACATTGTTGGAAATCTCATGCTGCGGCTCATATGTTTTGCTTTCTCTTACTAACCAAGGGAAAGCACTTTTAGTCTTATTATTTCCATTCAAACTACGAAAATATGTATGCTGACGGGGTGGTCATCACATGAGTTATTGAAACAAACAAGTAAATATTGCCAGGGTATGCCTATCAAGACGCATGGTTGTAATAACCATAGCAGGCATCTCTCTCTCTCTCTCTCTCTCTCTCTCTCTCTCTCTCTCTTCGAAATAATTTCCAAACTTGAAATGTAGAAAAGAAGCCAAAGAAAGCCACCACAAACGAGGACTTTACCCCCCCCCCCCTCACACACAGAGAGAGAGAGAGAGAGAGAGAGAGAGAGAGAGAGAGAGAGAGATGGGGTGGGGACTTCTTCGAGATGGAACGGATAGCAGTCGTAGCGACGACTAGGAGTGCTTCTGATGACTTCTAACATATTTTGTTTGTTGTTTATTTTTTGTTTGTTTATTAATAAAACAGTTTTTTTCGCTTTCTATATCTTTTGTACTCATTTCATCAATAAAGATACGTACCTGTACAATGATGCACAAAAAATAAAAACGTAGTCACCAATAATTATTCGAGATAGATACCTGAAAATACCACAACCGCACACACTGCAGACCACCCTATGGCACCGTGAGGAAGAGATGCCTTATATGCTATAAAAAATAATCAGGGCCGAATGGAGAGAAAAACAGATCTTTGTTGTGATTATTGATGATTATGGCATAATTTCGTCATGATGTTTAGGTTTATATGAAAAACATAAAAGGTTAATTGATATGAATATAGCCATTAAATATTAAACGAACATGTTAATACACTTTAATAAGTAGTCAAAATAATTTAAGTTTTACCTACATAAACGTAATACTTAAAGTGAAAGGCAATTCCAAAACAGATTTTCATGTAACTTGTATGTGCCCAATCGGGTAGATCTTACCATCACAGGAAACCAGAATCCCACCAGAGTTAACCAGTCATTTCTTGACATAATTGCTGACAATGGACTTGAGCAGCAGGTAGATTTCCCTACGAGGAAAGATAAATAGCTAGATCTGATCCTCACTACCCATCCTAGCTACAAGCCGAGATGTAAGCCCCTACCATCAATCGGTAACAGCGACCACGATATTGTTCTCTATGATACATTTGCAACCCATAGACCAAACCCAGAGCGCAGAAAGATTTACCTCTGGAAAAGTGCAGATATCAGCGGCATAAAGCAAGACATCTCCAACTTAAGTGACACTTTCAAGAAGTATGTATTCAGTGACATTGACTTGTCCCACCAGAGAAGATACTTCTAGCATACCCAACATAGGCCAAGTCCCCACCCATCAATGACCAACATGACAGTTATCTGCAATGGTATTTAAAAGCTGCTGAAAAGCCTCAAACCCAGTAAAGCCACAAGACCAGACTCCATACCAGCCTTTAACTTTAAACAACCAGTGTGTTAATAGTAAATTTCCCATTTCTTGATGGAGATGTTCCTCGCTTTCCTTCCTATGGTGTATATATTTCTCAGCTTATTCGTTTTGCTAGATTATATTCTAATGTTGATGACTTCAACAACAGAAACTTATTTTTAACTGCTAAGTTACCAGTATTAAAACAAGGTTATAAAATGTCATAAAATTTAAAAAAAAAAACATTTTCTAAAGTGTTAATTGTTATATACAACATTGGGTTAAAACTCTTCTGCAAAAAGGCATATCAGAACCTATATTTTATGGTGATTTACTTTATAAATTTAAACGAATTGTTGGAATACCTAATTTTAGTGATCAATTCAAAATGATAGTAAAACGTTATATAAAGGTTGGATATAACGTGGATGTCATGCGACAGTCTGCTTGCAATCATGGTTTATAGCTATGGTTTCCTCTTTAATTGCACGACGGTGGGTCAGGCTTCAGACTCTATGGCGGCTCTGACGTAAAGCTTTAATCGGTGGGTTGGTGCCTGATGCTTATCTGTAGCTGGACCTACCGTGGCTCAACTTGAGGTTTTCTTAAGCTCTGACTTTCTGTGAGTCATGAGCCCTTATCTATGTTTCAGCATGGTGTGTTAATTTGATTAGAGTGTTTCTCCATGATGATACATTGCATTAGTTAGATGGCCTCCGTGCGAGCTGAACATTTCTTGTACTTCAACAACAGCAGAATCTAGGGCGAAGATTTGGTACCAGTAAAATGCATTTAAGCCCCCCAGTAGCTTAGGCTGCTGTCCGTTCTAAGGCGGTGGCTCTGTTGTTGTTGACTTGTTTTGTTTATTGTTACTCCTATTGTGGGAGTCTGTAATTGTTCTATGTTTTCTTGTACGTTACTTTACGTCCATTCTAGTATTGCAATCATCTTGATTGGGAAGAGAGAGCTGGTTGCCTTGCTTAATTTGTTTTCCTGGTGTCTCGTGATGGTTGAGCGGCTCTTCCTCGCGGTGCCATGGGGTTGTCTGCGGTTTGTGATTGTGGTATTTCCTGATCATACTCACTTACTATTTTCTATACTCAAGGGAGCCACACAAGAATATGCACCTATAATGACTTTAATCTTCCAGCGGTCGCTAGATACGAGAATCGTTCCAGAAGAATGGAGAAAAGCATAGATTGTATCCATATATAAGAAGGGAGATAAGCATTTACCGGGAAACTACCGACCAGTATTCTTGCATCAATCACATGTAAAGTTCTCGAACATGTCATATACACCAGCATTATGAGCCACTTTTACCAACACAATATACTATGTGACAATCAACATGGCTTCCGGAAAAAGCACTCATGTGAAACGCAGCTGATTGTATAGGAAGGAAAGGAAGACATGTTGTCACCATCCTGCTCGACTTCGCAAAAGCAATCGAAAAAGACCCGCATGCTCGACTACTCCATAAGCCCAATTTTAAGGCGTAAGAGGGAACACCGATAAATGGATCAGCTCCTTTCTTGAAGACCGGAAGCAGCAAGTACTCATTGAAGATTGCCACTCATTAAGTGCAGAGGTCCTGTCAGGTCCTCCGCTCACTTTTATTCCTAGTATATATTAACGACCTACCAAAAGCTTGAACGCTCGGACATTTGCTGATGACACTCTCCTCTTCAGACCTATCACTAACCAACATGAGAGTGACCTATCATGTTAGGCCTCACAGCATAAGAAAAACGGGAAAATGTGTGGCAGATGGACTCTAATGCCTCCAAATGTGGTGATATTCATATACATGTAATGCCATCCAAACGCAAGCCCAGCATTGACTCTTCATCATACACTCTACATGAACAGACACTAGAGACAGTTGAAAGGAACCAGTATCTTGGCGTCACTATCTCAAACAACTTGACCCGGACAAGACACACAGAGAACGTTACTGGAAAAGGAAATAAAACACACGGCTTTCTACGCAGAAACTTGCACTATGCAAGTAAAAGCAGCCACTTACACCACCATGGTCCGCCCAACCATTAACATGCAACTACAGTTTGGGACCCCTACCTTAAGAAAGACATCAAAGCCCTTAAACAAGTCCAACGCCGAGCAGCACGTTACGTTCTTAACGACTACTCAACCTGAACACCAGAGTGCGTTACAGAAATGGTCAACAAACTCCAGTGGGAAGATAGACTGGCTCCAGTCCTTAAACCAATTTTCATCAATGTGTCATATCATATACTTGAAGCCAGTCTAACTCTGATGGCTCTGTTTAAAACAGAGCCATCAGAGTTAGACTGGCTAAAAGTATATGATATGACACATTGATGAAAAATTGTTTTAAGGACTGGAGCCAGTGTAGTGGGAAGGCCTTGAGACTAGGAGAAGAAACGACCGACCCACTATGGTGTAAAGGATCCAGGACGGATCGGTCGACATCCATCCAGAAAGATATCTACACCAGAGTGACAGACGAACAAGAGGGGAACGTCGTCTCTACCAGTAAAGAATTGTAAGTGAGACCTACATTCATTCCTTCTTTCCAAGAACAATCAGGGACTTGAACAGTCTACCATCTGGGACAGCATCTGTTCTCGACACTGGAGGGATTCAGATCAAGCCTTACTGTTTGTCACCAAGTGTCCAGCTACTAGTCTGCAAGTTGTCGATGTACAACGTTTTGACACATTTTAAACTGTATATATGTATTTTTGACCACTGACAACTTATACCCCCCGCCCCGAACATGTCAGTGCCGCATGTCTAATTACGTTTTGAAAAGAACCCTGTCCTTTAGAAGAAGAAGACAAAGCCAAACACTGGGTCCGATGCCAGGCCCATTATCGTCGAATAAAGTGGAAACCAATGATGTAAACCTTGGTTTGGTTCATAACAAGGCATGCAGACCGTATTATATAACACAGTAAATCTGTTTAAAATGGCCACTCTCAAAAAGACCACAAATTGGTTATCAAGACATATTATCGCTGAACGCAGGTCAAAAGCATTGCAGGACATTCTGCAATGCTTTCGACCTTCATTAAGCTACCATTTGTTATTAAGATCTGTGATTTGGCTCTTTTTGAGTGACCGTTTTGCACAGGTTTTACTGTGCTCTTTTATTGCCTTTTCCGGAAAAGAAACTTTTTCAAAGTGTCATCTTCTGCAAGTTGTAGGTTTAAGTCTGACGTTCTCCCCTGGACAGATATTATGCATTTTTAAACGTGTTTATTTTATTTTTAGTTGTGCATCTATTGATGTCAATAAATCATCTAATAAATTACGTAGCCATTTAAGATCAAATTTTAATGAATTTTACATATTTAATTATCCTATCGAAACACGATATACCAAATATGCGAATACTGGTAATATAAAAACAAAACTAGGTTTCTTAGCTTGGAATGCAAGCCTAGCGATTGCAAATAGTGCAGACCCTGATCAGACATGCAGCACACGACACGCGACGGACGAGGAACATCCAACGATCACAATCGCTCACATTTAGCCTTGGTACAAGTGACATAAAAAAAGGGCTGAAATGGGAAGTGTTGCATTTATCGGTAAACCCTTTTCCAGGTCACTGTATACAACAAATATGCTGGAATGATAAGTGTTTCATTTATCATGTTTATCAGTACACCCTTTTCCAGGTAACTGTATCGAACATAAGGGCTGGAATGAAAAGTTTTGCATTTATCGGTACACCCTTTTCCTGGTCACTGTATAAAACAATAGGGCTGGAATGAAAAAATTTGCATTTATCGGTACACCCTTTTCCAGGTCACTGTATACAACAATAGGCTGGAATGAAAAAAATTCATTTATCGGTATATCCTTTTCCTGGTCACTGTAAAAAAAGAGATAGGGCTGGAATGGAAAATGTTGCATTTATCGGTACACCCTTTTCCAGGTCACTGTATACAACAATAGGGCTGGGATGTAAAGTGTTGCATTTATCGGTACACCCTTTTCCTGGTCACTGTATACAACAATAGGACTGGAATGTAAAGTGTTTCATTTATCAGTACACCCTTTTCCTGGTCACTGTATACAACAATAGGGCTGGAATGGAAAGTGTTGCATTTATCGGTACACCCTTTTCCAGGTCACTGTATACAACAATAGGGCTGGAATGTAAAGTGTTTCATTTATAAGTACACCCTTTTCCTGGTCACTGTATACAGCAATAGGGCTGGAATGTAAAGTGTTTCATTTATCGGTACACCCTTTTCCTGGTCACTGTATACAGCAATAGGGCTGGAATGGAAAGTGTTTCATTTATCAGTACACCCTTTTCCAGGTCACTGTATACAAAAATAGGGCTGGAATGGAAAGTGTTGCATTGATCGGTACACCCTTTTCCAGGTCACTGTATACAACAATATGGCTGGAATGTAAAGTGTTTCATTTATCGGTACACCCTTTTCCAGGTCACTGTATACAAAAATAGGGCTGGAATGGAAAGTGTTGCATTTATCGGTACACCCTTTTCCAGGTCACTGTATACAACAATAGGGCTGGAATGTAAAGTGTTGCATTTATAAGTACACCCTTTTCCTGGTCACTGTATACAGCAATAGGGCTGGAATGTAAAGTGTTTCATTTATCGGTACACCCTTTTCCTGGTCACTGTATACAGCAATAGGGCTGGAATGGAAAGTGTTTCATTTATCAGTACACCCTTTTCCAGGTCACTGTTTACAAAAATAGGGCTGGAATGGAAAGTGTTGCATTTATCTGTACACCCTTTTCCAGGTCACTGTAAACAACAATAGGGCTGGAATGTAAAGTGTTTCATTTATCAGTACACCATTTTCCTGGTCACTGTATACAGCAATAGGGCTGGAATGGAAAGTATTGCATTGATCGGTACACCCTTTTCCAGGTCACTGTATACAAAAATAGGGCTGGAATGGAAAGTGTTGCATTTATCTGTACATCCTTTTCCAGGTCAATGTATACAACAATAGGGCTGGAATGTAAAGTGTTTCATTTATCAGTACACCCTTTTTCTGGTCACTGTATACAAAAATAGGGCTGGAATGGAAAGTGGTGCATTTATCGGTACACCCTTTTCCAGGTCACTGTATACAACAATAGGGCTGGCGTGTAAAGTGTTTCATTTATCAGTACACCCTTTCCCTGGTCACTGTATACAGCAATAGGGCTGGAATGGAAAGTGTTGCATTTATCGGTACACCCTTTTCCTGGTCACTGTATACAACAATAGGGCTGGAATGGAAAGTGTTGCATTTATCGGTACACCCTTTTCCTGGTCACTGTATACAGCAATAGGGCTGGAATAGAAAGTGTTGCATTGATCAGTACACCCTTTTCCAGGTCACTGTATACAACAATAGGGCTGGAATGTAAAGTGTTTCATTTATCAGTACACCCTTTTCCTGGTCACTGTATACAAAAATAGGGCTGGAATGGAAAGTGTTGCATTTATCGGTACACCCTTTTCCAGGTCACTGTATACAACAATAGGGCTGGAATGTAAAGTGTTTCATTTATCGGTACACCCTTTTCCTGGTCACTGTATACAAAAATAGGGCTGGAATGGAAAGTGTTGCATTTATCGGTACACCCTTTTCCAGGTCACTGTATACAACAATAGGACTGGAATGGAAAGTGTTGCATTTATCGGTACACCCTTTTCCAGGTCACTGTATACAGCAATAGGCTGGAATGGAAAGTGTTGCATTTATCGGTACACCCTTTTCCAAGTCACTGTATACAACAATAGGGCTGGAATGTAAAGTGTTTCATTTATCGGTACACCCAAATTCCTGGTCACTGTATACAAAAATAGGGCTGGAATGGAAAATGTTGCATTTATCGGTACACCCATTTCCAGGTCACTGTATACAACAATAGGGCTGGAATGTAAAGTGTTTCATTTATCAGTACACCCTTTTCCTGGTCACTGTATACAAAAATAGGTCTGGAATGGAAAATGTTGCATTTATCGGTACACCCTTTTCCAGGTCACTGTATACAACAATAGGGCTGATATGTAAAGTGTTTCATTTATCGGTACACCCTTTTCCTCACCACTGTATACAACAATAGGGCTGATATGTAAAGTGTTTCATTTATCGGTACACCCTTTTCCTCACCACTGTATACAACAATAGGGCTGGAATGTAAAGTGTTGCATTTATCGGTACATTTTCCTAACTCCCAGTATACAACAATAGGGCTGGAATGGAAATTGTAGCATTTATCGGTACACCTTATCAAAGCCCTGTATATAACAATATGGCTGGAAATTATCAATACATATTTTACAGGTTCCTGTTGACATAAATAGAGCGCGTTTGAAAGGTGTTGAATTTTCTAGATTTCTGAATATATGAATAGGCCTGTGGAAAAAGTTGCAACGACAGGTATACCTTTTAGGGGTCGAGTATTCATGTGGAGAACTGGTTTTTGAGGTTCTGCTATACACTTTTATGGCTTGTGTTTCATTTACTGCATTCCATGGATAGGCCTGCTTTGGCGTGCATTGAATTTAACTGAACATATGTTTATTTTTTCCAATTACCTGTATACATGTACATAAAAAGGGCAGGTTTGGAAATAGTTATATCTAAGGAAACATGTATACCATTTTCACGCTATTGTATTCATAAATAGGGCTGGTTTTAAAAGCGCTGTACTCGTTTTCGATGCTGCGTGTGAGTTTAAGAGAGCGTGTCCTAAGCTTGACCCTAGCTGACCCACACAATGCTTCCCTAACAGAAGGACAAAAAAAGAATAGAATACTTTCTCTCCACTTACTTAAAGTCTACAATACAATCGTAGTGTATATAAACTTTGATAAATGGATAAGTGGGATAAAAACAGAATGATCAGACGAAGCCGAGATACCTTGGAATAATATTTTTTCATAAGTCGCCAATATTATGTCGGCTTGCCTTGATCTTATGTCATTCCAACCGCTGATGGTTGGTAAAAGTTAATTTTATAGGCAAAGGCGTAAATAAACCAGTCCACGAAAACGGGTCTTATCCCACAATCTTGCACTCATGTTTTGAACGTGTTTAAACATGTTTAACGCAGCTAGATGCCAAGGTATCATAGTGTAGCTTCATCGTCTATCGAAAAATTGTGTGTGCGATCAGCCAATGCTATGGCGAGCCCGTGCATTTTGCACGGGCTCGCCACAGCCTTGGCTGCTCGCCCTTTGGATAAGTTCCATCTTCAAACAGCAAAAGGAATAAATATTATCAATGTTAATTTCACGTAGGTGATAAAGCTAACACATCTTTATTTAACTGGTAAATACAAGTCTCCTTTCAACAAGGTCGCGCCGTCTTTAAAAAGATAACATTGTTGTTACACTGTACCCTTCAATACGATTTCAGTCACATCTATAAGAAAACTTGAATTTTTTTATTTATTTTTTTTTATTTATTTTTTTTTATTTGATTCTTTACGTCCACTCAACAATCTTTCAGTTATGCGGGACGGGTCTTCCTGGGTTGAACCAGTACTAAGCTAGGATAAATGTGCCTTGCTCAAGGAAAACTTGAATACGTTCGTAGACGTCTTTCAAGTAGCTTGATTCCACTGTGCACATATTTAAGCCCACATTCAGCTTTTTTCCAACTGAGTCTCTATGGATTTGCATTTTCAATGTGCAGTTTATACACAGCTTAATGACAGAATTATTTAACTATCTGATCGTAGCATGAAACATAACTTAATACTCCAAATTAAATTAAAAAAAAATAATGGGCTTTCCAGTGAGCCGATTTTAGGGTATTTTCAAAAGTATACATCCTCTTTTACAAACAGGGTTGATTTAGATATATACACTGCTTTAATTGCTCAAGATTAATCAGTATTGATAAATGTAACTACATCACCCGAATGATTGGACAAACGAAGTTATAATGCTCACACTATAATGATTCGAAGTAACTGCTAAGTCAAACTTAAACAATTACACCTGATTCAGATATTTCAGTGCATAAAAGTTTAAGTCTTTCAAAACATACATTCTGGGTACCACACAGGAACGTCTCAGTGAGATGTTCCTTTTATCAGTTACCTTGCATATCAAAGGAAAACGCAGATCAATAAAGTAAATGTGTCTGAAAAGACAGGCATTTGCACTCAAACAATTTTAGTGCAAACTCGCTCAAAATCGGTTGAGAATTAAGAATGTTACTAATAAATGAAGTTTTCATAACATCCTGTCATAGCCGCCATTTTTAATATGTAATGAAATGCTAATGAGGTGTCAGCTGGGAACCGAAATAGCAAACATTTAAAAAAAACGGATAAAGTAAACAAACACATGAAACGCAAATAGAAAATATAGACGTTCGAGTTGCGCGAGCAATTTTGTCAAAATTGCATTTGACGTTGCAGATTGATTCGCGTGAGTGATTTCGATATTTTTTCGATGTCATCAAACAGATAAATTGTCAATAAGTAAATTATCATAGAGAATGTTTGATTCCAGCATTTTCGTACAAAAAAAAATGTTAGCCTTGAAAAGGTGGTGCGTAACTAAAGTGGCTTACTGTATATGGTGAGCGTTTCCATTGTTGCACGTTGCCTGATAAACGTTGTCAATCTCATGGCATGAGCCTTTATCAGGTCATGATGACGTTACACTTTTTGAATGACGGCGCTAATGACGCTGAATCAACACAAAATCGAAATTTACATCATTATCGCTAGTTTGAAGAGTGAAACGATGGGTAAACAAATAAGGTTCATGACTTTAGATATCAAGTTTACCCACTCGGCTTTGAGAACGCATGTTGAATCGCTCGGTAAGCCTCGCGATGTCAACAAGCGTTCTCGAAGCCTTGCCTGGTAAACTTGATATCAGAAGACACGAACCTAGTATTCTCTATATCTCGGCAAGCCACGCGATGTCAACACTTGCCTGGTAAACTTGATATCAAAAGACACGAACCTAGTATTCTCTATATCTCGGCAAGCCTCGCGATGTCAACAAGCGTTCTGAAAGCCTTGCCTGGTAAACTTGATATCAAAAGACACCCACCTAGTATTCTTTATTTATACACCCAGAACAGGGTGATAACCTTTTTGGGGCCATATTTCACTTACAGACAAACTAGTACAACAGATAAACTCGAAATGAAAGTTCTGGTCCCCTACACTTAATTAGAGTAACCGTGGTTCGACTGATATTCGGCGTGCGCTTTATGTCGAATAAGGTATACAAGCAGCCTCTGCATCACGGTAATAGCAACCGTATTAGTTCCACACAGGATAGGCGGCAATCGAAAACACTCTAAACAGTCGACGAACGCAGATCAAAAAATCGCTTAAAACAGTGTTTTCGATTGCCATTTGACGCCAGTTGAGCGACAAATGGTAATCGAAAACTCTGTTTCTAACTAGAAGTGGTCCACACCGGATATGCGGCAATCGAAAACGCTCTAAACAGTTGACGAATGTGGATCAAAAAATCGCTAGAAACAGTGTTTTCGATTGTCATTTGTCGCCAGTCGGGCGACAAACTACAATCGAAAACTCTGTTTCTAACTTTTTTGTATCTACGTTCGTCGATGTTTTAACGTTTTCGATTGCCGCCTATCCGGTGTGAGTTCCGCTATCTAGAATTGTATTAATAGTTGCATGTCCATCAAAACGTCAAGATATGTCAGGACTATCTCTGTAAGTGTCTAGATATTCATGCGAACAAGCAGACAAGTGTTTGTAAGACCCAGCTCATCGTCTGTCTCTCCTTGTTATTTCTAAGACCTTATGCACTAGACTGGCTACAGTCTGAAACATTGTCATAGTTTGACGAAACAATATTCATTTGTTTGTTTGATTTGATTCTTTACGTCCCAGTCAACATTTGCTTCAGTTATGTCGGGACGGGCCTTCTACTTAGCAAGGATACGAAACAATATCAATATAAATTTGCAATCATAATGATGTTTGTCTTTTATCAATAACTTTTTGCCTCTTCTAGTCAGATGTAAAACAGAGCCATCAGAATTAGAGTATATGAAAAGACATAAATTGATACAAAGATTGCTTTGAGGACTAGAAAACAGAGCCATCAGAATTAGAGTATATGAAAAGACATATTGATAGAAAAGCTGCTTTGAGGGCTAGAAACAGAGCCATCAGAATTAGAGTATATGAAAAGACATATTGATAGAAAAGTTGCTTTGAGGACTAGAAAACAGAGCCATCAGAATTAGAGTATATGAAAAGACATATTGATAGAAAAAATGTTTTGAGGATTAGAAAACAAAGCCATCAGAATTAGAGTATATGAAAAGACAAATTGATAGAAAAAAAGGTTTTGAGGACTAGAAAACAGAGCCATCAGATCAAGAGTATATGAAAAGACATATTGATAGAAAAAATGTTTTGAGGACTAGAAAACAGAGCCATCAGAATAAGAGTATATGAAAAGACATATTGATAGAAAAAATGTTTTGAGGACTAGAAAACAGAGCCATCAGAATAAGAGTATATGAAAAGACATATTGATATAAAAATGTTTTGAGAACTAGAAATCAGAGCCATCAGATTTAGAGTATATGAAAAGACATATTGATAGAAAAAATGTTTTGAGGACTAGAAAACAGAGCCATCAGAATTAGAGTATATGAAAAGACATATTGATAGAATAATGTTTTGAGGACTTGAAATCAGAGCCATCAGATTTAGAGTATATGAAAAGACATATTGATAGAAAAAATGTTTTGAGGACTAGAAAACAGAGCCATCAGAATTAGAGCATATGAAAAGACATATTGATAGAAATATGTTTTGAGGACTTGAAAACAGAGCCATCAGAATTAGAGTATATGAAAAGACATATTTACAGAAAAAATGTTTTGAGGACTTGTAAACAGAGCCATCAGAACTAGAGTATATGAAAAGACATATTGATAGAAAAATGTTTTGAGGACTTGAAATCAGAGCCATCAGAATTAGAGTATATGAAAAGACATATTTATAGAAAAATGTTTTGAGGACTTGAAAATAGAGCCATCAGAATTAGAGTATATGAAAAGACATATTGATAGAAAAATGTTTTGAGGACTTGAAATCAGAGCCATCAGAATTAGAGTATATGAAAAGACTTATTAATAGAATAATGTTTTGAGGACTTGAAAACAGAGCCATCAGCATTAGAGTATATGAAAAGACAGATTGATAGAAAAATGTTTTGAGGACTTGAAATCAGAGCCATCAGAATTAGAGTATATGAAAAGACATATTTATAGAAAAATGTTTTGAGGACTTGAAAATAGAGCCATCAGAATTAGAGTATATGAAAAGACATATTGATAGAAAAATGTTTTGAGGACTTGAAATCAGAGCCATCAGAATTAGAGTATATGAAAAGACAGATTGATAGAAAAATGTATTGAGGACTTGAAAACAGAGCCATCAGAATTAGAGTATATGAAAAGACATATTGATAGAAAAATGTTTTGAGGACTTGAAAACAAAGCCATCAGAATTAGAGTATATGAAAAGACATATTGATAGAAAAATGTTTTGAGGACTTGAAAACAGAGCCATCAGAATTAGAGTATATGAAAAGACATATTGATAGAAAAGTGTTTTGAGGACTTGAAAACAGAGCCATCAGAATTAGAATATATGAAAAGACATATTGATAGAAAAATGTTTTGAGGACTAGAAAACAGAGCCATCAGAATTAGCGTATATGAAAAAAACATATTGAAAGAAAAAAATAGTTCAAGGGCTGGAACCCGTCTACTTTAAATACCAACGAGCTTGTTGTTCAGTCAGTATCTGCTTTTGAACCATACCAGACTCTTACGTCATATCTATACAGTACACCCTGCCTTAAGCGGCCACTCAAGACCGATTATTGCTTAATGCAGGTCAAAAGTACTGCAGAATGCTCCGAGAGTTCTGCAATACTTTCGACCTACCTTCGACCTGCATTAAGCTACCATCTGTCTTTAAGACCTTTGTTTATTCCTATTTTTGAGTGGCCGCTTAAGACAGTTTTAACTGTATTTATACCACCTTAACCAACTTTAGCATGATATATCTCGTGATGTGCAAGGTCTACACTAGTGTAGGTGGTATAAAATAGTTATACCATGTTTGTCCACCTGTACGTAAGATAATCCACTCGCTAAAGCTCGTGGATTATCTCCACGTACAGGCGGACAACCCATGGAATGGCGAAAAGCTCGGAAAGGTAGTGTAACATCTTTCAACTTTAAATTGTTTTCTCCTCAAACCCCGTAGACTTCCGTGAGAAGGTGACGAGACGAGTTATTTTGTTTATTCTTAAATTACTGTGAATTACAGGGTTAAAATATTTCCAATAATTATCACTAATTAGTTCAACAGATTGAAAGATAATCTAAAAATCATGTTAATGTCGTTATCATTTGCAGATCTCTACGCTTGCAAGACCGCAACAATAGTTTGTCAAGATTTTATCTTTTGGTGCAATACTGTTATGTAAAATATGCAGCGCTATACGAAAGGACCATTTTGCGTACTGGTGTACGAAAAGGCCAGTTTGCGTACTTCACATTCCACCATTATTTGCCCGTTCCTGTTTTCTATTCTCAGTGTTATGTAGACTGGATCCAGTCCTTAAAACACTTTTTCATCCATGTGTCATATCATACACTTGTAGCCAGTCTAACTCTTATGGCTCTGTTGTAAGACAGAGCCATCAGAGTTAGACTGGCTACAAGTGTATGATATGACACATGGATGAAAAATTGTTTTAAGGACTGTAGCCAGTCTATTCTCAGTGTTATGATGTTAATTTAAATTTTTCCTTTTGGCGGTTTAAGTCTCTGCTAATAACATTTGCAAACAGTTTGGACCTAGATCTGGATCCAAGCCGTTTGACACTTTGATAGTGTTTCTGAGAGATTTTATTAACAACACAAAGTTAACTTGAAAAAACGTCAGAATACGACAACAGAAGTTTCGACCACAATAAAATCTTATTCAAACCAGATGGGGTAAATTCGCAAAATCAGTGTGTGTGTGTGTGTGTATGTGTGTGTGCGTGCGTGCGTGCGTGCGTGCGTGCGTGCGTGCGTGTGTGTGCGTGTTTAACGTCCTACGAACAGCTAAGGTCATATGAAGATGGGGTCACGGCTTAGAGTCTCATACGACAGACGGGAGGCGTCGGGATCGAACGCGGGACACTTGGGTACAAGGCGAGTGATTTATCCTCCTCGCCACGCCGGCTCCACTGCAAAGTCTTTATTACAGCATCAAACGAAGCCATGCGATCAAAATATGTGGACCTAATGCTAGTAAAATTATCATGCTTTGGTGTTATATCTCATCTCTGATTATACGCAGTTATCAGCTGTTTAGTAGACCCTGCTTTGGACTATCTAGCAGAGTTGAATACATACTGGAGAGAAACCTTATGAGGCGTTGATAGAATAAAAAACGGCTGTATTCACTGTTAATTGTCATACCTTAACAAAATTAGTGCTTAAGTGACCAAATGCAAATATACTTAACATCTAGAATGTCTGAAGCATACATAGCTGACAAAACTTATCGGAGACTGCGATATAACACAGAAGCACACATTTAACCGCCAATCAGCGATATAATGGCTCAAACTGGTTCGAAGACATCTAAGAGGTTGTATTGTGTTGTTGTTTGTTGTTGTTGTCGTTGTTGTTGTTGTTGTTGTTGTTGTTGTTGTTGTTGTTGTTGGTGGTGGTGGTGGTGGTGGTGGTGGTGGTGGTGGTGGTGGTGGTGGTGGTGGTGGTGGTGGTGGTGGTGGTGGTGGTGGTGGTGGTGGTGGTGGTGGTGGTGGTGGTGGTGGTGGTGGTGGTGGTGGTGGTGGTGGTGGTGGTGGTGGTGGTGGTGGTGGTGGTGGTGGTGGTGGTGGTGGTGGTGGTGGTGGTGGTGGTGGTGGTGGTGGTGGTGGTGGTGGTGGTGGTGGTGGTGGTGGTGGTGGTGGTGGTGGTGGTGGTGGTGGTGGTGGTGGTGGTGGTGGTGGTGGTGGTGGTGGTGGTGGTGGTCCTTCACAGCTTGCTTAACAGAAATGGCTAAGTGAGACATACGTTTTGATAGATAATGTCTAAAAGCATCATCTTGGCTACTATATTACATACATACTGACGCCTTTTAATTCGACATGCTCATAAAACTGCAACTCTCTGATCCCGTGCACTTCGAGTTAACCAGATCCGACGATTGTTCATCTGAAAGTCCCTTTTCTCGTGTACAAATAAAATTGATTTCAAAAAAGGCTAATTATAATTACTTGGTTCATTATCAAACGCATCTTTAAGATGATCTATAGATCGTAAGATTTATTGAATGATTTGATTCAATTATTGAATGATTCATGTAATGATAATCTATAAACATGAGAATTATGCAATCATGACTATTTGTTTCAGTACTGAAGAAAAAAATATGAGAAAACATGATTAAAATGATTAAGATAACGGATGTAACAAAGTGATCAATTGTCTTTCCTGCTGGGAAAATTTTCAATATTTTTGAGGTTTAATCTTTTTTTTTCTTCTTCATAATTACCTTTTTCGTAAAGAGTTTCAGGAAAACCATCAGAGTATCAAACAGTTTGTATCCAGATCTGGCCCGATAAATATCAGACTCGATCTTGGTCCAAACTGTTTGTAAGGGTTATCAGTAGACGACAGTGGCAGAAAAATAGTAGATAAAGTTCTTTTTTTCGGGGGATAAAATGTTCGCGATTTTGAGTATTTAGGATAACCATGGGGTTAAATAATTCCGTTTACAATCGTTCTTGTTTATTCGAAGTCAATAGCTTCACTTCGAATTATCAATAGATTGAGCTAAAAGAAGCTGGGAAGTAAATATGTAACCCATTTTATGCCTAATAGATGTTCCCATCATTATCATTTGGACGAATCTATTTCGAATTTAAGGATTGTTGGGTAGTATGTTTCAATTCCATTCTTGAAAGTACGTTTTGTAAGCAAACTGTGGAGAGCCTGATCAGACGCCGCGTTGTGTGGTGTCTGATCTGGGTCTGCACCGTTTGCCTATATGTCCCACAAAAAGGACGCTAGGCTTATATGGGTTAAACTGATTGCTATCCTCATTGTGAAATGTATAGTATACATGTATACTGACCATACTTTAGCTCGAACTTCGGATTACTCGAAATGAAATCACTAGACCCGTTGACTTTGAGGTAACGAGTGTCGACTCAAACATCGGATGATGCTTTAGACCCTTTTTTCTATTCTAAATATAGTTTTTATGTACCACACTCTTCCCCAATTTTTACCCTGCTAACCTGCAATATTCCAGTAATAAGCATGTATTTTTCAGAGTGGAAAACAGTGTGGATCCTGATCAGAAGCCATCTGATCTGGATCTACAGTGTATTCAATAAAGGGTAAAATCTGGCTCAGACGGACAAGGGTTAAGACTCCTTTTCCGTTGCGAATTCGCATCACCTATTCTCACCTAGACGTTCAGCAGACGACATTTACCCACAGATTTTATCTCCCACACATAATGTGGTTACCTTTAAACTCAAAGGCTACAACCGATAATTAACATATTTTCAAATTATTTCTAAATCGTCGGAAACCCTATCTTCCGGTAAGTGTGTTCAATAATCGATCATGTAGGCTACTGTTGATGCTTAAAGTTGCTCTATTTGAAATACTTATGCTCTAAATTGAGAAAGAACAGAGGACGACAGCCACCATGCTCGCTGCGCTGCAGTGTCCAGCTCGCGATGCCTCCTCTATCCTTCCACAAGATTCATTGTTTGTTGTCAAAGACAAGTACTTGAACCAAAGTCACAGACCCAAATTCATCAAGTTAGCACTTTGGCCCCTTCATTGCAGGTACTAATATATACTCGTCTTAACCCAGTTAAGCCTTGTGTCCTTTTTATGGGACATTGGCAAACAGTGCATAACTAGTTCAGACGCCGCTTCTGCGGCGTCTGATCAAGTTCTCCACTGTTTGCTTACAGAATATTCTGTTAAAATTTGAATAAGGTTGAAAATACTACCCAACACCCCTTAAAATGCAGATGACTGGTCCAATTGATAAAAATGGGAAATTCCATAATTCCCGGCATAAATGGGGTTAAAGTTGCTCTATTTTGAATATTTTCTAATAAATTGAGAAAGAGCAGAGGACGATAGCCACCATGCTCGCTGAGCTGCAGTGTTCAACTTGTGAAGCCCTCTCTATCCTTCCACAAGATTCGTTGTTTGTCGTCAAAGGCAAGTACTTGAACCAAAGTCACAGGCCCAAAATCATCAGGTAATCACATTCGCCCCTTCATTGTATGTACTAGAATATATGCTTCTTAAAAACTAGAAAGTAAAAGGACACTAGGTACTACAATACAGTACATTGGTACACGGACCAATAAACAATTGGAGCAACAATAAACGATGAATCAACAACAACAGAACCACCGCCTTAGAACGGACAGCAGCCAAAGTCACTGAGTGGCTTAGATTAATTTTATAGGCCAAACTTTATCCCTAGATTCTGCAGTTGTTAAAACACAAAACCAGAACATAGATAAACAAAGTCCTAAAATCCAGCATATAGTTGATCGATGCACAATTGATGTACAATGTTGGCCCTGCTTTGACAGAAACACCACATTATACAATTGATACAATCTTCTGAGTTTAACATCAGGATTTGTCAATCTGAGGATAGTGATGTTCACTACTTTCGAGGGTTGACTAATCCTGATGTTAACCGAAAAAGAATGCACCAATTGGTTTGTTATATGACAAGGCATGTCTCACTTATCCTAGTTTTATATAAAGTCTTTTTCATATTTATGAATTTACTCAAGTCAGATGTTCCTTGTGCATTGAAAACAAGATTATTTCAACAACTGCTTTTCAAGTTCCTGAAACTCTTATGAGATGTCAAAAAGAATTGCATTTTTCAAATTAATGTTCGTATAAAATGAACAAATTCTTAATTCAAAACATTTATTTGACCAGTGGTGTCTTTATCTCTGAGTCAATTTTTCCAATACCGGTATATACTTTTAGCAGTGAAAACACTTGATGTCTGCCTGTCCTGGGTTACATTTAGTTCAATCTATTTTAGCTGTCTGTCAGCTCTGACAAATCCCCATGTCGACCTGTCCCGGGCTAAATTTAGCTCATAACTGGTAGACACCAAGATCTGTCACAACCAGTCAAAGGTAGTTTCAGCCAATTAGAGGAGGTCATTTATAGCAGTCATATAGCAATTGAGTTTTCTACAATATAAGAGCAGGCGTTATTTTAAGGGCAAAAATAATGGCTTTGTTGAAAATAAATAAAAAAAGTGAATTGATACCTCAAAATTCAAAAACGGGTCGTTAATCGAAGGAGGCGTGGGACAGCATAGCGATCTACTTTCATCTCAACATGTAGACTGGGTCCAGTCCTTAAACAATTTTTCATCAATGTGCCATATCATATACTTGTAGCTAGTCTTACTCTGATGGCTCTGTTTTAAAACAGAGCCATCAGAGTAAGACTAGCTACAAGTATATGATATGACACATTGATGAAAAATTGTTTAAAGCTGCATAGTCTGTAACTATGAATTTTTTTCGAAAAAAAAAATATTTTCTTTTTAAATCATTTGTAAAAGTAGAACTAAGTTATGCTGTCACAATAAATCTAATTTCTACAGCTGAAAACTGCATGGAAAAGTGAATTTTCTTACAAAAACAGGTGTTTTTTTCTCTTGTTTGTAATTATTTGCGTCCCTCCAATAATTCTAGACAGTTAATTTTTAACATAAATGCTGTTGTTTTGGCACTAATAATTTGTTAATTATTACGAAAAAGGTAAAATGTATACCTGAATGTTAGTTTTTTTACTGTGTTCTTGAAAAATAGAAACATTATTTTTAAAATGAAAAGATCAAAAGTTACAGACTATGCAGCTTTAAGGACTGGAGCCAGTCTACCCAACATGTTGCTCTTTCCTTGTATATCGTAGAAATCGTTGGCGGACCATGACAACTGCCAATAACCTCGACAAAGACCTATAAACCGACATGATTGCTAAACATTCGCCGGCAGTAAAACGGTCGTAAAACTAAACTTTTATCGAGAGTTTGAACGAAAAACGGACTTCAATCGCCTCCACTAACTGGATCGGACAATGAAGTCCCAGATCCGACTGCGCATGATGCGCAGTCGGATCTGTGCCTTCACAGTACGTAAGTAAAATCACAGGATACTATTGCTTATCGCCACTAAGAATGGATTTTTGGCATGAACGATTTGGTCGGAATCCTAGCTGACTGTAGAAGAAGCGGTACTGTTTTAGTACGATGGGGTTTGTATGTGTTGGTAAGGTCAGAGGCGTCTGGGGTTAAGTTGGCAAGTGCTTATCCTGAGAAAGTCTGATTGATCCGTCTAAAACTGAATTGTAGTTTCAATAAATATAGTCTGTACTTTCTTGGGTCATCTGGGTGACGAATCATTTTACTATGGCAATGGGTTACCTGTCATGTGCGGATCCAGAAAGTTTTGTCAGAGTGGGTCCAACTCTGACGGGTTTTTCTTGTTTTTGTTTTTTTAGTTGATGAGGGGAGAGAGGATCCAATACCACTATAAGCGGGCCATCATCAGCCCACCAGCAAAACGCCATTTGATTGGCGTTTCGCTGGCGAGCCGATGACGGCCCAACACTGAATCTGGCCAGGTAGCTTTATGATTTTTCAAGGGATCCGGACCAGTGTGTTAAGAAACCCTATAGTTTTGTGATTTTTCAGGGGGGTCCGGACCCCCTATCCCCCCTCTGGATCCGCGCAATCCTGTCCCAAGTCAACTTATTAAAATACTCTATATAATGCTATCTACAAGCAAGTATGACCAGAAATTGCCACAATCACAGATCGCAGACCAACCCATCGCACCGTGAGAAGAGAGAAACAACACACAGACAGCCACAAGTAAAGCAACCAGCTCTCTCTTCCTCAGCAAGATGATTGCTGAAGTAGATTGGACATCAAGAACCACACCACAAAACAAGGACCCTACACAGAATCCTCACACCCAATAGGAGCAACAACAAACAATGAATAAACAGCCGTGTAACTGACAGCAGCCACGACCACGAGAGGCTTAAATATATTTTGATGGCTAAAAACAAGAAGATGCCAAAAATGTTTAACCCTAACGTATGCAATGCATCATCACAGAGAACTCACGTTGTACAATGATAACTGCTACAGCAGTAAGTCTACAACAAGTGTAAGCTTTCTGCGATTAGCGCGTATAAAATTGTTATTCAGAACGAGTCACGTTTAAAGCAAATAAAAGGAGAACGAAGTCAACCAAAAGTTACAAGTAGTTCTTAATTTAAAAATGTAAAACAAAGCTTGTTGACCATTGCATTTTTCCATTCTATTCAATAGAGTCGAGTCTTCTTGAGGTGTCATATCTTCTCTTGTTTAGATTGAGAATGCTTTGGTTTGATTCTTTACGCCCCATCAACAATCTTTCAGTTATAAAGGGACGGTTCTTCCTGGGTTGAACCAGTACTAAGCTAGGATAAATGTTCTTGCTCAAGGACACAACACAGTGACAACGGCGAGGCTCGAACCCGCGGCCCCTCTGTCTCGAGTCAAGCACTCTACCACCGAGCCACTGCGCTCCCGCTTGAGACTGCAGTACAACATAAACACATGCCTATCAATATGACGGTTACCCGTAGCAGTCTACTGAATTCAATTCAGCTTAAATTCAGTTTGCAAAATAGTGCATAAAACAAACATTCAGCATGTACTTAGCATTGAATGAAGTGGAAAAATATGCTATCATAAATCAAATGTTTGAAACAGAATATACAGTAAAACAATTGAACAAACAACCGAAATTCATTAAAAAGAACGAAAAATTCATCAAAGGAAATTCTATCAAAGGTCGTAAAAACAGGGGTGTTATTAAGGCTTCATAAAACAGTATCAACTAACGATTTAAGACAGTCATATCTTCAAATTAATAAGGACTCGCAGCCGTTTCATAGGAAATTGGTGTTTGTTGGTTTTGTAGACAACGCAGAGCCAGACCAGCCTGTGCAATGCACAGGCTTGTCTGGCCCCTTCGTTGTCTTTTGTAGATATAGTCCATTTGAAATTTACAAATTTCAGATCTGCATCGCATTGAAACTGCAATCGCTAAACTAGTCCATCGGATTTAGATATGCTTAACCCCACTTTAAACCCTATATCTAGAGATTTAAGGGGTAACTATTATCGTTCTTAGTCCTACTAAAAAGTGTGTGTAATGAACACCCGAAACATTAAGCATGTATAATTTTTGGAGGAAAATTATCGCAAGTTTGATGGGAAATGATCTTCTAGAGGTCTTCTAGATGACGATCATTGCGGGGACCCATTTGCACCACGCAGACAAGTAATCCACGAGATCAACAGACTTGTAAAGTCAAGCATCAACGTCTACGAGATACTTACATTAATCAAACTCTAGAAAGCGCTTATCACTTAGGATAAAACATGCATCTCACATACTCCCTAGCGCCTAATTTCGAGTTGCTTTACCACATTCCAGCTCATCTAGTTATTGTTGATCTTTTTTTTTTTTGGGGGGGGGGGGGGGGGGTATTATTTATCAAATGGAAAAAAAAATTGCAAAGTTATTCTATAGATGTTTTTAATCATAGTTTCGATATAAAATTGATAAGAAAAAAGTGAATAATTTGTATAATATTTTGCTCTGTTAAATGTGGCTGTTTGCTCAATTGTTATAAAATGATGTCGATGTTAGTGCTAAAGCTGTGGGCACAAAACTCAAGAAAAAGTCCTGATTTGTGTTGTATACAATTCTGGGAACAGGGTTTGTGCTATTGGGCAGCTAATGAAAACTGATCAGATCTAATCAACTTACTTAAACTGTTCATAGTGTTCAACTTGAATTAAAAATCATTTCTTTGGCAATGAGTTTGAGATTGTTGCAAACAGTGTTCCACGTGAAGCATTTAAAATGGGCAACTCCCTAATTTTAGGGGAAAAACGATAAATGGACAAGCATTATTCGATTCCAAACAGTTGGAATCTTACCTAAATTTGTATTTGCATATTGGTGCAATACTTTGGAGCAATTACGGGTTATCTTTGCCAACTTTCTGATTTTGTTCAAATGGATCAATTGGAGCAATAAATAGCATTGTTTCTAGTAGGTTCAAAATTGAAAAGATTGAAACTAAACGGATCGAAATTGTGAAAAATATTCAAAACGTACTTGATCAATCACTATTGGGGCTACTAAGAGTACACAGTAATACTAGTAATTTAGGTAGTAGCACCATTATTATGGAACAATTCAAAGAACATCTTGTTTTACCAAGGATTATGAATATAAGTTACACTTACCTGTCTCATCTCGTCAAAAGTATACTATTGGAAGGATAGTGGAGCCGTGACATGTGTTTTCCAAAGAGGTGGCATTTTGACATGAATAGACTCAGACGAACCTGTGCAGCCTACAGTTAAGCTTAGAAATACCAAATGCGTTTCGGTCTAGCCTATCAGTCATAAAATATTCAAATGACCAGCAAAGGCTCTGATCATACTGCGCAGGCAGGTCCGAGCCCTTGCTGGTCACATATGCCACATTGTTGGAAATCTCATGTCGCGGCTCATCATGTCAAGATGCGAATCCCAAACTATAATCTTTCACTTCAGAGGACGGTCAAAGAAGGAAGCAAAGACAAAGTTACATGTATGTCTTCAATGTGTTCCTGGAAGGTCTCTTTTCTCTTGTCATTTACGTTACTCCGATATGATCTTGAAACAATGACTGTTTCGCAATTAAACATTTTCATTCATTTATTCTGTTTCTACAAAGCTTTTTGATCCATAAAACAAATACCGTGTGAAATTCTGATAAAATTTGAACAAAGACCCCGAAAACAAGGACGAAGTTTTCACGGACCAACCCCCTCGTGCCAGACTTTCAACTATTAATTGTGGTGTACCATTCATTAACGAAAACAATTAAGAACTATTTTGCGTTACAAATCATAATGGCTCTTGAATATGGAGAAAATGCAATGCTTTTAGATATAAAGATAAAAGGACTGGATATCTTTTAAATACCGAAAGCTTATCTACCATACCTTGTTTCGAGATATACACAGTTAAACCCTTAAAGCGCCAATCACAACTGCAACAGACGACAAATTTTGAGACATCTTTCCCAAATTTTCGAAAAAATAAGGTATGATGTTTCATGAGAATCGTCTGCCAGCAGACGATTCCCATGAAAAATCATACCTTATTCGTTATTTTTGAAAAAGCGACAAAATTTTTAATTGTCGTCTGCTGCAAAATTTAGGTGGCGCTTTAAGGGTTAAAACGATCAGCAGATGTTAAACTGTTCCAACAAAGAAAATTTGAAAATAATGGAGTTGACTAATTGCCCATGGAAATCCACAAAATACAAAATATTTCAGTAATTTCAGGTGAACAAATAATCGTATCAGAGTTAGTAATTATTATGATCATGTTTTAGATATTTTAGCATAGGGCCTTGAATACTTTTTTATATTTCAAGTTATTCGACGAACTGAAAAGTGAAAAGAAAGTAAGGGTGCAGAGAACAGGAATCGATACAATCAAGTAAAACGCCTGACCCAGGATACCAATGGGAAAGTGACAAACTTACAATGAGACACCATAAGCAAGAGCCAAGAGGTCAGCCATTTCCCAGTAGGTGACCACAAGGCAAATAAACAGACGCGCGCAAATGCATAACATACACAAGACAGAAAAAACATAAATGATCCACAAAAGAAGTAAGTAAGTTTTTACTTATTCAAACTGACAAAGCGAGCACGCAGCTACTCAACCAATATGCAGTCTCGGGCAAATGTCGACCCACTAGCGAAACGCCATTAAATGGCCGACAGTGGCCCGCTTGTATGTGCGTACTGGGTAAGTGCATTGTCTTACGAGGTGAAAAAGGAGTCAGTATGCGCTTGTTAGAGCATGTGCGCATATTAGGCCATGAGCGTAGCTGCTATATACGCAAAAACGCATTTGCATATACTTTCAAACCAAACATATGTGACTATTCTTTCCCAGAAGTGGGGGTTTCTTGACGATGCGCATACAAAATGTGTGTGGAAGAGGGGTTATATATGATGGCATTATCTGCTCTAAGGCCCCCTTTAAGGGTTTAGCACCCATTAACGAAGTGAAAGAGTTCCTGATTCATATAAGATTTAATATTGTCCGCCGTAACCAAGATTGTGCTTTACGTGTCAAATAGCGCAGTCCCTATGCGGCGTCTCATCTGGGTTTTGCTCTTTTTTGCTGCATAAATGCACCAACCACTTCCTCACAATTGCTCACATTGAACTTTAGACTAGCTACGCCACTGTATATTGTCTCGGACCCAGTATTAGCTCCCATGACTTACAAGTGGGAGATTACTATCTCTATTATTTCCAAGTAAACTCCATTATTTCACTGTAATCTCCCATGGGTCCGAGATATTGTTGACTACGGTAGTTGTTCTACACAATGGTTATCTGCTAGATGCTATCAGAGGGGTATCAGAACTTTGGTGCTCATTATCTAGGTCTGGGGTATTAACAACACCCCGTGAGAATCCATTGGAATAAGATGCCATGTTACTATCTGTTTGGCTATTGATAGCTCTTTTAGTCCATGTAAGGAATAACTCGTTAATTATGTGATAAATACACGTCACCCTATCAGGTCACATTGTTATGTCAGCATGATCCGTTCCTAGTGTGATGTCGAACTGCTTCCAAGTATTATGGCCATTATGATATTGGGTGTTGATAAGTGGCATACATGTTTGCATATTCGCAAGGGAGTCCAATATATAGAAATCAATTCTTGTAAAGTCAGTTATCTTTATAAAAGCATGACAAAATGTACATGGCTCTGGTTTTTTTTCAAAACGTATTACTTGACTTTTCGCTTACTGTAAAGGCGGCAACTTTAATATTCATATCTGGGTGTGGTTCGGCTATTTCATCTGCTAAGGAAGGGAAATCAGGTTTTATTTATAATTTGGTAAAGAGTTAATTAACTTTTTGAGCCGCACAAACGTGCGCGCATTTCATGAAAAGCCTAACCGTATACACACTGAACTCACATTTATTAACCCTTAAGGCGCATAATCACAAAATGTATGTTTTTGTCGTCCACTAAACTATTTGAAGCCTCATAGATAAACAGTGTGAACCCAGATCAGACTGCTCCTGAAGGAGCAGTCTGATCTGGGTCCACAATGTTTGCCTCCCTGCTTATGTTAAACATACTTTTTCGGATGCAGTTATTTTGCTGGCGATTTAAGGATTAAATAATGACTGAGGTTGTGGCACGAATAAAACCACGCCTCTTTTTCAGCTTTTACCTATGCCTAAGGTTGACTAGTCCTAATTTCGCATTCATGAGGTGCCTCCTTTACAGTAAGCGAAAAGTCAAGTAATACTGTTGTTAACCCTTATCCAGCCAATATATTCAGTTCTGAAAATGTTTGATCATGTAAGCAAACACTAATCTGGGTCCATTTTGTTTGCAATATAGGTTGCCTAGGTACCATCTTCGCAAGCAAGGCATGCGCGGATCCAGAAAGTTTTGTCAGACGGGGTCCAACACTGACAACGTTTTTTTTTTCTTTTTATCTTTTAGTTGATGAGGGGAGGACAGAGGATCCATATAACACTAAATGTGGGCCAGCATCTTCCCAACAGTGAAACGCCGATGATAGCACGACAGGGAATGCTAGCTTGGTAGCTTTGTGATTTTCAAGGAAATCCGGACCAGTATTGCTGAAAATCCATATCTTTTTGTGACTTTCCACGGGGGGTACGGCTTGCGAAAATGCCAGACGAGAGAGCATACGACGAAAATCGCGAATGGCGGGAAAATAGTTCAGGTGTGCTAGACGCTTTCATGTGTTATCATGTTATATTATACCTAGTGTTTTACAGTTCATACGGCCTCTTTTCTGCGGTGTCTGTCAACCAATATCAATATTTAAGTGGCTACATTTCTTATCATTGCCATGATATTTCAACACCTCAGACCTCCTGCTAAAACTGTGAGTTTGTCTTGGGGTAACATGTCGCTCACCACAGCCTACCTTCAAAACTGATACAATTATCACAAATATAGATGTAACCTCTATATTCCTCTGTTTGTCACAGTGTACAATAAACTATGCTTTAAACTGCCAAACACTTGCTGTGTTAATCATAACGTTTGGTTATCCGGTCTTTAATTTACGAACCGTTCCAGTTGTATGACCATTGACTGGAAATCGTCCAAACAGTAGAAACTCAATATACAAAATGTATGCCTACATTAAATCACTACCTCATACTAAGAAAAAAACTATCCTCTGTAATAGCACGTTTACACTTTTAAACTGTTTGGAAGTTTCAGTTTCAGCTTTAGGGAAAACTAAAACAACTGCACAAGTCTAGTATGACCACAGTGTTGCTTGCCAGAATAAATAACGTGGCGACCAGGACATGGGTGTACAGTAAAACCTGTGAAAACGGCAACTCAAAATTAGACAAAACAAATGTCTTAATGACAACTGGTAGCTTCATGAATGTCGAAAGTATCGCAGAATGCTCCTTTTGGAACATTCTGCAATACGTTTGACCCGCATTAAGCGATAATAGGTCTTGAAAATCATTTTTGGTATTTTTGAGAGTGGCCGTTTTACACAGGTCTACTGAATTATACGAGTAATTTTGCACTATAACATTATGGTTCCTTGCGAGGGATGCAACAATGAAATAATAAGAAATATTTATTTATGGTGTGATTAAATTTTCGAATGGTGATTGTCTTTACAAAACATTTTATGCTCACCATTTCTATAGCGTCGATTCAACGCCATCAACGTCATTCAAAAAGTGCAACGTCATCTTGAGCTGACAAAGATACATGCCGTGAAATAGGCAACGTTTATCAGGTCAACGTGCAGCAATGCAGTTAACATGATAGGAAACTGATAATTAGTGATATATGTAGGTAGAGTATAGACTAAAACTGGGTGAGGCTGACCGTCTCGAAGTGGCCCTATCTGCTGACTGGTGCGTAAACACCCGATAAAATTAATAACATGAATAAACGAATACTGTTCTTGCCACCTGTTTGAGACTACAACAGATATAGATTGCTATCTCTTACTACTGTTGCTTCTCTGAGAGAATAAAGTACTTTGATAATATTTTCTTGGAACTGTATATAAACGCTAGTTTACGCTAGTTCCAAGAGCAATCTTTCTTTCGAGGGCATGACCTTATATCTGCTCCAGATACATATTGGCCTTGCCGCGAGAAAACCGTATTTTGTTGCATACGAACAACATAGGCGCTGACCAGCCTGCGCAGATGCGCAGGCTGGTCAGCGCTTTTGTTTATTCGATCTCTTTAAAGGATATAATAACATGTTACATGCCAACTTTCAATATTCTATCTAGTCTCCGTAGCTGAGCAAACTCGATTGAGGATTACCTGGTCGTAAACTTCTAAGACAGGTTTTCTCATGGTGGGGCCCTTATTGAAACCTATAATTGTGCATTTACAAGTTAGAAAGTACAGGTGGGCATGTGATAATGGCGAAAGTCCTAATCAGATTGCGCATACGCATGTATGTGCAGTCTGATCAGGACCCTCATTATTCGCGTTGAAAGAAACCTTAAAAACTACTTGGTGCATGCAGATGACGTATACATACTTGTAGAATTGCAGCCCGCCCTGAACGGCAGGGCGACTTTGGTGTGAAAATGCTTAAATAAACTTCATCTCTCTCAGACTCATAATACTGCCAAAAATCTTATCGACATTTTCACCGGTAATCACCGGCTCGCCGCGGGAAATCCTAGCTTATCTCAGAAAGAGGCTGGAACACAGCGGACCACCGTAAACCAAGAACTCATCCACGATTAGTATAGTTTCGCCAGTCCGCTCGATCTTGGCTCTTTGTCTTTGCTACTGACTCAATGTATAACGGATCCTATATTACACGGATCCTATATTGCCTAATCTCGCAAAGTCCAGACGAAATCATAGCGGGTGGATGAGGCGGGCGGTCCACGTGCTACCTTTGCTTTGACAAGCTGTACACAGCGCCGCATGCTCTGTGGACAATGTATTGCAATGTTAAATGATACAATTATAATTATGCTACAAGCTGTGCACTGTCGGGACAGCAAATGGTGGCAAGTTAACATAACAAGCGCATGGGTTTAACGCTTTACCAACTAGTGTCGTCTGCTGATATTTCGAAACCAGTTAGACTCCAATTAGGATGGACAAAACTGTTAGACACTCTGATGGTATTCATGAAAGATTTTTTAGAGAAAAAAGGGTTGCTTTTGAAAAAAAAACAGCCCCGAAGACGGCAAAAATCATGCAAAGAGTTAAAAATGACTTTGTTCACCTTTCCGTTTTTAAATTGCAAACCGCTTGTATCATTATCAGACTCGACAAATTATATGGCCTTTCATGCTGGATAGCGGCTTATGCTGGATAGCAGCTAATGCTGGATAGCGGCTTATGCTGGATAGCAGCTAATGCTGGATAGCAGCTAATGCTGGATAGCGGCTTATGCTGGATAGCAGCTTATGTTGGATAGCGGCTTATGCTGGATAGCGGCTTAGGCTGGATAGCGGCTTATGTTGGATAGCGGCTTATGCTGGATAGCAGCTAATGCTGGATAGCGGCTTATGCTGGATAGCAGCTAATGCTGGATAGCAGCTAATGCTGGATAGCAGCTAATGCTGGATAGCGGCTTATGCTGGATAGCAGCTAATGCTGGATAGCAGCTTATGCTGGATAGCAGCTAATGCTGGATAGCAGCTTATGCTGGATAGCGGCTTATGCTGAAAAGCGGCTCAATTCTGATAAGACACTCAACTCTTACGCTTTAAGTAAGGAAGTAGTAGTATAGATGAATCATGGGTGTTTAGGTTTTCCACAGATGACCAGACGTGCCCTTTCGACAGGTTTGGTCTCAGGCCATCACTAATAGTTCAATATTGGGAGCTGGCACACAGCTCAAGGACTTCGGCTGTTGTGAATTTATTGCCCTTTCGACAGGTTTGGTCTCAGGTCAATGTTGAGAGCTGGCACACAATTCAAGGACTTCAGCTGTTGTGTGAATCTATTGCCAAAAAGTTAGTTTGGTGCCTGTTGGCCATGCGAACTAGACCATGACCTTAGGTTATGCGTGCTTTAGTAATAATATTAGTGTTATGGTAATGAAAATATTAATAATAGCTCTAAGTATTATTATGATTACGGTAGTAGTAGTAGTAGTAGTAGTAGTAGTAGTAGTAGTAGTAGTAGTAGTGGTAGTGGTAGTGGTAGTAGTAGTAGTAGTAGTAGTAGTAGTAGTAGTAGTAGTAGTAGTAGTAGTAGTAGTAGTAGTAGTAGTAGTAGTAGTAGCAGCAGCAGCAGTAGTAGTAGTAGTAGTAGTAGTAGTAGTAGTAGTAGTAGTAGTAGTAGTAGTAGCTGCAGCAGCAACAGTAGTAGTAGGGCGGTCCGTTACTTCATCAATCTAAGAGAAGGCTTCAGACATGACTGCCAACAGCAAATGCTCAATCCAGCGTGCTATTAAAGCTAAAGAGATTGTCTAAAAGCATTAAATGTTGAGTTAACTATAATATGCGTTCAAGAGATTGCATAACGGAGGAGATAATCAGACTGTGTGCAGCCTGGTCTGCTCTTTTGTATTTTGCATGCATGAAAGCCAGGGTTTCTCGCGATGGCCGTGGCTGCTGGACAATCACATTGTTTTCCGGAAGTGACGCTTACAAACCACAAATTTCATTTAGGGCTTCGACGCAAGAAAACCTGTCTTCGGGGGTTTGCGAACAGCAAAGGCGCAGACCAGCCTGCGCATCCGCCGATTTGATCAGCGCCTTTGTTATTCGCTTATTGAAAAGTATCATATCTGAACCTGCTGCAAGCAAAGTTTCAATTTTCTAGCTAGTCTCTGTAGCTGAGGAGAATGGTTTGAGACCCGCTTTGTCGAAAACCCTATGACAGGTTTTGTCGCGTCGTGGCCCATTATGTATCTACACTGAAAATATACATGACTTACATGTAGTATTAATTTTCAATGTTTTACTGACACATTTACGCTTGTTCCTGATATAGTATGTAATTGCCTAACTAAAGGAAATAAAGAAAATATTTATACGTTTTAAGAAAAAAATCTTAACGTTCACATTATAAATTGTTACAATGTTAGAAGTGCGACTATTTTTCCGCATAGAGCTTGCTTTGTGGTTATTTCACGTTCATCACAACTGAGCCTAAAATTTATCCTACTCCTAAATATTAAAATGCTTGAGAGTTAAAAAAAAAGCAAGCCATGTCGTATGGTTTGTAACGTCTCTTCCGGAAAACAATAAGACATGAAGCATAATTGCATGCATGCAACCACGCTCTGAACCAATGAGATACGTGTTGTCATTATAGATTATATGATAAGTAGTAGTTATACCATGGGTTGTCCGCCTGTACGTTGAGATGATCCACGAGCTTTAGCGAGTGGATTATCTTACGTACAGGTAGACAAACATGGTATAACTATTTTATACCTCCTACACCAGTTTTGACCTCGCACATCACGAGATATTTCATGCTAAAGTTGGTAAGGGTGTTATAAATGGTGTTATATCACTCACGCGACGCCATATGATGAATTGCAGTACTTTTTAGCTAAAATGCAGCAGTCAGCAAAAAAATTATATCCATTCATTCTTATAGAGTTTGCCGTAACCTTGCTTTAGTGCAGACACTGCACTTGTTGCGACAATGCTCTTGGGGATAATCACAAGTGTAAAAGACTTTCCCAAATATTAGAATATATCATAACTGATGCAATTTGCAATCTATCAATGAGTATGAAATAAGTGCATAAAATTCATATGCAATTCAGCCCACTCACCATTAAACTCGAATTTAAGCGATTGGTATGCAATGAGCATTCTTGCGCATCAAATAAGGATATGTACAATGAATCTCAGATTAGAGTATAGAAATCTATCGTGAGGGTGGGGTAGAAAAAAAATCCGTCCCGAAGATCACCGTTTGGCATCACGAAGCTTGCCGAGTGATGCCAAACGGTGATTCGAGGGGCGGATTTTTCAATCCCATCATCACACAAATAATGTATTGTTTTTCTTGCTCACCACTGAATTGCTCAGTTTAAGTTGAAAAAAGATCCTTGAAAGAAATTTCTAAATACGCCGAGATGCAATATTACATGATGACGTCACTTTGATTTTAAAATGACTTCAATTGACGACCATGTGCGTGAGATCCAATACAACCAACGATCAGTCTACGCGTGAAAGCATGGGTAAGATAAAATGGGTTCCTTGCACTGCCATTCAAAGTAAAATATTTTTTTGTTTTGATTGACCAGAAATTGAATCTAGATGGGAAATTGCAAAATTTTCGAATGCGTACGGACTTTGCAAAATACCCGCTACAACTCCGTCATGAGGGCAATGTAGGTGCAAATAATTTGTGCACACTGACCTAAACATTTACCTCAAGGAAACCTTTCAATTAACCAAGAAGCAAAATGTTTCACATAAACCAAGAATAATCTAGGTATATTGCGATATAAACAATTTCGTCTCATTTACGCTATGATATAAACCTTGAGGTTTCACCTGCCTTTGATCAGAGAAGCTTTGTGGCACCACTCAGAGACAAGAAGACTTGAACCAAGGCTATGGTACGACCAAGTTGCCAAATTATGTGTCTGTTTATGTAACACTTTTCCATAAAATCTGTAAACAAGTGAGTAAACCAATTAACCCTTTTCATTATGGTTGATTATCCCATGCAGTTAGATACAATAAGACAAAAATTTAAACAAAGATAGACGACGAAGTGACAGAAGACAACATATTTGATATAAGTAAAGTGAGAATTTTTAACAAAGAAATTGAAAAGAAAAAAATGGGGGATGTTTCTAGGGTAGAGGATTGTAGAATTTTTTTTCCATGATGATAGAAGGCTTCCATGCGAGCTGAACATTTCTTGTACTTCAACAATAGCGGAATCTAAGGCGAAGATTTGGTACCAGTAAAATGCATTTAAGCCCCAGTGGCTTAGGCTGCTATTCGTTCTAAGGCGGGTGGTGGTTCTGTTGTTGTTGACTTTTGTTTATTGTTACTCCCATTTAGGGAGTCTGTAATTGTTCTATGTTTTGTTGTACGTTACTTTATGTCCATTCTAGTTTTGCAATCATCTTGATGGGGAAGACAGAGCTGGTTGCTTTGCTTGGTTTGTCTTCTTGGTGTCTCGTGATAGTTGTGTGGCTCTTTCTCTCGATGCCATGGGTTTGTCTGCGGTTTGTGATTGTGGTATTTTCTGATCATACTCACTTACTATTTTTGCTGGAATCTCTCGAATACTCGAGTCAGAACGAAAGAAATTACGCCCAAAGGTTGCATATTTAAATAGCTAGTGTCATACATGCCTGGTGCAAAAAATCTTTAACAGTAGTGGAATATAGTTGACCGGAGCCTACAAATATTAGTTTAGTTGACCGATAGTATAGTTTAGTTGACACTAAACTACAAATAAAGGCAATTCTTCCCTACGGAAGAGGTATCGTGCCATACCTTTTTTTTTAAACCATCGACTCAGAGTCTGGTCATTTTCGTGGTATAATGTTCCGTCCAGATATCTGCTTCTTCATAACTACTTTTCAATATTTATACTAATTTGGACTCAACCTGATTGTTGTCCAGTGCATTTCATATATTTCTGCAAATTTGCAATAAAAAGTATTTCGATTGTGCCATTTTTACAGCATTTTTTAACACCTATTATCTTTTTTGAAGAAATGGAGCCAATGTTTGTTATACACAATAATTTCATAGCAGCAGCTAAGATGATGACATTATACATATTGGTGATGGCGTAAATATATACCATGTATATTCATCCTGGACAACTATCATTAGGGGGGAATATCTTAATTGGCTGAAAAAGACCATTGTTTCAGACCATATTTTGTAAATTTCTTGTAAGCTGATATGGGAACTCACCCATGGCCACAGAGTATATAAATGGCATAATGTGTAATGTCGCAAAAACCTGGCTCCGGGGTTGTAAAACTTTTATCATACTCAACTCAGCTGAGCACGAAATTTATCCTGCTCATAAATGTTAAAATGCCAACAATTGTTGGCATTTTAACATTTATTGGCATGAAAAATACAACATCTGAGAGACTTAAAGCAAGAAATTTCTTTATTTGTCCGTATTTTAGTTTTTATGAGCAGTTGAAATTTCGTGCTCAGTTGAGTCTCGAAGCAATATCTACTGTATTTTCTTTCGAGGTTGAGTTTAGCATAAAAAAAGTTTTATAACCTCGGGGCTGTCCTCAAGTTTTGTGATCTCGTGTGACTCAGACCAACCTGCTCAGCTACAGTGAAAATCATGATTGTTAAAAATTGAAAATAAGTTACATTTATAAACTATGCAGATAGCCATCAGCCATTACTTTAAAAATATTACGCCGTACTGGCTGATCTGTGGGTTGGTGTTCGCGGATCACGTACACAGCGTTTTCTGAGGCTCTGGAGGGGGTTTAAGGGATACAGGGATATTGGCCAAAAACTTAGAGGGATAAGGGATATTTTTGTAAATATTTAAAGGGATACGGGATACTTGGATCAATTTTAGGGATATGGGGATACAATGCTTTCTGAATTTTGGGGATAATTGCCATATTTATTTTAGGGATATGGGATATTTTTTCACAATAATTAAAGGGATATGAGATACTGGGACCCCCCTTCCGGGGCCTCTTTTCTCGTGACTTGGCTTTAATAAAGGGAAGGTGTATAATATGTCGATAAAGTGTTCCCAAATATAAGGTTATTCTGGGTTTCGTCTTGTATTTAGCTCCTACTTGTGAAGTGTGGGCTTTCACATAAACTATTCATAAACGGTGATATTAGACATGATACTATAAAAGAGGGCGTTAATGTTTATTGGGCTCTTAGGGTTTTCTATAAACGGTGTTAAAAGTTGGAGTCTTCATGCCCTCTATATTACTGATTGTCCGTCAGTTTGTCTCGACATAGCGTGTGAGGTGACCATAGGCTCCTGTAGGGTGACACGTCTTTTTTTAAGCATATGTGGTATACAAATGAGTCGGCGCGTGTGGTTTTGATACTTATGATATTACATATGCACAAAAGACGCATTAACACTTTGTTTTTAATTTTTTTTGTTTGATTCTTTACGTCCCATCAACAATTTTCCAGTTAAACAGGGACGGGTCTTCCTGGGTTGAACCAGTACTAAGCTAGAATAAATGTGTCTTGCTCAAGGACCACAACGCAGTGACGCCTGTGAGGCTCGAACCCGCGGCCCCTCGGTCTCGAGTCAAGCCTTAATCCTTTGTTTACTGGAAACCCCTAAACTGGTACTTTGGCAAACATTGAAGGCCCAGATGATATGCCGCATAATGCGGCAATTCATCAGGGTCTACACCGTTTACTAAGATTTAAACGATTTTCATATAAAGAAAAACATTTTTATCTATAAATTATTCACATGTGACCCCTCAATATACGATGGACAATCCCAAGTTTAATGCATCAAACCAAAAGTATGAAACCATTAGGGCATAAAGGGTTAAACGCCCATATTGACGTGTGCGTTTTCATCTACAACCACATTGTGGATGGTGCGTGAAGCTAAGGCTCTGTGCACAGGCTCACCTTAGACTGGTCCCAGTCTCTAATGTCATTTTTTTCACTAAAACTGGTATTCGCTCTAAGATAGCAATTTCAAACTCTATTTGGAGTAGTTCTAGGCTCCGACATTCTAAATTTGACTATCAGAGACGATAGAATTTGTATAATAGGAATTTTTCTAGCTAAAATATAATTGTAGATGTAATCATATGCATTTTAGTGGACTGACACCAGTCTAAGGCTCACCTGTGCCTTCCAAAAAGTACCAAAATATTGTATGCTGGTTAAAATGGTTGCTGAAAATTGTCAGTCCGTGAAAGCGAATTTTGCCATTCCATGTCCATAACTGGCGTGGTAGGATGACACACGTATGCAAAAATTGCTTGCTTCGAGGCTGGGATGAGTCTTTCTGCGTCATATGATTTTACATCAACCAGTTACGGATGTGTTTAAAAACAACGTCAGTCACTCAAGGTTTGGTCCTCACCCTGAAAAAAATGAAAAATCATACCAAATCATCGTGAAAAAACAATCAAAATATATACGTGACTATCGAGAACGTCCAAGTTAAGGCTAATAATAACTCGCAGAAAACACAGTCTGACCACGGTCACAAAAATCTACTTTAAGTCCGCATTTGATAGGCTAAACTATGCTAAATATAACTAACAATATTATTTTAGCTTAGATTGAGATACGTATTAAATGATTGAAAACATAACTATGGGCAATAGACATGAATTTATGTTTGTTGCTTGATGTCATAAGGTTATTCATAAACAAAACAGAAAACCAAATATAGCTAGTGATTTAAATATATTAAAGTACAATGTAAAGGGGGGTCTTTCGGATTTCACGAACCAGTGTAGATCTTGATTACGCTACTCACTCGCGAGATATGACGGCTCATCTAAAATACTAGCAACTTCATGACAACCCAGCCAAGTTGCATGTGTGCCAAGTCATTAGTAACTCAGATCAGCCTAGCAGACCAGCTGGGTGCCTGACTCAGTGATCGGAGTCTTCTCTTGGCGCATTATAAAAAGATTAAGGAGTTGAAATCATGTCTTGTTTGCTGTTTGTGATGAAGGTGATATAAAATAGTTTAACCATGTTTGTCCACCTGTGCATAGGATAATCCACTCGCTAAAGCTCATAGATTATCTCCACGTACAGGCGGGCAAGCAATGGTATAGCCATAACTTAGCCAATGACCCGCCCACTTCTCTCCACGTACAGGCGGACAAGCAATGGTATAACTATTACTTAGCCAATGACCCGCCCACTTCCTATTGCCTGAAATAGTTCAGATTGACATCCATAAAGAGAATGTCTACAGTACTTTTCAATTCTGAAACGTGAGATTATGCAAAATCAATTATACCACCCTTACTAACTCTGGCACGAAATATCTCGTGATGTGAACGGTCTACACTGATGTACGTGGTTTATATATTGTTATACCATGATTGTCCACCTGTAAGTAAGGTAACCCACTCGCTAAAGCTCGTGGATTATCTCCACGACCAGGCGGACAACCCATGGTATAACTATTACTTAAGGATACCATAATGAAAGAGGGAACCGACCTGGAAATGTCCACAAAACAGTTTGAGTCCAGCATAAAATTACATTGAAATGTACATAAAATAAGTTTGTTTTATTTTTTCTGCTCATCAAAATGCTTTTGTACAATTGACAAGCAGATCAAAGTCTAATTGAAATTGAAAATGATAGTTAGACCTGGACTTAAATGTGGACCATATTAAAGTCAAATCAAAAGTTAAAATAACGAGAATTCTAGCATTGATGAAGGTAAACTTTTAATGCTTTTCTATTTTTAATAAACAGAAATGAAGAATTTGCATTAACGGTCTGTTAGTTTTCTTCACATTTAAAACTGCCAACTAAGAAATACATTCCAGGAACTTCTTCATGCTAAAAACAAAGATCTGCACATCCTGACAGAAAGTAGTCTGGTTTTCCTTAAAACCGAAATAACTCTAGTCCAGCTCAATATTAGCATAGCTCAACATCTTGCCTGCGCTCAAATAGTCATATTATCTCCCTGTGGTAAAACGCTAAGGTTTATGGACGATCATCGTCTTAAATCAATTGATTGTGATCAATGTACCATCGATCACCTTCACTTTATTATGCCGGTTATCGCCCATAAAAACATGTAAGACAACTGCTAAAACATTCAAAGTAGTCTTCTTTATACACAATGTATGTGTAAAGAACAGAACTGATTTTTTAGCAGAATATACAGATGATATAGGGAAACGGCCACTAACCCTTTATATTTGGGAAACCCCTAAACGGGTACTTTGGCAGACAGTGAAGACCACGATGTAATCAGGGTCTGCACTTTTTGCTAAGGTCAAAACAATTTAAGGGACAGAAATATATCAAAATTTGGAAATTTCGCGACCTAAGACCCCTTAAGATATCTAATGGACAATCTCATCCTTTTTGCATTTATGCATATGGGAGAATCCATCAGAATACAAAGGGTTTATGGACATTTTTTCTATAATATGATCTATATATTTTGTTTTGCCATAACTGACACGCCTGTACTGAAAACAGTATTAATTAAAATCGGTCAAATTCGGTTTATCTTATGACAAGCCGCATATGCTGATTCGGAAGGACCGTGCTTTCTGCATATGACATGGGTTGTTTTCACTTGGTCGGGCTCTTGGAATATTAGGAATAGAAATTCTTCACGCTATGAACACAAAACATGAAATATACAGCTAAAACTGTCTTAATACAACCCAACGCATAAGTATGCATAGCGTACGGCCTAGATGGAAGGAAGTCTAGAAGACACCCGCAAGAACTGGTGCATATACATGCAATTAAGCACATCTCACGCTGTATTGATGATTCACCACCCCCAATAAAGTTAGTTTAAACATATTTTATTTCCAACAGATAACAAGTTATACAGTACAATATATACAATTCATAAGGAAATTAGGATTAGAACGAAAGCCTACTTCTATTATAGAGTACACTGTGATATAGAAGGCGGACTGTATCATATCAATTCGTAGTCAATATGATCACACATTGACCTGTCAAGCAAGTTTGATTTTTATGTTCGTACATACGGAATGAAAAATAACTTAATATATTATGTGAACTTGTAAATTGATGAAAATACTAAGACAAAAAAAAATAATGAGGGAAGACGGGATCATTTGGATGTGCGTTTGGCATTTGGAGATCAAACATATAAGTATCGCATCAGAATCGCCTTGACTTTAATATATATTTGTGTACATGGTCAAATATACTCCTGTTACTCTCTTCAGGCAAAGCTGGGTCACCATAAAGTAAAAGATGTAAGGAAGGGTTTTGAATTAAAATATACTGTTTAATAGTTCATGTCTGATTGCTTGATAGTTTCTGCAGTGGAAGAAGTAATGTTGAGAGTTTTCAATACTACCACAGCTACATAATGGTGAATCGGTTATGTTTTAGTAAATAAGTCTAAATTAAGTGCACTGCAGCCTGTTCGTAAACGTGAGTGAAGTATTTGAGGTTTTCTATTTCCATGATAGTAATATCTAGGAATGGGTAGGATGTCTTTTTTTAGATAGAGCTTGAAAGAGTTTAGAGTATTGGATTGTCTTGCTTCAAGTGGTAAATTGTTCCAGAGATGTAGAGTTGATGGTAAGAAGGAATCCCTGTATTGATTTGTTCTTCCTCGTATTGTTTGATAGTTTTGTGCATTTCGTAAATTGTATCTAGAAGCAGAACTACCTTGTGCTGGTATAAGGGAAGACAGATAGATAGGTGTGAGATGGTTTATCATTTTATAAAGAAGAGTTAATTTATGGTTGCTTCGTCTTTTTGAGAGTGATTCCCAGCCTATTTCTTTGTATAGATTGGTCAGGGAAACAAGTTTTGTAGCTCCTGTAGCTATCCTAGCTGCTTCATTTTGAACTTTATCAAGTTCATATTTTTCATATTGAGTGCAATTATCCCAGATAGTGTCGCCATACCCTAATAGAGGTCTTATAAAAGATATGTATATTGAGAGTCAAGTGATTTGCGGTCAAGTTTATACTTTAATCTCCTCATTATGTTGATCCTAGCCCAAGCCTTATCTTTGATATAATTAATGTGTTGATGCCAACTGCAGTCATTAGAGAGAAATAAGCCAAGATGCTTGTGAGCTTCAACTTCGTTAATGGGTGTGTTTTCCATAAAAAGTGGTGGGTGAAGTGGGTGGCTGACTTTGCGAGAAAGTAACAGGGTTACACTTTTATTGAGATTAAAGGTCACCAACCATGTAGCTGCCCAACGTGATATCTTTTCCAAATCAGCATTCAGAGTTTCAGCAGCCACCAATGGGTTATCGACAACTATATAAAGGCTAGTGTCATCTGCAAAAAGACGTATGTTGGAGCCAATATCAGTTATTATGTCATTTATGTAAACTAGAAAAAGCAAATGGCCCAAAATTGAGCCTTGAGGAACACCTGCCTTAATAATGTTCCAAGCAGAAGAAATACCTGGCAGTACAACTCTTTGTTTCCGATCAGAAAGATAATTTTTGAACCATTGAAGAACATTTCCTGTGACACCAGCAGCACGAAGTTTGTATAAAAGGCCAGTATGCCAGACACGATCAAAAGCTTTGCTGATGTCACAAAAGACAGCCCGCACCTCTTTACCAGCATCAAGAGCCTCGCAAAATGTATGATACAGGAAAGTTAATTGATTTTCAGTTGAATCTCCTGGAATGACACCAGATTGAAAAGAAGACAGAAAATTGTTATCAAGAAGATGATTATAAAGATTTTTAAAGATAAGTCTTTCCAAAACTTTATTTTCGGAGTTTAATAGAGATATAGGTCTGTAATTGCAGACATTAGAGCGATCCCCTTTTTTTGTGTATAGGACAAACATTAGCTTCTTTGTAGGATGCTGCCACTATGCCTGACTGAAGAGATTTATTGAAAAGACAACAAAGAGGATGAGATAATTCACTAGATAGTTCACGCAAGATGCGATTAGAAAGGCCATTTGGCCCTGATGCCTTACCAGTTTTTAGTGTTTGAAGAGCAGATTTTACGTCATGGTCAGTAATAACAATTCTATCTGTTGAGTGGTGTATTGTATGTTAGAGGTGGTAGATCAGGAAGTCTTACATTACTATCATCAAGAATTGTTTGGCTTTGGAAATAGTCATTGAGGATGTTAGCTTTTTCATAGTCATCAGTGTAAATCTCAATAGATGGAATATCAGAGTTTGAATCTGTTGTTATAATTGATTTGAGTGTAGCCCACCAATCTTTAGGAGATAGATTTTCAGATTTGAGTTTTGCAGCTAATGTGTCATAAAATTGTTGCTTAGAGCTACGAATAAGGGTTGTGGTATCATTTCAGATATTTTTGAATGTAGCCCAATGTGCATCCAAATTTGTATGTCTGGCTTTTTTATATGCGCGTTTCCTTTAACGAATATTACACTTAATTGTAGCAGTGAGCCAAGGTGGGTCTAATGGTTTGATGCGTAATGTTTGTTTGGTATACATTCTGCTGCAAGTGATAAAATGCAAGAAATGATATTATTAGCATATATGTCTAAATCATCGTTTTCAAGGGATTGCCAGTCAAAAGCCGATGCGTTTTCTCGAAGTAACTCATAATTACCATTTTCATAACTCCATATATGTCTGACAAATGCCTTGGATTTGGGTTTCAAGAATTTAAGAACGCCATAAACAGGACAATGAAACCTAACGTCTTGGTTAAGAAACGGATCTGTAACACCAGAGAGAATGAGATTTTCCTTATTGCTTACCAGGATAATGTCTATCAGACTAGAAGAATGTTCAGTAAAGTGAGTTGGTTGAGAGATAGATTGGTGAAGTGAAAATTGCATGCAAAGCGAATCAATTTTCCGTCTATAAGTGTTATTAAGATAATTAAGATTGAAGTCACCAGTAATAACAATATCTTTTATTCCAGTATCAACAGCTAAAAAACCCCAATCTTCGATATTATTATAATAGTTAGCATCAGAGTTAGGTGCTCTATAGAAAAGTCCAAAGAGAATTCGTCTACACGGGTTGATTACTTCTATCCAAAGACATTCCAAACCCCTAATTTCTAAATCCTCCCTACGCTTATAAAATATTCCATTTTTGACATATACAAGGACTCCTCCATGAGGATCGCCAGTTCGATCCTTTCTTTCTGGAGTGTTGTATGACTGTAACATTAAGTCGTTGGTTGATACAGCTGGGCTGAACCAAGTTTCCGTAAATGCTAAGATGTCAAAATCTAACAACTCAGTATGCAAAATATCGAGCTTGTTGACAATACTCTGTACATTATAATGAACAAATGAAAGATTCTGATTGAGACTTATAGAACTGAAAGAAGGTCCTAGAGTATTTGAAGAGCCAAAACTATCATTATCACCCAATAAAGTTGTGTCCTTGGTAAAGGTTAGCCCTATATTGCACTAAAAATGGCCAAAACGAATTGCAATTGGGATAGCCTTTCTATACATGCGAATGTATAAACTTATACGTCGTATATCCAAATGTCTAATGTTGAAGCTCAACTCAATTTTATTTGACATTCATATGACTTTATTATTGAATTCTAGCTATTGTAGTAATTTATTCACTATAATAGACCTTCCACCTTCTTCCGATAAAAATACCATTTCCATAGTTTTTCCCTAAAATAATTCTTGAAATGACAGTTTCAGATTGCCATAAATGAACTGAATGTCATCAGTTATTTTTAATTCTGAAACATAAGCTAGGAAGTGCAATTGGCAGCACATTTGGAGAGATGAATTGGAATTGTGGGACAGTCAAAACTATATAGATGTGGCTTTGTACATAAATTGAATGTCTTCTTTTGGAGGGTGTCTTTATTTCCTGTTCATGTTTTTGTACTGCATGGAAAATCTAATCAAAGAAAGTATATACATAATTAAGCTAATTCAGTCGTTTCATGAATATTGGTGGAATTTCGGAAGCCTCCTTGTGAGCTATGCAATAGTTATACCATGGGTTCTTCGCCTGTACGTGGAAATAATCTTACGTACAGGTGGACAAACATTGTATAACTATTTTATACCATCTACATCAGTCTAGACCTTGCACATCACGAGATATTTCGTGCTAAAGTTGGTAGGGGTGGTATAAACATTTACATTCAATCTAGGGTGAAGATTCAACGAAAATATGACATTATGAAAATATTCAATAATATTACATCACAATATTTGTTGTTCAAGAAGAAATTCTACCAACACCAACGCACACACTTATTAAACAAAAAACAAAATCTTTATACTTGTACATATATTCTAACTACCACAAGGTCTAATCTGTTCATCCATTTTCTCTCATCTTTATTTATTCCCTTGTTCTTCACAGATTTTACATTGTTTCCATGTTCTCTATAAATACTTGGGTGGGTCCGAACTTAACACGACACAGAAATCAAAGCTCCCTGAAAAAGACTGAGCAAATAAGATTTTACATAAGAAGTCAAGATTGATTTTAAACGTGACTGTATCGAGGTTTACAGTCATAAAGTGGTGTTGTTATAACAAAAGATAAGAGTCAAAGTCACCAAATGTTGTGCATAAAATATCACTGCTGTCCAAGAAGACCTGTTTTAATAGTTCAGTTACACATCAGTAAAAGTCACACACTGCCAAAGTATACCCTAGGAATACCCAGGATCGTGCATTGTGACATGGTATCAGCAACTAGGTTTTACTTCCCCCATATTTCACATTGGCAGATTGTTGTTATGTTTTGCATTGGTTTTTGGGGATAAAGAATATATGGTTACTTGTTAAAAAGTAACATTATTCAATCCTTTGTATACTGGAAACCCTTTGGCAAACAGTGAAGACCCAGATGAAATGCAGCTTAACGCTTCATTTCACTGTTTGTTAAGATTAAAACAACCTTCAGAGACAGAAATGCATCATTATTTATATATGGGCAACCCCATACTAATTGTATCAATATGTATGAATATGAAGTGTAAATATAAATTTACCAGACAGAATATATTTACAGCAAAACCTGTCTTAAGCGGCCACTCAAAAATAGACAAACACTGATCTTAATGACAAATGGTAGCTAAATGAAGGTCGAAAGTATTGCAGAATGCTCCCATTGGAGCATTCTGCGACACTTTTGACCTGCATTAGTTGGTCTTTGAACCCAATTTTTTGTCTTTTGAGAGTGGTCGTTTTAGACAGGTTTTATTGTATTTTTGGTACAAGTGAGAAACTTTTGTAAAGTCGTTCACACGTATCATCAAAAATGCCTTAGACTGTCCAGAATTTGCCAACACCACTAATATATACATATCCATATAATACACGTTAGACTACAGCTGCCTTGAAAAACTTAGCCCTTGTTGTTCTTCCCCATCCTACAAGAAAGTCAGAGATGTTAGGTCAGACGAAGATTTGGTACCAGTAAAATGCATTTAAGCCCCCTGGTGGCTTAGGCTGCTGTCCGTTCTAAGGCGGTGGTTCTGTTGTTGTTGACTTTTTGTTTTAATATTGTTACTCCCATTGTGGGAGTCTGTAATTGTTCTATGTTTTGTTGTACGTTACTTTATGTCCATTCTAGTATTGCAATCATATAGATGGGGAAGAGAGAGCTGGTTGCTTTGCTTAATTTGTCTTCCTGGTGTCGCGTGATGGTTGAGCGGCTCTTCCTCGAGGTGCCATGGGGTTGTCTGCGGTTTGTGATTGTGGTATTTCCTGATCATACTCACTTACTATTTCAAATGTGGTCATTTTACTCTACGAGGTCATTATGGGCATATCGTGAAGAAAATGATAGGTCCGTAGACGTATGTGCTATTTTATCTATTTATGAGACATTATCAGAATAGAAAAATGTTCCTTAGATCAGTGAGAAAATGGTCATCTTTTCCTGTGACTCCAAAACCAAAACAAAAAAATGTTTTTGCTCAGTTCTATAACAAAAAAAATCAAACCCTGTTGGATGGCAACATTTGTGAGGAATATCAGAAATATGTCAAACCAGCATTTTCCCCCATAGTCTTCTGATTTTAGAAGTTTACACTATAGCTATGTAGTAACAAGTATTTCTTCAAATATCCTGTATAGTAAATGTTTATACCTTAAGTATCCTACCCACTTCACTGTCTACATTAAGAAGCCATGGCTTCATAGCTAAACGTAGAAACTTTCAGACCAGACTGACCATCCATATATTCTAATCAAAACGTGATTAGAATAAAGGGATTGTCAGTCTGGTCTGAGTCTTCACTAGGCGTGCATGCCACGCTGGTTGAATCATAGGACATCTTGCTACTTTTATGTGGGTGAAGGGGATACGATCCACAGTTATCTGCCGATCGGGTAAGGGTATATGCAAACTGCTTTTATCCTATATGCTTCACTGGGAAATGCTCTGAAAATTCATTCCCAAGAAAATGTATCCACAAAACAATATTTTGTTTCTAAATGATAAACATGGTTGATTGATTATGTGTATATATATCTGCAACGTATTTCCGAAAACGCGTTACTAAATAATCTAACTTAATATCATTTTGCAACAATACTGACATTATATAATTACCGACTCCGATGTTTAGTGAACACGCAATAGCACCATTCTGGTGTCAATCTTTCGAAACTGAGACTGATTGAATCTTTTGTACACCGTTTCCCTCTTGAAATAGAAAAGTTGCAAAAATGATCATCAAAGTAGTTATTTTAGGCGATATCTTTGTCTAGTTTTGAGCTAAGAGGCACCTCCAGTCTGAGATATGTTGCCACAACAATGTCATTTTACTAAAAATATAAACGCATCTTTGTCTTTAGCGTTATCTTTCAGCGTGAGCGGCGATACATTTGTCTATATCTTTCATCTAACCGAATTGCGTTATCTGGCCTGTGTGAGAAAATTGACTCATTTTCAGGGGGTGGGGGATTGTGTGGGAGGGGGCATTGGCTGCTGCTTGATATGTCTTTAATTATCCAGATATAGAATATTAGTTAAAAGTGCTTAGGCTAAATAAAAAAAAATAAGTGTGTTTCGGGTAACGGGTCTGAAAATTTTAGGTAGGGTAGGCACACACATTTTTTTCTGAAAAAATATATAATTTTATGCATTTTGAAAGGCATGCATTTCGCCTTTCAAAATGCATAAAATTATTTTTTTCCAGAAAACCTGAAAAATCCTAGGTTTCAGCAGTAAGTTTAGGTAGGGTCAGGTATATCGTTTAATTTGGCCTTGGGGTTGAGTTTACAGGGGATCAATGCTAGAAAGTATCTGACCCCAAACTCGTCCTAAGCGTTTTTCATTGTAATGCAATATTAGAGAATTGTTAGAATTGTTTGCGTGTTAATTTTAGATCTTAGCAGTGTCAAAACAGGTTCGTACAGTAACCAGAAGTGTAAGCAATGTGTATCTATATCTACCGCTATGATCAGATGCAATCTCATATTTTTAAACGTCAAAACATGTCTTCAAGATACTGTAGAGTTCAATGCTTCAGTTAATCAACTCTGTGATACGGTGCACGACCCACTATATATGCTTAGGTATGTGTTACAACTATGTATCAATATATCATTTCATGAAAAGGAAAAATATTATGACATTAAAGCTGCCAAAAGCATAAAATATAAAAGGAGTTTAACATGTTAAATGTAAAAAAACTTCCCATAAATATTCAGTAATTCTTTCAAAATACACATGGATCATTGCATAAAAAACCTACAAAATGAGGGTGCGCACAGCTGGGCCAGATCCAGGACTTCGCGAAAGGGGGTACGTATGTACAACGGTGTGGAGGTTCGCTTTGCTGATTAAATCTCATTTTTCTTGAAAATCCCATTTAAATGAAATGATTTGGTCTGAGACCAAATTATTTCATTTCCATAGGATATTTAAAAACGGTGGGCTGGGAGGGGGGTTCGCCGGGAGGGGGTTCGCTTGAACGTTTTATCATATGCTAAAGTTGTGTATATGTGTATATATGTAAATATGTTTTAGATGGATGCATGGTAGACTAGCGTTGATCGCTAAATGTGCCGTCCTCTTTAAATAAAGTTGAAATAAAAAAAAAAACCATCTTGATCCGCAACTGCACAGCCCAGTTTAATCAGAGTATTCATTGTGGCTCAGTGGTTTACGTAGGATGCAACCTTTCTTCATGTGGAGATTGATGACTGATCAGAATAAACTGATGCCGAGGCTGATCTGAGTCTTCTCGTGATGCACAACCGCCGGGGTGGTTTGCTCATGCCCGTTTTTCCAGATTATCAAAAAGTTTCAAACATAGTCTCTGCATCATACAATAAGGCTTATGTAAAACTATATACATCAATGTAAATACATTCTAATTGATATTTTAGACAATGTTGAGTTTAAAACAACTTTACCTGTAGCACATGCAAAAACGCATTGGCACCTGTATATCTACATCCATGTGCGCTATGCACAAGTGCATCAAGTTTATCTTGAATTATAGCTGCCGAGAGAGCAATTTTTTAGCGTAAAATTGCAATCATTTTCTTATCAATCAGTACAAAAATGTGTTTGGGGTGCTCAAAAGAACCGTCTCATCGAGACGGTTCTTTTGAGTACCCACAACATATGCTTCGCTTGAGAAATAAGAAAAATAATTTCCAGTTAAGCACTCGTATCTGGGGGCCTGAATTATGGCTGCCGAGAGAGTACTACCATGCCTTTTTTGCTCTACAATATCTCTAGGGTCGCAAAATGATATCTCAGTGCACAGACAGACGTGATCATCAGTGTCTGGGCCAGTTCATGAGTTTCTAGTACTTATTGTATATAAGGAAAGTTATTCTTTAAACATGAATGCACAGCTAACAAATGAGGTTAGAGGCATACAATTTGACCGGTGCCTTCTTTGTGTTTGCGACCTGCGAATGCTCTGACGAGACTGTGCGTCTGAGGATTTGCTGCCCCCACGTGTGCGATAAGTACCAAAATCTCACGAGCAGGCTCATGTCTGTCTTTTTGTTGTCTGGGGTACCTTACTCGTGTTGCTGGAAAATGTATCTTATATATGTGTATGTGTGAATTTTGGGTTAGTATTTTTAGTCCTGACTATGGCTGCTCAACGTTATATTGCAGTTGATTGCAGGGTTGGTTTGGCGCCAGTAACATGCATTTAAGTCCCCCGGTAGCTTAGGCTGCTGTCCGTTCAAAGGCGGTGGTTCTGTTGTTATTGGTTCATTGTTTTTATGTGCCTCACATTGTTTGTGGGGGTCTGTGTTGGTCTGTTTTGTAATGCATTATTTTGTGTCCTCTCTAGTTTTGCAATCATCTTGACGAGGAAGAGAGAGCTTTGCTTTAGTTGTCTTCCTCGGATGTCTTGTGAATACTCGTGGTCTGTGGTACCTCGTGGTGCCGTTGGTTGGTCTGCAGTATGTGACTTTGGTATTTCCTGATCATACTCACTTACTATTTGCTGTTTGACAATATAAAATTGGGTTCAAAGCAGTATACAGGAATTAAATTGACCTTAGAAACGTTGCAGGTTACTAATTATAAACTGTCTTTTCATCGACGGGTCGTCTCTATGGGACCAATGGATGGTTTACAGATGCAGAACAGATTGCACATAAGCTATATACTAGTATGCAAATTGGTCGTTTTGCTTGAAATAAGCTTAGGCATTAAATGATTATATAAGCTGTAACTTTAGAAGAAAAGTCACTTGACTTCCTCGCACCAGCAAAACTTAGTCATAAGTTGCTTAATCGAATAAAGATATACTTTCGCATGAGTAGGCTGGTCTGAGCCAAGCAACAACAAATCTTGTTTTGGATGTAGCGACCACGTGTGGTTCTAGCCAATCTGCTCAGCTACAGAGACTAGCTAGCATCTTTAAAATGTTCATGTATCTAGCACATGAATCATGCAAGTTATATAGCGAACAGCAAGGGCGCTGATCAGACTGTGCATGTGCACAGTCTGATCAGCGCCTTGCTGATCGCATTCGAAAATTGGCGGAATCAGTTTTTCTTATGAAATTGCTCATTTATAATACGGAGAATGAAATTATTGGAACGAGATCAAGCTATCTTCTGATTATCAACTTGTAGTACATCGGTTCTGAAGCAACAGACGTGAAAATCATACACACAAGATGCTATCTGAGAAGGAAAGCAAACAGAAGGGAATACCTGCCTAACGTCTATACCGCCAGTGTCTGACACCTTGTCCTGCGCGTCTAGCCAGTGCACCCCGTCCAGGTCACGTGTGTCGCGCATCCTTAGCGCGCATGCAGTTCTAGACACTATTAGATTTATTACCGTTGATTTATACAGAAATGTGATTGCGTAGATATTTTTTTCATGTTTTATTCATTTTTCTAGTTTTCACTTGATTCGATTCAACTATTCCGATAGCGTGTTAATAAGAATAGCAGTATATAATCGGAAATCATAATCTTTACCTTAGACATTCATGCAACACTTATAAATCTACCTGGTAAAAACAATTACGCTTCTACCTGGTTATGTCAGCAGCCATATTACACTGGTACATTTCTTTTTTCGATTCCAGAATTGGGTCTATATGTGACCAAGCACAGGTTATTATTATTAAACATGTCGTTACTGTCAATATGCAGTGTGTTTGTCATGGGCGGATCCAGAGGGGGCAGGTGGTCCAGACCCCCCACCCCTGGAAAATCACAAGTGGTTAGAAGATTTATAGATTTTCTTAGAAATACTGCTGCGGACACCCTTCCAGAAGTAATTGGACCCGCAATTGCTTCTCGATGTTGATCAGTACGGCCTTCTGAAAGTTGTTTGAAAATGTTACCCAAGCCATTTTGTTCTGATGTCCTCAAAGTCTAACCTAGTTACTGGACCTTATATTGAAACTACTACTCATGAATCGTGTGAATGCAAAGACTATACATACTGCTATCAACATGGCTTTTGAAGTCGCTGATGCAAGCGAGAGCATGTTGAATCTAATGCTTTAAATACTTAGAAACCAAAGCTTTTACAGTTATTGACTAGTGGATTTAAATTTTATTGCAACAATTTGAATTTCTTCCGCTTAAATCTAAAGGACCTCGACACTTTGATAGGGTATCTGCCTATATTTCAGATGCTTCCCAAAACTTCCCTATGCATAAGATATCACTGGTATCCTTTTGAATAGGACGCTTGATGTATTAGGAACGAATTAAGGCTATAATTAGACAGGCAAATCCAGACGAAAAAACAGGATACGCTACCAAACGGGGTAGGGGTTGCAAAATTTGACTTCACCAAAATATTTAGAAATCAATTATTTGCACGTGTAAGGGAATTTTATCATCAATACTTGATTACAAATCACAGTGAAAGTATTTTAAAGTCCAAAATCATGAGCATTTTAATGATTATTTTTGTTTGTTTTGTTTTTCTATCTGATTTGTTAAGACATATTTTTGAAGTACAACTGTAGACCATATTCAGATGCATATTATGCAGCAATGTACTATAACCATTATCCATGCGTAAATGGCCATGTAATTTATGTGTATTGGATAGATACAGTATATGTGCAAAATAATCTACCAACTGAATTTAGTAAACGGAAAATTTTCATAATCTAAAGAAAAATATGCTAAAACGTTGTAATATTTCATGACTAATGGGTTATGAAAAGGAAGCTTACTCGTACTAATTATTTCATTATACTGTAAAAAAAAGATTTTCAAGAGAGCACACCAAAAATCCAAATGCTAATGTTTGGGCTCGCCCAGACGTCACATTTTGGGCTGTGGGATATCATCCCCCACCCCCCCCCCCCCACCCCCGAGTCCCAAATAGCTTTTCACATATATTATGGAAAATATGAGAACACATGTACTTACATGCAAAAGGATTAGTTGGGTGGTGAATGATGTTTTAAAAATATTTTTTCTATTTCCTTTATGTATAATACAAAAGGTGAACAATTTAGCCCCAAAATAAAGCCGTACATTTATGGAAATAGGAAATCAAATGCAACATTATAAAATAGAGACCAGCAGAAGATGGAAGCATTTGATCGACTTTAATATTTATCAAAATTATAGGCAGCGATACACTGTGATTCCCATTACCACCGTCAGGGGTCCTTTACTTAGTGGTGTCCAGGAATTTCGTTAGAAATTTGTGTCAGCGCCTGAGGGTAAGGCTTCAAGTGAGATTCCTACCTTCTCGCATCTTTATAGTTTGACTGCAACTATTATGTTTTCTCTACTCCCTAAAGTCTATACTACATTGCGTCATAATCTTATCAATAAAATCTTACAAAATTATTTTGACCAACTTTTGATATTGAAGGCTACTTCTGAACAACAGGGCATAATTTATTTGTGGTCATGTCAGAAAGTTTCTGACGCATTTGATCATCGTTTGGGCCGTGCATTTGTTACATTTGACATACCCTTCTGCAACATGGCATATCTGAGCCAGCCTTTAATTGTGATTTAGTTGTAAAATTCAGAATTTTTTTCTAGTCAATTCAAAAAGATAGCCATATGTTATGTAAAAAGAGAGGGCTAAAACATTGATATTATGCAACTGTTTGTACGCCTGATTATTATCCCAATTATGGTTGGTAGCTACGATTTTCTCTTTTATAACACGAACGGAACGCTTTCGTCGGTATGACGGTATTTTGTGTTTATGTCCTGATTGTGTGATGTTCTTCTTTGAGGCCCTGGAAGGGTTTTTAGGGATACAGGGATATTGGCCAAAAAAGTAAAGGGATACAGGATATTTTCGTAAATATTTAAAGGGATACAGGATACTTGGGTCAATTTTAGGGATACAATGCTTTCTGAATTTTGGGGATATTTGCCATATTTATTCTAGGAATGTGGAATATTTTTCAAAATAATTAAAGGGATATGGGGTACTGGGACCACCTTCCAGGGCCTCTTCTTTGTGGCATTTCTAATTTTCCATGCTGCTTTTCATTAATTGTATTATTGCGTGTGTCTGTGTGCGTGCGTGCGTTTCTTCTCCGTATTGCCATGGGCTTGATGGCATTCCTGGTCAAACTGACTTGATTGCTGCAACTAAGCGCTACATGTATTATGTTTGTTATTTACGTTGTCGTTTAACGGTTTTTGTATTATCGATAGAGCAAGAGTAAAAACTGCAATAACAATCAGTGCAAACTTATAATTGACCTAATTTCTCATCTTAGAAATGCGCACACGCTGCCTTCCATAATTTATTTACATAAACAGGCACATAGATAAGAGCGCGTAATTGAAAAATAATTTCTTTACTTCCCAACCATAACATATGTTGTAGGTGCTCAAAAGAACCGTCTCAATGAGACGGTTCTTTTGAGCACCCAAAACATATGTTTAAATTGGTGAGTAAGAAAATAATTACAATTTTATGATCAAAAATTGCGTAACTGGATCTATGATAAATATTTATTTTCATGTTTCATCAAGGCTGATGAAGGTTTATCCATTAGCTAATAAATGTTGCTAAAGTTGAGTCTAATCATACAAGAATCAACCACGCCAACAGAAATGAGGTCTTCAAGGTTTATTCTAGGGTTATTCGCAAATCATCCTACCTAGCTACAGAGTCTAGTTTTTGAATTAAACATCATTACGTATCAAAGCCTGCTTTTCATACTTTCTGAAAAGCGAACAACAACAGCACTGACCAGACTGTGCGAATATGTAGGGTGAACTGCACAAGTGTGTCTCCTATTGTATATGACACAAAATGGATTTCATGACGTGTCTTAAATAATTAAACAAGTTTAGCTTAGAAAATAACATCGAAGGCCAAGAGCAACCTGCACGTTTTGGGATTCCGACCAGGACACTTGCAGATCCTTCTCCAGGGCACTTGCAGATCCTTCTCGAAAATGACGTTTTATGGCAAAATTGGCTTACAAAAAAACGCTCAAATGTAATAATCCCAAGAATTCTTTTCTAAAGCCTGTTTGTCGTGGCTGAGCTCATCTGGAGTCAGCTCGTGCAAATTAACCTTTGCCAAAGAAGAAAGAAGAGATCACATCAACAAAACATGTCGAGATGCAGAAAATCTGCAGCTTTAGCATTCTCTCTCTCTCTCTCTCTCTCTCTCTCTCTCTCTCTCTCTCTCTCTCTGAAATAAAAGTAAAATATCAAGTGCGTGAAAAATATTGTTAGTTTGCCATTTTACAATTAGTTTACACTTATTAGTGCCCTGCGCGCATGCCATCCCGAATTTGCCCGGGCTACCTCTCGCGTGCGGCATCTCCTTAGATGAGCATGGTGGGTCGAAGGCAAGTCAAGGGATGCAGAAAATCTGCAGCTTTAGCATTCTCTCTCTCTCTCTCTCTCTCTCTCTCTCTCTCTCTCTCTCTTAAATAAAAGGGGAAATATCAAATGCATGAAAAATATTGTTAGTTTGCCATTTAGCAAATAGTTTACACTTATTATTGTTCTATTTATTTTATTTCGCATCCTAACTTAGCAGTAATGCTAGCGTCGACGAACATGCACCAAGCTTTCTTTGCGGCTGACTCAGGTAAAAATGTTGGCAAGATTATTACTTTTTGAATTCGCCAATAATCATAATGCCCTAGTCACACTTGAGCCTATCAAACCGCTGTGCCTTTCAAAGAATATAAACGCGACTTATTTCATAAGCATAATTATGCCAACTCATGATATTTCGGTACTTTAAGCATTGGTAAGCAGTGAATGCTCAAGCGAGACTGCGCATATGCGCCGTCTCGCCAGAGTATTCAATGCTTCCATAGACAAAACATGGACAATGGCGAATGTTCAGAACAAACTTTAGCACTCTAGCAACGCTGAACAGCTGAGCGCCCACGTTTAAAGTGCGTCCTTATGCATGCACGATAAGTACCAATCTCACATGCGCTGGCCCACATAGCTCCCCAGGAACAAAGCATTTCTTTCAGAAAAATACTCTATGACTTTTTGAATTCTTTACTTTTATATTGTTGAATTGGCTTCGGTCCCACTTTACATTAACGAGAGTGTGTACAAATTAAAAACCGCAAAATTTGAATATAAGTCTACATTAGAAAGATCACAGGGACCTGTTAAAACATCTTGTTTACATTTTTATTTACTTAACTTTTCGCTTTTAATGAAAAAATGTAATCCTGGCATGCTTTGCATTAATTTATATATCAAGGTCTTAGTCACAATTAACTCTGACACAAAGAAAGTAGGTATCAATGAAATTATGAATTGAATGTCGTTTATATGAAACCATGAATTGACCTATTATGTAGGCGGTTTGGCAGGTGGAATCGGTTGTCAGATGGTCGTGCATCTGGTTAGTTCAATGGCATACCGGAGATACCTTTAAATACTGAATTAATAGGCAAGCACATGGGATTTTGGAACTCAGCATATCGCTCAGACGAGCCTGTGTATCAACGCAGTCTCGCAAGAGCCTTCGAAGTCCGCATACGCAATTGAGCCACGCATAAATAATCAAGCAATGAGCTGCAATTTCAAGTAATCTAATATGAAACTAATTCGCATAATGTGACGTCGAGTAGCTCCGTGTTCCGTTGCAGTACTACAGAGTACGTAATAAAACGCTTTGTCCTTGACCTTTCTCATTTTCTGTGACAGCAATCCAAGAAAAACCTTTCTTCAAAATTTGCGACATTGTATGCGCTTCTGAGCTCTTTAAAGTGACTTCTGTTCAGTAGCACACATTAAAAGAGCCTTAACAGGGATAGCTCTGAACCAGTTTAGATGCTCGTTTTCCCCGAGATACGACATGCTTTTTGTGGGGTAACCACAAAGTTGGGGTGATGCCAAATAAACGCATCAAGAGCATCTGAATCGATCGCACGTAAGCGTAACTATTACTATTACACTAAAAGTAGTAGTAGTAGTAGTAGTAGTAGTAGTAGTAGTAGTAGTATTAGTATTAGTAGTAGTAGTAGTAGTAGTAGTAGTAGTAGTAGTAGTAGTTGCTTTTGTTTTGTTGCTGCTGCTGCTGTTGTTGCTGATGATGATGATGCCGCTGCTGATGGTGATGCTGATGCTGCAGCGATACGGACAGTTTCAATGCAAATCTTTTATAGTTTTTTTTTTCATCTCTAACTTTTTCATTGCACTCAAATTATAATTATGATAGAACAATATTTGGCTTCTTACCACATAAGCGGATATGAGAATGTGCTGGTGTGTTGTGACCCCATTACAGCATTAAAAGGACTTTGTTTGAATGGTGCTTTACGTCCCAATTTACAATTTATTAATCGTTTTCGGGACGTTTCAATACTAAGAAGTGCTTAGAAGAAGATAAAGTGTCTTGCTCAGGGACACAACACAGTGTCTCCCGTGATGTTTGAACCAGCTACCACTCGAATTCAAGTCGAGCACTCTACCACTGAGCCATAGCGTCCTCTTCAGTTGTAGTAATGTATACAAGCTTTATATGCACATATATTGCCTGGTGGACTAAGCTTGGAACGTTCGCGTAACCCATATTTTTCATTAATATTAGTATATCATTTGATTTCGGTACAGTGGCACCAAATGATAAAATGACCCAACACATGATATTTTGGCACGTATCGCATTGTCCAGCAGCGAAGGCTCGGGCGAGTCTGCGCATATGCGCAGATTCGCCAGTGCCTTCACTGCTCGTATACACAAAGTATGGATTAAGATGAAGGCTCAGACCAAAATTAAGAACTCTAACCCTGCTGGATGCGTCAGCAGGGACGCCTCATTGCGCATATGCGTTAAGTGCCAAAATATCATATACTGGCCCAAACGGCCGTTCTTTCCTCGTACTTCTGGCTTTGATCTGTGCCATCTTCAGCATGTGAAATCATCCAGATCTAGATCAGCCTGTATAGCTAAAATTAAGACCTATAGCCCTGATGGATTTACAAGCATGGGCCTTTAAAAAAAGGCCTTTGCACATATGCGATAAGTACCAAAATTTCTGGCCAAAATAGCCGTTCTTTCCTCATACTTCTGGCTGCTACAGCCAAGGTTTGATCTGTGCCATCTTCAGCAGACAGTTCGTCTATATCGCCTGTCTGTGGCATTGATGAGGTCCAGTACTAGTGACCTAGTGTCAGACTGCTTCAATTAGATTGAGGCCGCGTAGAATGGCTCCAGTCCTTAAAATATTGTTTCATCAATGTGTCATATCATATACTTGTAGCCAGTCGAACTCTGATGGCTCTGTCTTAAAACAGAGCCATCAGAGTTAGACTGGCTACAAGTATATGATATGACTCGTTGATGAAAAATTGTTTTAAGGACTGGAGCCAGTCTAGAGGCCGCGGCGTGTGAGGATGACAATTCTTGGAAATACGAAATCTTGAAGATCTAGATCAGCATGTTCATGAAGATCTAGATCAGCATGTTCAGGCAGGATTCTCATACTGCTTTCATACATTCGCGTTTATACAAACCTTGTCAATTTTATTACGAAATAGCTCGTAATGTGCAAGATGTGGTATAAAATAGTTATACTCATGGCTGTCCACCTGTACGGGAAATACTCCACGCACAGAAGGACAAACCATGGTAGGACTATAAGTGTGCGGGTAGGATAGAAAAATTTCGAACATTAACATATTTATTTTCATGTGTTCGAAATTTTAGATTTTATGTTTATGTTCGAAATTTACTTTAAATTTCAGGTTTCGATAGACTCTCCACTTCATCAGTCAAAAGCATTCTCTCGTATATTTGCCTTTGTACAATAGAAACAAGAGATCAAAGTCTTACGGAAATCAACCAATGCACATTGTAACATTTAATCATATTTTAAGCAGTCTGCGATGATATTCTGGGATATATCTATTTCGCAGAATGGCAGAATAAAATTGGAATTCAAATCTAATCGTTAATCACTGTTAAATGTCTCGACTGATTGATAGTATCATGATATATTCGCCATTAGTTTCTATCTTTTTCTGTTATCTTTGTAAAACATCAAAATTGAACCAGTGCATGAGATTTCCAACAATGTTGTATGTGCGACCAGCAAAGCCTCAGATCAGCCTGCGCATACGCGCAGTCTGATCAGAGCCTTTGCTAGTCGCTTGAGTATTCTATGATTGTTAAGCTACTGACTGAACACTATTTGGAGTTTCTAAGCTTAAAAGAAGGCTGCAGAGGCTCGTCAAAGTCTACACTTGCCAAAATGTCAAATTGTTCGAAATCTCATGCAGCGGCTCAATTATTGAAACAAATAACTCTAATCTATCACTAGTATTTGAAGAAACCGATGACATTATTTTGGCCTCATCAAGAGATTTTGGTACCAATCAAGTCATTTTAAACGTGCACACGCAGCTACACTGATCTATCTGATAGGGATTGAGACCTCACATTTTCCTTGGGCCTTCGTCTACGTCCATTTTTGGTGTTAGCAATAAGTGGAGGCTCAGGTTGATAATGTTTATAATTTCAGTGGGCTGCTGTCCGTTCTAATGTGGTGATTCCGTTGTTTGCCCTTCCAGTGAGTGTGTGTGGGGGTTTGTGCTGGGACCCATGCGCGGATCCAGAAAGTTTTGTCAGAGGTGATCCAACTTTGACAACGTTTTTTTTTTTTTTTTTGTTGTTGTTGTTGTTTTAGTTTGATGAGGGGAGGAAGGATCCAAATTCCACTATTAGCGGTTTAAATGGCGTTTCGCTGGCGGACCGATGATGGCCCAACATTGAATTCTAGATTGGTAGCTTTGTGATTTTAAGGGGATCCGGACAAGTATTGCTAAGGAACTCTATATTTTTGTAAATTCCCAGGGGGTCCGGGCCCCCCGTTCCACCCCCCCCCCCCTCTGGATCCGCACATGGGACCTTGCTGTGTGGTAAAGTTCTTATTGTCCTTTCTAGTTTTGCATTCATCTTGCTGGGGAAGAGAAAGCTGGTTGCTTTACTGTAAAACCTGTCTTAAACGGCCTCTTAAAAATATACAAAACAAAGGTCGTGATGGAAAATAGTAGCAAATGAAGGTCGAAAGTATTGCAGAATGCTCCCCTTGGAGCATTCTGCAATACTTCTGACCTTCATTAAGCGGTAATCTATATTGAAAACCAAGTTTTGATCTTTTTTGAGTGACCGCTTAAGACAGGTGTCACTGTACTTTAATTGTATTTTTGCTGTCCCATGGTTGTCGCATGGTTGTCTGTGTTCTGCCAATCATCCTCGCGGTGCCATGTGTCGGTCTGCAATCTGTGATCGTAGCATTTCCTTGTCATACTCATTTGCTTGTGAACTGTAGAGTGTCTCAATCAACGCAGCAGTTTCTTGCTCATCTGTGAGCATGGCGCAAGCAAGTTGTGCGCAGAAGGCCAGAGCCAAAAATTCAAGGCTAGTACTATATCGTCTCCTTTCTGTGAGCAAAAGGATAGCTTCGCCCTAGTGTTTTTGTCGATTTACGCTGGTATTCATAACGTGGTCTAGTTTATAGTAGCTGCTATGGTTTCTAAAGTGTTGGTGTGCCATTCCCTTTTTGTATGATTTGACGCTTAATCGATTACCAAAAAATATATTGTTAAATCCTGTTATTTATCATTTTTCGATTGATTTAATATTAAAAACCTATTTATTAAAAAAATAACTGCTTCTTGCTGCGGTTGTCCTTGGTATGTCAGACACCTACAAAGATATGAACTAGTTCATGTGAAAATTTGTGCTTACAGGTCGGCAGCTAGACAATACTCGGGTGGGTCGGTGGTAGAATGTAAACTGCGCTGTGACTTTCAGCAAGACACTTTTCCCTCTAAGTAATGGTTAAACCCATCGTCCCAACATGATTGAAAAATTGTTGATGGGGACATACAGCATCAACACAAACAACCAGACGGGTAGTCCTACCGCATAGCTGTATATGTCATAGGCCCGGAAAGCCAAACTTAAAGGGGACGGCAACCCTGATTATTACTTTGTTTTATATGAAAGATTTTTATAAACCATGAATCTTGATACCAGTTTCATCTAAATTGAAAAACGTAGAGGTTGTGGGCGTTTGAATATTTGCAAATAGACTGTAATGGTAGCAGCCATATTGTATGCTCAGTGACGTCACAAAGCCTACTTAAATATGCGTAATCAAAATAAAAGACAAACCAATGGATTACTTGCAATTATCTTTAATAAAACATTTTCCTTATGTTTTAAGCTGCATATCTGCTGAAACACAGATGTTGTGATGGTATTGAAACTAATAAATTAAGCAGCGAAAAATATTCTGAAAACTAGTTAAATATTCAAAATGGCAGCTAAGTGTTGGCCATAATGAATTCTTTAAATGCCCATAACTTCCCCAAATTTTATCCGATTTTGATGATAATTGTATCAAAATTCATGGTTCATAGAGCTCTTTCTGATAAAACATACTTATTATTAGAGTTGCTGTCCCCTTTAAGCAAAACAAAACAAGGAGAAACACAGATAAACTATTGTTTAGTTTCGAATGAAACTGCTACAAAACTTAGTTTTCATAATTGTTGTTGACGTTGCTTTTGTTTGGAGTTTTGTTGCTGTTGTTGTTGTTTGTTGTGAAATGAAATGTATTTATAACAAGGGTGAGAAAGAAATACTGTCTATTGGTTTTCTCTCATTAATTGCCATGTTAACTGTGTGAAAACGTGTAGAATGTGCCATTCGCACGTTACTGTGTGGGTTCTATTATAATAATCACAAAGTTTCATCCCGTCAGATTTTCACAGATTTTGTCAATAAATTTCGACCGCCTTCTTTCATAACAATCACCTTAAATGTCCATTCGTGTCAGCTTTTCCAACCAAAATTAGTATGCAAATAAATTTTCACAGCTGTTCATTCGAATGGGTTTTTGTTTGTATAAAGGTGTGGATTATCCCCTGAATTAGGATAATTCGCATTAATACATTTATATAATGTGGCATCTTTTTGTGAATTTAGTCGTGAAAATCATGTGAAAATGCCCTTATGCATATACCATTTGCAAGTACTTTATTGTATTGATTATTTACGTTCCAGTCAACATTTTTATTTTTTTCAGTCATGTCGGGACGGGTCTTCCTGTGTTGAACTAGTACTAAGCAGAGGGGCGCAACGCAGCGACCCCCCCCCCCCCCCCGACGATGCTCGAATCCAAAACACTCTACCAGTGAGCCACAGCGCTCCACATTTGCAAGTACTGCCACTGCGTCTGAAATTAGGGGTGTGAAAATTTCCAATTACATTTACACTGGAACACTTTCTTTATACACGGCGCGGATCCAGAAAGTTTTGTCAGAGGGGTTCCACATTTCTAACGGTTTTTTCCGGGTTTTTTTTTTGTTTTTTGTTTGTTTGTTTTTTGGGTGGGGGGTTAGTTGATGGGGGATAGAGGACCAAAATATCGCAAAAAATGGGCCACCATCGGCCCGCCAGCTTAGTAGCTTTGTATTTTTTCAGGGGATCCGGACCAGTATTGCGAAGAAACCCTATATTTTTGTGATTTTTCAGGAGGAGGGGGGTCTGGACCCTCTGTCCCCCCTCTCCTCAAATGCTGGGTTGGAAGTTCATTTCAAAATGAAATTAGTATCCCTTTGAATCACCGTTTGTCATAACAAGGCACGCCCGTGTTTCTCGGGACGGTTTTCACACTATTGGTGGAGCCTTAAATTCTTATTAACTGTAAGGGCCATTTCACAAGACGTTTGCCTACTGTTTGTCCAAGCTGTGGTCAGTGCACTATATGTTTTGCAAATATAGCACGTAAAACAAATAGTGAACAAGAAGGTGTGAAAATGAACCGTGTGAAAAGTATCTTAAATATTTAGACACCATAAATCCTAAAAACTAAACTAAACGTCCATTCGAATACCTGATGAACGTGTTGTCCAGAATATCAACCAGTGCGGTCCCTGACCTGCGTGCTCAATGAACAGCCCGGTATGCACAAAAATGCTCAAATATTTAAGATAAAGAAGTCAACCAAAACAACTGTGTGGTGAAACCGTCCTGACAACCGTAACTGAGGTGGCACATGGATATTGGTACCCAAAGACCAATATTCAGTAAGAAGACTTATTACAAAAATCATTTAAAAACCTCACTGGAACAGTGGCGGATCCAGAGGGGGTTCAGGGGGTTCGCTCGAACTCCCCTTCTTGCCCCCCCCCTTTTTAATTATCCTATGAAAATGAAATAATTTGGTCTCAATGAGACCAAATTATTTCATTTTCATGAGATATTTAAGAAAAATGAGATAAAATCAGCAAAGCGAACCCCACCTCTAAATACATATGAAACCCCTTTCCAGAAATCCTGGATGCGCCCCTGTGGATATATCTCCATGCATACGTTTAAACTGCGCCTTTACGCATGCATGAGATAAGAACCACTATCAACCAAACTTCGACTTCATGTCGTGTCTCTGGCCCGTCATTCCATAACAAGCCATGAAGATATGGTGCAATTATATGATGTATCTCTTTATGAATAATACCAACTGTGTTGTGGTGTGCCAAGACTTCCGCATCAAATCCAGATGGTTTGCAGGTACATATATATTTGTCTTCGAGTTTTAACAGACCATGTTTAAGTTACACCATAGTTTTTTCGTCTGTACGTGGAGATAACCTGATGGCTTTAACGAGTGGATTATCTCCTGTACCTGTGGACAGCCATGGAATAACTATGTCTTAAGCTAGAGTTGGTGTAGATATGTTATACTTGCTACCAAACAATACCCTTGTCCTAACCTTACCTTAATGTATTGTACGTTCAAGCATATTCACCCGTTGAAAATTCACCCAATGAACCGAACATTATGCCACCCACATCAGTGTAGACCTTGCACACACATTGACCTATATTACTGCAATATAGGACACTGTTGAAAATTAGATATTTCATGCTAAAGTCGGTAAGGGCGGTATACAATAATATACCCCTATACACCAATTGTATTTGCCCATCACCCAGATATGCTAAAGGCCAAAATTCAATGAGAATACTGACAAGACAAGACAGAAGACACTCCATACAATGAGCCACTCATCTTGATCTGTTAGACTGATCTTTCATAGATTCATTACTAATTAATTTAATACTATCAGGCACACAATAACTATTTTATGAACCCTTAAAGCATTACATACGCCGACATGACTCTTTACAGTATCCGAACAAAACTATTTGTGCCAATAGAGTATGGTCTTTTTAACCGGGCCGCGTAGCGCAGTCGGTAACGTGTCTGGCAACAGATGCGACTCTGACTGCAGATCCAGGGGTCGCGAGTTCGATCCCGGCCCGGTCCCATACTTTCGCGGAGATTGATCATGAAATAATTTCTACGGTCATTCTCCTCCCTTCCGCTGAATCATTCAAGAAGGGTTGTTGTCAATTACAAGCGAAAGTATGTGCACGAAGTACTGGTTAACTGCTTGTTCAAGCTTGTCCAGGAAAAAGTGTGGTTAGGTGAACTGACCGTCCCGCAATGACCATAGCTGCTGACTTGGGACGTAAATCAACAAAACAAACAATGGGACTTTTATGGGGTCATGCCTGGTGTTTATATGAATGACCTGTCTATCGTGTATGAAATAGTTAGAACATGGCTTGTCCGTCTGTACGTGGAGATAATCCACGATCTTTAGCTGCATCAGTACTAGTGTTGACACGGGGAAATTTTGAGGTTATGTCAGATGCACGATATTTTAATGAAAACTCTATTCCACCAATTGCTTCTGGTAAACTAACAGGTTTTGCTATTTGTTCTTTCCTTGTTACTTATGTACTTCTTGTATAATTACATGCCAGTTTTTGGACAAAATAGACAGCGAATTAGAACTGTTTTCCTTTGTGCTCAAGGTCGGTAAAAGAGCGAAAGTGACTATTGCTCTTCATGAATGCATGCATATCCCTGAAAACGCATGTGGATGATAAAAGCTCATAAGAATCGTATTTGCATAAGGGTCCGCGACAGTGTGACATTTGAGTCACTTTTGCACTCAGTCCATGTAGGTATGAAGCAGCAGTTTTGGGCGTTATTGCCTGATTGAAGTAATTTATTATTAATGATAGCAGTGCCTTTCTTGTAACCATATATTTATTTCAATATTAATTCTAGCAATATGAGACCTTTAGATATAGTATTCTGATCTATCGGTCCTGGATATCTAATTAATAATTTACATTATGCAGACCGATAGTTTTGATCTGCTTCAAAAACTTTTTCAAAAGAACATCTAAAATAGATTTATCTTCTGTCTTTGTGCAAAAATAAACTAGTTTTCAAAGTTATTCCATTATAGTTGTATTGAGATCAGTTAGGCCACTTCACAAGAAACCCTAAAACTGCATGGAACATTTTTTCTTCTTTTTTTGTATCCTGGAATGCATTCATATCGTTGGAATATAGCCCTTCTTCAATTTTATCAAACGCTACAATAATGAGCTAGCACACGATATTTTGGTAATGATCGCATATGCGCAAATGCCTCTAACATTCGCTGATGCCCAGTGGCGGATCCAGAGGGGGTTAGCTTTTATGAATCCATACAAACCTATGCTATGCCACATTTAATCTTACGCTTACATGTTATGCTGGCCCTAACAGCTGAAGAAAAATAAAGTATATTTTTTGTATTGCAACATCCATACATATAATACAATAAGTTCGTATATACAGAACATTTCAGAACACAAAAAGGGATTCAGAAGAAGGTTTGTTGACTTTTATAATAAAAAAGAAAGTATTTGAGAGGAATGATACACATTAAGTAAAACATTAAGCCTATTCACACCCATGCCTATGGTAGATTCTTATAATCTGGTCTGCTTTGTTGCTGTTTAGTTAGTTGGTCTTTCATTTGCATTTGTGTTTGCGTCGAGGGAACCTGAATGTCGTCGTTTTGAATTTGTGTTTGCGTCGAAGGAACCGACATGAATTGCAAATTCGAGCTCTGGCAATGGCTAGGTTAATCCGACCTCTTTTTGTGAACAGCTGGACATCTCGTCCTTGGCGGTATATTTGAGGAATTCTTTGATCTGTTTTGGGGTATTTAAAACACAACAACGTATTGAAAGTAGAGGGTATTAAAGCATTAGCATGCAGGCATATCTTTACCAATCATTTACTTTCCGACTTTTTGATAGGATTAACGTTATTAATATGATTAAAGATAGGTAAACTGCATTAAGCCCTTGGTATATTTGTCCGCGGCCCCAGAAAAGGATACAATTGCGAACAAGTCTGAAATCACCCTGCGCATTCGCGTAGACGAATCCTCTTCTTCGCACTTTTAGGTTTCTGTAGATGTAATTACGAAGAGCGTAAACCCATGCGCCTTTTGGTCTGGGCCCACGCTCTTCGAATAAGTGCCATATAAATCCATTTTGTGGCGGTCCAATTGCATAATTGATTGGAGTTAATTGACATTGAACAGGGCATGGCGCCCTGCCTTATTACTTATTATATAGGTATTACGAAAATTATTATACTTGATAGACATTTGTCTCGGACATAATCCAATAACTCGGCCCAGTCCGGCCGCAAGAAGCTTTTTTTGCAATATCATTTTGGCCTTGGCACGAGAAAACCTGACGTTGTTGTATAAGAACAAAAAAGGCATAGACCAGCCTGCACATCCGCGCAGTCCGATCAGCACTTTAGTAGTTCGCTTTCCGGAAGAGTATTGTGAGTCTTTTTGATAGCCATAAAGTTTCCATACTGTAGCTAGTCTCTGTAACTGAGCATACTAAGTTGAGCCTAACCGGTGAAATAAAAAACACGTTTTCTTGCGTCGATGCCCATTAGGGAGTGTGGGTAAAACTGTTTAGTGTGCAGTTTTTCGAGCCATTTCAGTGCTTTTTTCTGTTCAAAGAGTTTGCCTGTAATAACCTTGGGCACAAGGGTGTTTGTTCCATAGAAATAGAATACACTATAGATAAAAAATGGGCTGGGATCGACATTCACTATGCGCTGAATGTTTGATTTGTGCAGGGCACTCTTTGTATAGGCAACGATATGCGAAATTAAAAATCATAACCTACAAGCGAGTCTGTTGAATAGAGCTGTGAAAGTTGGCTTGAAAAAAAAAAATACGGTTTCTCAAAATCGTTTCTTCATTTTTCATTGTCGTCATGATTACCGACTGGAAACCACGTCATTCAGGGTTTTCAGCTATAGAGATTATCTGTAATGTTGATTTTTAAATGTAGATTCTATAGTCTGATATCATGCAATAAATGGGCAGACTGAACTGCACATTTCATTTTTGCCAAATAATGAGTTTGTGTTGTTGATGTTTTACGTTGCAGTGAACTATTTCAGTCATGTTTGGGCGTTTTTCTGGGTTGATCAGACATGCAGGGTGGCCAGGATGCTTTGAGTCTTAATTGGACGAGCAAGCAACTTTATTGGCCTTCTATTCTGTTTTCTTTGTGTCAATGTTCTTTGTGACATTGTCTCTTCTTGGTGGTGCCGTGGGTTGGATTGCAGTTAGTGATTGTGGCATTTCCTGGTCATACTCACTTTTTTGTGTCCTGACTGGGCACATTTTATTCGTTATATGCTCTGCAGACAGATCTACACGAGATGCTCGTACGAGGCCAATTTCATCAACTTTTCGTCGAATCTCCGGTCATTTGCGTTGGATTTACGATGTTTATGACGAAATATATGTTTGATGCACAAGTACGTGTGATACATGTACATCCATGGTTATGATTCTCAGAGCTCCAGATTAGAGTGCGTAATTGAAAGTTATTTTTCTTGTATCGCCACCAAAACATATGCTTTAGCTACTCAAAGAACCGTCTCAAAGACGGTCTCTTTGAGACGTTTCTTTTGAGTAGCTAAAACACATTTTTAAATTAATGGGTAAGAAAAATAATTACAATTTTACACTCAAAAAACTTCCCTGTCTGGCTTGGTAAATTGGAATACATTCTAAGGTAAAACGAACACAAATTTGTAGAAAGATTTTCACTTTATTTTCATGTTGGCATATTTTCAATGAATGACAAGAGCAAGACAAATGAAACAGTAAGTATTGCAGTTTAACACGACAGGATGGATGCAAGGTGGTGTGCTATAACGGTCCTTTTATAATAAATTAAAAAGAGTAAAATTAGTTTCAAGGATGTTGTCATATATGAACCCGTGCACGATGTGGAGACTTAAGCCTGCTAAAAATCTCTTAAAATCTCGACTGTACTTTGAGTGATGCCCGGAAAACTGCTGTTTCCCTGGCATTACTCATAGTTCAGCGCAATTGACTCCATAATGATGTTAGTTGTTAGCTGTTAGCAAACGCCAAACGTATTCACTTATTGCACTAGGTCATTTATGACAACACCGATTCAAACATTATAACCAGGTTTAGATAAGCAAAAAATTCAGAGTCAAATTGTGAATATTTTCTTACCCATACTTTTTAACATATGTTTTGGGTGTTCAAAAGAACCGTCCCATTGAGACGGTTCTTTTGAGTGCCCACAACATATGCTTTGGTTTAGAAATAAGAACTTATTTTCCTGTTAGGTCTGATTATTTATTTTTTAAGTGACAGCAAAAACACAATACGTTGCATCCTGTAAACAGTGTTGTCATGTACAGTGTGTTGACAGTTGTGATTACCAATAACAGAGAACAAATCAGTCACTTGCTTTATACATACTAGTGTGAGTAACGATAGCCTAATAGAAGACAACAAATCAGCCATTGACTTGTACACTGTTTTACTAGTGGCGATTGTCTGATAGAGATATAAAAAACAGTCAATTGATTTGTACAGCGTAATGTTAGTAACAATCGTTTGATACGGGTAAATAACAGTCAACCAATTTATTTGTACAGTATTATGCGATTGCAATTGCCTGATGCAGAACAAAAATCACTATTAACTGTACAGATAAATCACGGTCCTGTAAAAGGTAATGAGAGCAGCGATTGGTTTATCATTGTGATGAAACAACGTATTTTATAGTTAGTCTGTTTGAAAATATAGATAGGTATTGAGGGGACTGTTTTTAACTGATTAGTTGAATCTACTTGTGCAATTTTACAACTTTGATGGCACTAAAAACGTAACGATTAGAAGGAAAATGTTCACAGAGCAGAAAACCATGGCACAGCATTGAACCATGGAAATACATGTATAGCCAATTCTAAAGTAGAGAGCTAGTTAAGCTAATCAATGAATGTCAATTGTTGTGAGAGAGAGAGAGAGAGAGAGAGAGAGAGAGAGAGAGAGAGAGAAAGATAGTATAACTGGCCAATTGTCAAATCTCAATCCATTGTCTCATTTTCGCGGTATATCATGTCAGCCTTTCTATCTTTTTTCTTCTTAGTTTGACTTGCCTCCTTAAAACGGCATATCTTGTTAGAAATCTCAGTTATCTTCAATATCTTGAATAATAGTGACATTGAACTGTCATAGCCAACATCGTTGGTGTAAAACAAAGTTGGCTATGGCAGGTCACGTTCTTTACCAATGTTTGGTGGCAATAACCGATGCTATTACTAGCTATAGAAGAGGCAAGGTTTTGAGTTCAAAAGAGATCTTCATATAAACACACGCTTTACTTATACTTAGAAATGTGAAGTCAAATGGAAAACGTCATGATATTTATTTCGTCTGTACAAATATTTAGTTTCTCATAAAAATATTTATACAATATAGAGCACTAGATTGCTTTTAAAATATTGAAAGATTTAACATTTATACATTATCATACAGACCTGGGCAACGCCAGATGAAAATTGACCTCCAGGCCAAATGCAGAAATTGAAAGCCCAGACTAGACTAACGTATTTATGCAGTCCTACCTGGGCTTTCACTTTCTGTATATACAAGATCCGATAATGATGCTGATTTCAACTATCATGAGAGTTTGAAAGTTTCAGTTAATCTGCCATTTACTTGGCATCAGCTTATAATTAGCTTATAATTGCATCTGTTTATAAAAATGAGCTGGTATCCAGCTTAGGATACAAGTTTGCATGATTAAAATCATTCGCACAGTCTGATTGGAGTCTTAATTTTCTGCATGAAGAAACGTTGGAGCCCTGGCTATCCATAGAGCGCCCATTAAAGACCCTGATCAGACTGTGCATCGGCGCAGTCTGATCTGAGTCTTCAATGGGCGCACATGCAAACTTGTGGGCGCACATGCAAACTTTTGCCTTTTGCTGGCTACCGGCTCAACTAAGTTCAAATAGCAATTTGTCAACCACAAGAAATTAGTATCTACTTAAAACGAACGAAACACAAGTTTACGTCATAAACACGTCAGTTCTACCACATGACAAAAGAATTCAGAAACACTTAATTATTGCACAGTAGATTATTTCATAAAATGCTTTTGGATTTGTCAGGTTTCGTTTCCATGGTTACCATTAACCCCCAAACATTTGTATTTCAAACTCCAGGTATATGCGTGTGATCTTGATGAAGTATACAAACGATCACTATGAATATCTATGGTCATAATTCAAGTATGCAGCCGAAACATGCTGGGAAAATGCCATCTGTATAATAGTATCAAAATAATTTCTTTCATTCTTATTTTGGGTCTCATTCATATGTATTACCTTTACAAATCTATATCCAGTAATTTTTCGGGAGTTTATAAACCATTTTGCACTAACTTATCATCTTTGTCAAACATCCACTTTAGGGCTCTTTTACTTTTCTTTGACCGTCCTGGATTGTATTACTGCGAAATACCAACAAGGGCTGCCTCAGAAAAATACAAGAATATGTTAAAATTTTGAGATGGCAAACTTTCAAATAGCGCAAAAAGGGCTAATGGTAACATGGAAATGAATAAACTTTCACACAATCTCTAACAGTCATTTAAATACCGCATGCATGTGATCATTGGACTGGTGTATCCCTTCCAAAACAATCATAAAAATCCAGACTCACTGAGATGAATCTCGATTTATATAACATTTTTGAATGATAATAAAATTAAAGCTTATTTGCACAAGAACGACTCCGACAAGAACCACACATCTATGTGTAGGGTAAGCTTGGAAGGCATCCAGTCTTATGATCATATGAATACGGGGCACATCAAATTTACAATTGTATTTCGACCACACTATGTGTGTAAGTTATAAATATGGCTATATACAATGAGGTATCATTAATGAGTGAAAATGGTTTCTTGAAACAATTAAGCTACAGTGCAGCCTGCTCTGTGTTTCTGGTATAACTTGGACGTATCTCCTTCCATGTACTAGTGGGAGGGCTCCATTTTGCGCCAACAAGAGGCTGAACTCAATGATGAATCGTGTTGGGCATGACTTGCATTATGCGAAACGGAACCGGAAGTTACCCGACGTTTCTACCGGAAGTAACCTTATCACGACCTTTGCCTATAAATAGGCACCTATAAGCTGGTTGTAACAAAGCAATTTGCGAGTCAAGACTACTGAAGACCAGACACTGAGCAGGCTGTACTGGTTTCAAGGTGAGTATGTGAAGTTACAAAGGTTAAACTCTCAGAAGTGAGATTTTCTTTCTCTTACAGTTACATGACAGAGCGCACCAAATAAGTTGGTGTCTCCAGTCTTTGTGTGTGCCCCCAAAGCTCCAGTCAAGAAGATATATCTCTAATCCTTGTTTTCCTATATTTTACCAAGAAATACTTTGCAGGTACTCCAAAGAGTCTACAAAGTATCCATTGGTTTGGTAAACAATTATTTAATAGTTTTTAAGGTAACATTGTCCATAATATGGCATATATAACGCAATACTTGGCAGCAATAGTATATGCATTACAAACATAGTATAGGAAATGGAAATATTCCTAAAATATCTTTGTAAAATGCATTTTTGCAGCCATTACATGATCGTATGGCATCCAATATCATAATAGTGTAGCGTTATAAAGGGTCTGACTAATATCAAGATTTTCTTGCCTGGAGCATTGATGCCTTAGAAATTTGTTTGTCCGTCCCATCTCAAAAGTAGTTACAATTCAAAATAGCAATACTGTTCTGACCAGGTCCTAGAAACTCTTTTATGAAAAAAACATAATCATATTTCATAATCTGTGGAGATATTATAAAAGCGTTTATGCAATATTTTAAGTTTGTGTAACTGAAATAGTCTGGCAGGCAGGGGTTGTAAATCCCTTCAAATAACTGCAATATGTTATTTCCATTCTTGACACAATCATTTAAAGAGATTCACACACAAGTTTATACCACCCTTACCAACTTTAGCATGAAATATCTCATGATGTGCAAGGTCTACACTGATGTAGGTGGTATAAAATAGTTATACCATGTTTGTCCACCTGTACGTAAGATAATCCACTCGCAAAAGCTCGAGGATTATCTCCATGTACAGGCGGACAACCCATGGTATAACTATTACATGTACATATCCCATCTATGTTGCATATTGTGTACAACTTTTCTTACAGGCACAACTGTCCAGACCCTCTACCTTACCGAAACGAAATGTAAGGCGGAGGATCGCGCGGACAGGTGAGCCTGTGAGGTCATAACTGTGTTAGGTGTGTCAATCTCTATGAACACACGATACCAGGGCATATCAGCAACGTCGACGTAACACTATAGGGTAAAGTTGGGTATATTCATTCGGACAGCGACCTTGTTTGTTTCATATTTCAAATATTGGAATAAAAATAAATTTACTAAGCAACCAGTGAAAATTCTGATGAGACGGCTCATAAGGAGCCGTCTCATCTGGATTTACACTGTTTGCAAATGTTTCCGAATTTACCTGATGTCCGAATTTACCCGACTTTACCCTACAACATTGCATTGACTTTTATGCTAGCGACAGCGTCATTATCGCACTGTTATACCGTGTGCTCAGTGAGTAAACTCTCTCAGACAGACGGAGAACAGACAGAGAGTAGGTCAATGATGTGAATGTGTTTCAATCAATCTGTTGGAAGTACCTCAATGTGCAAATGGGGCAATTAACTCTATGTGAGGTATGAAACGCCTCTCCGAGTATGTAAAGGGCCTGGTCAGCACTGGCACTGCGTGTGACATAATTCTGATCAGGACAATCTAACAGTACATGTGCACTGTCTTAAGATTTTATCCTTGGAGACCTGACGATATTAAAGGTCTATTGCATGCGTCACCGTTAATAGCCTGTCCATGCTTACAGGGAATTTCTGAAAGACCTGGTCACTGGTCAGACTACAGTATAGAACATAGGTCATTAGGAACAGTTTGGTGGCACTATACATATGCTTATACACTGTGCATGGGACGGACATTTATGAGACAGTAACAACAAATCCAACGATTTCACTAATATACAAAAATAAATACTTTTTCAAACATGTCTAACTTAAGGAATGCAATTATGCGTAGTGACTGGCAATAATATTTTGACCTTACACCCTAAGCAAAACGTCCAAGCAACAATTGATGCGTAGCGAAGGAAACAAAGGCCGTCTATGACGGATTTGAATGTGTACTGGGGAGTTGGAATTACTCCCCATCCATTCATAAGTTTATGGTGAGTTTACCTCTCTTAAGTAGGCGAATATTTTCGAGTCTCTCTGACGCTTAAGTTGGATTCCTTTATTTTGATATTTAAATAAAAATCAAAGTAAAAAGAATATGCCCTTAAACGTCAGAACACTCTGACATGTACATGTATTTCCTGTGTTCCACATCAAATGTTGTTTTTCTCTTTCTTGCTTAGGGGTAAAGACTTGTCCTTCAGGGCTTCGCTTTGGATGTGAAACGATAGCACTAATCAAGCAGCCTGTTAAAGCTGTCCCTTGTTCTTATTTTGTACTCTTAAGCACATAGGCCCAAATGGCATCCTTCCCGTAGAACACATTCATACCGGATTTTAAGGAACGTCAACACACATAATACGCATGCGCGCTCAGACAAAACGTTTCAATCACAGCACCACGTCGCCATTGTTGGCTAATCTCTAGTCAGTTGTCTAGAATAGAATTATGAGACACAAAGTATCGAACATATCCATGGGCGTAGCCCAAGCGCTGTTATTTCACGCACATTAAAGGGATACCTTAATGCTCCTTCTTAACATAGGGGCTACTCTTAAAGGATAGAATTTGCTCCCACAGGGAGCAAATTCTATCCTTTAAAAGAAGACCCTTGTGGTATGAAAAAAATATCGACATTAGACGATCTCCCTTGAATGTGTATATGACCAGCTACGCTAGGCTTAGTGTGCGTTTTTGGGACTACGCCTATGATATCCGTTTATGTTCATCGCACTACCGTTTGTGCGGGAATGCTCCGTCCTTCCCGGGAAGCGAGGAATGGGTCAGAATCCATCAAGCGGACCAAACGTCACTTTAAAGCGTTGTCATGTAAATGCTGTGTGTCCACTGAGAAGCGCTCACTGACCGGGAATATTTCAACCGGTGAAGCCATAAATAATGCACTTCCGGTTGCATGAATACTTTCTGGTAATATCGCTAATGGTTTTGACGCCATTGGCAATTCACTTTATAAGTGAAAATGAGATAAAAATGCTAATTTATTAAATATAAATTATCATCTGTCCTTGCAGTGCCGTATTTTCTCCTTCTGTAAAATACACTTATTGTAATATCGTTTTAATTCCTTTAAAGTTAACTGGAAGAATTGTCTTCTCTTCTTTTTGCACCAACGCTTAGATTTCCGGTTTTCCGGACACTTCCGATTTCGTCGAGATTTTTTCTTACACTTGGATTTTGGACAACACGGTTTTCTTAATTCTTTAAACGGTACTGGTGGTTTCTGATCTACATTTGACTCAAAAGTCTTATGAAATCTCGCACTTTTCTGTGTCCGTCTAGTCACATTACCACATCTCACTGAACCGTCTCTATTTAATCCAACGTACCATTTAGAACCGTTCACTTCTCTATAATAGGTGTCCGCATATCCTGTCTCTTTATCCTGCCGATGACTAAATTTACAATGGTCTGGATCGAACTTATGCTGCAAAAGAGGAGAAAACGAATTATTTATTTGTTGGTTTACAGGGGCGGATCCAGGATTTCTGGAAAGGGGTTCATATATAAAAGTACCATATATAAAAGTGTGTGGGTTCGCTTTGCTGTTTTTTTTTAATTTTCATTAAATATCCCATAAAAATGAAATAATTTGGTCTCACTGAGACCAAATTATTCTGTTTTCATAGGATATTTAAAAATGGGGGGTGGGAGGGGTTCTGACGACCTCCAAGCCCCGTCTGGATCCACCACTGGTTTAAATTTATTCTTTCATTATTGTTAATGTCCTTATTAACACAACCATTCATTGTTAAGGTTCTAAAATGTTTCCATGCATAATTTGTTGAAATTCTCCGTAAGTATTGTGGGGGCGTGCCAGCAGTTTTGTCTTATACATGTTTGTGCATGCAAAACAAACAGTCCCAGTTTGCAAACTATTAATCTAAGAAGTAGGCATTCATGAATGTGTCTATGCATGTCTGTGAGAGAGAGATTTAGGGACAGACAGACATATAGTCGAACAGACAGACAGACAGACAAGCACTGAAAGTTACTTAGAGTTACTGAGAAACAGAAAGAGTAGACTTGCTCCAGTCCTTAAAACAATTTTTCATCAACGTGTCATATCATATACTTGTAGCCAGTCTAACTCTGATGGCTCTGTTTTAAAACAGAGCCATCAGAGCAAGACAAGCTACAAGTATATGATGTGACACATTGACGAAAAATTGTTTTAAGGACTGGAGCCAGTCTACAGAATGAGGAGAACATACAATCCCTTCAATGCTTTCTTATTTCCTCCAATACAGATTAAGATGAACAAAAAATTATCAGCATAAAATTGTAAATGATTTTCTTACCCATCATTTTTAACACTGATGTGGCTCTTTTGAGTACCAACAACATATGTTTTGGTTGGGAAATAAGAACAAAAATGTTACGAACTCTAAACTTAAAGTTGCCCCAACAGGACAGTAATTACTTCTTAGATCAAACACTTCTTAGCTCCGAGTACTCAAATTTACCGTCACAATAATACTGTACTTTTGAGAACCCAAAACTTATAAACTGTTAAAACTGATGGATAAGAAATTATTTACATTTTTTTCTGGACCTACATGCATTGCCACTTCATGGCGGGTTTCATTTATTGCTTACCGTTTGATAGGGTACACTATGATCATCCATACACAGATAGGAACCTGTCTTGTTTGCTCGCAGAACATGAAAACTGTCCAAGTGACCACCTCCTCCCATAAAGCCGCCAATTCCACTCTGGCCCTTATTTTCTCCCCAGCCCGGTCCTAGTGCCACGTCATTAATGGTATAGAGAAGCACTGTCAGTAAACCTGAAAGTAGAAAAACGAAAACACATTGAAATAATGTCATTTATATCAACCTTACCAACTTTAGCACGAAATATCTCGTGATATTCAAGGTCTATACTGATGTAGGTAGAAAAAAATAGTTATTCCATGTTTGTCCACCTGTACGTATGATAATCCACTCGCTAAAGGTCGTGGATTATCTCCACGTACAGGCAGACAACCCACGGTATAACTATTACGTATCCAGTCAAGCCATCGCGCCAAAGCACGTGAATGGTAATGTAGACTGCTGTACCGACCTCGTATACAGTGACTGACGGTCTTCTACAGTCTCTACTATTCTTGATAGTGGATGGTGAAGCAGTCTAATGGTAACGGTAACCTTAATGTTTTACTAAACACCGAATAGTCCAATATGGATTCGCGATATTCGCTGCCAGTAGCAAACAGGGACTTTTTCGCCCGGACCTAAAATATTTCAGAAGTCCATATATGTAATTTGTGAGATTTCACATAAAAGCTGTTTGTTTTCTCATGTGTGGGAAATTATATCTCTCTCATCTGGGCCGTTATCTAGCTTAAATCAATTAAAAACGTTAACATTAACAATAACAATTCTTTAACATGTTGAAATTCGCAGCTCTCGCACCATGAATGTAAGAAAAGACGCGAGGGTTTCTAATCCTTAACTTGCCTACCTGTTTAATTTCTGTTTTGAGAACAGTGCAGATCCAAATCAGCTGGCTTCTGAGAAGCCAGCTGATCTTGGTCTACACTGTTTTCCATTCTGCGTATACGTACATGCTAATAGCTTGAATATTGTAAGGGAATTGAATAGAAACTGTGGAGGAGTTTGGCACATAAAATATCTAGCATGGTAGAGGTTAATTTGGAAGGTAAATAAGGCGTGTGATTATTGAAGTGAGAAAGAGCTCAAATATCACACTGTCAAACAGTCTTTCTTGTGTTCTAACTTAGCCAAATTAAACGTGGGACAAAAAGCTTATATGGCGAGAAAATAAGCTTCTGGGGTAGTGAGAAAGTAACGCTATAGGTAGCTATAGTTCATGACCGTAATTAGTTGTGTTCCGCTCAACAATGGGAAATAGCATCGAAGTTGGTACTTTACGAAATAACGCCACCCGTTTGCATGAGGACATTGGTGTATTGGACGACTTTTTTTAACTACATGTACGTGAAAACATTATCCCTGTCAGCGGCACGCGTGTGCATGTTGCATTTTAACTCAATTGACGAAATTGAAGATATTAAATTGCGAAACTTGAGATTCCTATTATATATCTTAACGGTGTAAAACTTCTACCTTTAGTTGCATAAAAGCTGAATTCCTTTATGTTACAGCAGCCTGTTCAAACTTATCGCGACGAAAAATAAGAAGTCTTTTTTTGAAAGTTTAACGTGTTTGTGCCCCAGCGAAAGATGATAGTATCTTACAAAGAGCTATGTATTTCTACAATGCATACTTAATCATTTTTCTTGATTCATAACGGTATATGTTTATACAGGCGCCATTAGCCCGTACAATCACTTACATACAATACAATAACTTTAACAAATAACATCAAAATCAAAAGGCGTAACCTTGCCGTTGTCCGTTATAACAAACAGCGTGAACCTATGATACGAAATTTTCTAAATTAGAGTAAAATGTTTTTGCATTTTGGTCATCGATTGTTCATTTTGTTCGTATATTGTCTGCATGGTAAAACCATGAAACGCCTGTAATAGCCGAATTCAATGGATTGATTCTTTAATCCACGTTGCAAGCTGGCCCATATGCCTCAAGAGGCTTATAGTAAACATGGTAAAGCAAACAAGTGGTTCCTAGTTTCTACCAGAAGCAGCGTACTCAAACATTAACCACGCCACATCAAAGAAAAGTCTTAAATACATAAGTGGGAAACCTAATGAGTTGCTGACACTGCTGCGTCAAAACGGCTCTGCTTGCAAGCGTCAACAGCAAACACGCTGGTCAGCCTGAACAACTATGTAGACCTGTCAGCGCTTTCGCATTTAACACGAGTCATTGTTGAGCCTAATCTGCTCAGCAACTGACAGCTTACACCACTTGTGCACATCCGAAAATTCTCGGTGCTTGCGATAGACGATATGGCGTTTTGTTTAAGATCTGATGCCATTAATAAACAACAGAACAAATTGTATACAAAATACTAGTCTTGTAAAGCGCAAGATTTGCTTAACCGTCAGGTAAATTGATGTAATGAGTAAGAAACAATAAGCTATTATTTGTACAACTTGAACTGCTAGGAGCACCACAGGAGTCCCGCAATGACGTCATGTATGCGCGTTACATGTACGCCCAGGACATTTTTATGCAGTTCAAATGCTATATTAGCAGCATTAGTTTGGTCAGAAGCGATATGATCATTCAGAACGTTTTCTATTCTTATCTGGATAGCAGCGAATGATGAACAAGGGAGGTTTTGGTGCAGTTCGCCACCAACTAAGACCGCCCTGTCTGAGTGCTTCTGGAGTTATTCAAGTTCAAAGCACCAACGCTTCGCTGCAAACAATGGCGATGCCCAGACATCTGTTATGAAGTTTCGCATAGCCAGACATAACAGAAAAGAACTCAGCAACACAAGTCCAGAACTGCATAGAAGCATGAGGTGCAGCATTGGACAGACCTATGACTAATATTATGCTGGTTCTTCCCCGCCAGCGCGCATTAATTAACCTTTGAAAGAAAATGCCAGATGAGAGATGAAAGTATCTATATGTTGTATCCATAGAAAAAGAAAATATCGACCAACGCTGCCAAATGAATATCCAGACCTGGCCGCGCTAATGCGCAGCCAGGTTTGGACATTCATTTTTCATTAGTACATTGAACAAAATCATCTTTCATTTTTTCGAAGAGGATTGGCAAGGTCTTGGACAGGCTGTGCACGTGCGGCCATTCACAATTAACATTTATCATATGACGTCGCGTCTGGGAGTGAAATAACGCCATGCAATAAAATCTGTAAACCACTAGTGGTTTATCGATTTACGGGAAACGTTATGACGTCCATAACAACGTTGCGTACATAATGACAAAAGTATAACGTTTTTACGCCAGAAATGAGATTTCAAAGTATTTGTCATATGGTAAATAGAATCTAACATTCGTGCTCTTGTATTATTGAATTTATTAAACTCGTTGCGAAAAAGAGATAAAATGCTCGGCAAGCCTCGCATTTTATCTCTTTTTCCCAACTCGTTTAATAAATTCAATAAAACATGAGCACTCATGTAAGATCCTCTATGTATTGATGGTCCTGGCAGTTCACATATGCCACCATGATCAGTTTTCGTGTGGTGTTCCCCAATGCTAGCGGTGATTTAACTGAAAACACTTGCGAATGTATGCTGGACTAATGGGGAAAACATAGGATGTTAGCATGATAATAAGGGCCTCGTCGCGACAAAACCTGTCTTCGGGGTTTCCGACAAAGCGAGTTTCAAATCAGTCTCCTCTGCTACAGGGACTAGCTAGAAAGTTGAAATTTCACCTGTAGCAAGTCTAGATATGATACTTTACAAAAAACGAATAACAAAGGCGCTGATCAGACTGCGCGGATGCGCAGGCTGGTCTGCGCCTGTGTTGTTCGAAAACCCCCGAAGACAGGTTTTCTCACGTCGCGGCCCAATTATTATGTATAACAACTTTGATATCATACAGCGCAATGAAATTAAAGCTGTTTCTATTAGGAAAGAGGCACACCACAAATAAGGTAAGAATGAGGTTCAATGGTTCTTCTGAACCCCACTGGCTGTCGACTGAACCCTACAGGCCCCTCGCCCACATTGTGTTTAAATGATGTGCATCAAAAGCAAATAAAAAAATTGTACCCCTGAAATCTGATTAAAGGCCTCATATTAAGTTCCATGTTGGGCCGTCAACCAATGATAACTGTTTTGGAATGAACTTTATTTGTTTCGATTTAAAGACTGAAGAAAACAAAGTGACTTCATAGCCTACGTGTTAAGGAAAATAATCTAATGTGGCAACGCTGTGTTGCTGGGGATGCAATTTTAAGATTAATGCATTGCTATATTGAGACAGCCAATTCTGCTTCACTCGACAAAGTTGTGCCACTGATCATATAATGCGGAGTATTTAACCTATACGCACCAGATTGTGTGTCTGTATATACCCAACAGCCAACAGATTCCGTTGTTCAAAAGTCTACAGGGCATGTGTTAGTGACCCATACATTTCACATAACTATGTTCTTTTATTTTTAAACAGTTTGTTCCAGAATATTCTTCCGATGCTTTCACATGTGGTGCTTCTGGCTTATGCTGCATTGAAGCTCGTACTCCATTCAATATTACAAACAGAGTGTGCATTTGATTTTTTCTTATTTCTCAAGTATGTCAATTACTTAGACAGATCTAGGTCGTTTGGGTTTTCTTAAAGTAAAATTCTGTCTTATTTCCGATCAAATACGGTAGTACAAATACAGTAATAAGAATCAGGAGGCTTTGCTATCCTAAAACTGTCAAAAGAAATTTCTTTGATACTTAAAATGAATGAAGTCTTTATTCAAAGCTGAACATGGGTGAAAAAGTCGTGTTTTATAGCCTAGATATGACAAGAATGCAAGAAAGTGATCACCTCAGGTTGGGCCAGGGCCAATTTTGGGGCATGATTATTTATCTTGATAACACATCAAGATATCTACCGAGAAGTTACAATTACCGTATCTTTCATTGCAGGTCAGTAGCCAACGTGTGGCACAGCGCATTAGCCTATTCTGCAATATCGGTCTTTAGATTGGTTCAGGTGATTTTCATGGCGACTTTTTAAAGCAGAACATGTGGTAAATTCAAATAATGTAGACCCTCGCCAGGGTCTGTGCGTCATAGAATGCTATACATGTAGTTGTAAGACGTTATGCATAAATGTGCTAAAGAAGAATATGATAGCATCTACGTGTATACACCAACTCTATATACTAGAGTATCAGCGAACATGAGCATCGGTCTCGACAGGCACAACACCGCTGTTGGGGCGTTTAGTTAATTTCAACTATAAACTCCCCAATAGCGGTGTTTTCTCCTATGACATCGCTATTGGGGAGTGAAGTTAATGTCAACCGAGTTGAGGGTCTAGACTTTACATCACTGGCAATCTGACAAAGCTTTTCATGTTTATCATAATATCTTGATAACTTCGAAGTCTTGTCTTATACCTATTTAACCTTGTTAGTGGAGCGGTGCACAGTGTCATCAAATAATTGTTTTACATGTTCAAACAGTGCCTGACAATATCCTATATTGAGAAATGGTACATACACGCAGACTGATAGATGGTTTCGGTTTTCGCTCTTTGAAATCTTTATGGCATTTAGACTGAACACGCAGGACAGGCTTTTAATTTTCTTATGTCATGTTTTCAAGCACACTGGTTTACGCTGATTTTCTGAGCTCATGCTAAATTTTAACATTGACAACCACCATTGCTATCTGATCATTTCAAATAATAAAAAGGTTATGGGGGTTATTATTAGTTGTCATCCTCGCGATATGGGTGGGTTAAAAGCATTTTGGCCTACAATGCAACATTTAAAATCAGAAAAACTGCGTTGCTATTGTTTATGCAAGATTCATCATTTCTTCTCAAAAACATGGCATTACTAGGCTTTTAGTTAAGAGGGCGTAACAACAAAAATATTTTCTTATTTCTCAACCAAATTATATGTTGTGGATACTCATACTCAAAAGAACCATCTCAATGAGACGGTTCTTTTGAGCACCCAAAACATATGTTAAAACTAATGGGTTAGAAAATATGTACAATTTTACGCTCAATAATTTTCTTTATCTAGCCTGTGCATTACATATAATTATATCATCATTATTTGAATGTATTTGTGTGTTTCCTGTTTCTTCAGTTCTACTCTTAATGTAAAGAATAAGGAAGCCCACCAAACCATTTATCCTACTTAGCTGGATTACACCGAGAGCAGAAGTCTGGGATTAAGGAACTCTCTCCATCTTATCGCATCGGCACGTGAGCAGAGAGATTAACACCTTTGTCGCATTGGCCATGATGTTCGCCTAAATGGCTTGTTGAGGAAAGCAGGTGTCTTGTGAAATGGATTTGCTGATTTTGCTCCGAAGATTGGTCTGTGTCTACACATTGTTTCTCGAGCATTGTGCTGTTGATCAGTTGATCAGTGTTTTGTTATAATACAAATTATTTAAATTTTGCAATAATTGTGGTAAAAATTCTGTTAGATTTTATCAGTACATACATCAATGTTTTATCATCGATAGAAACCGTCTTCAAATAAACCTATTTGTTTTTGAAAAAGCCTGAGGACAATGGGTGACAAACGACTTTTATAATAATTACGAGATAGCTAACTGAAAATGAGTGTACCACGCGAAAGTGTACCATATGCCGGCAAACTAAGAGCCATGATCGCGCATACTGATCATGCTCAACACCACAATCATGGAGCTTCGTCAGCAAGTGCAAAATTGGTCTCAGCATGTGCTATGCTGTGTCTTTTATGGCATTTATAATGAGTGCTTTCTGTGCTTGCAATTTTCGACGATGCAGATGTGCTTCGTATACATGTCCGAACAAAGAAGATTCTTGCGAAATTGTGGCAGCTCGCATTGATCTTCACTAGTCATCTGCCTAGTCACACAAAGTGTCGGGCCGCCATCGGCCCACCAGCGACGGTGGCCCGCTTTTAGATGTTTACTGGGTATTATATTAATGTGGCCATTTTCTTATGACCTGGCTTAGTGAACGGGTTCAAAATTAAATGGTGTGAAATATCGGAATAAATGGGTAAAACAACATTTGGTTTGTTTTAAGAAATTTCTTTTTTATTGAAGAACGTATGCACCCTATAAAAACATTAAAGGAATTTGTAACCATATTGTCAAATTTTCACAAGTTTATTAACAATTGTTGGTCAAATTTTGACAGCTTTATTAGCAGTTTTTTGGTATGTGCTGAAACAACTGTGGTATGTGTCAGGTTCGTTTAAAAACAAGGGTCTACCCAGATCGGTGTTTTAAAAATGTTAATATTATACAACATACTAACCATGTATAGTGAATTGCTGCGCCAGTTTATCGCAAAACGTGTATGCTGAGCTGATACCAAGATTCTGCTCTGTGCCTTTATCTACTATGTACTTCATAGCAGAGAATGCTCTGACGAGACGGACTGGTCTGAGCATTCGATTGCTTCAACTACATAAACGCAGGCCCAAAGATAAGAGTGCGTTTAAATTAGACTTTCTAACTCCGATAGACGCCCCCCCCCCCGTTTTTAAATAACCTACGGAAATAAAAAAATTTGTCTCAGTGAGACCAAAATATCCCGTTTTTATGGGATATTTAAGAAAAGTAAGATAAAATTAGCAATGCGAACCCCCACACATTTTATATGTGAAGCCCACTTTCCAGAAATCTTGGATCCGCCCCTGTGTGTCCCGAGGGTGAAAACTCGTGCTCAGACAATCACATGATAAAACTAATTACTACATCTGATTATGAAAGATAAGATACTTATCATCGTATACTTCTAGTAAAAAAATGTTTATTTTCGACACTAAAGTAACTGGTGGGTCTGTTATCGAAAACAAGCAGTTTAAACAGCAATGGGAATATGTTTGGACATGTTTTGCATCTTTAATAATCTGGAAGATGCTGCTGAAATTGTAAAGGCTTAACAACAAACTAGGTGGTGCGCATAAATAAACAGACGGAATTTAACAAGAGTGCGGTGAGGGTTAATTGTTGGTCCGAAATGTTTATAGCAGACATTGAGCACCATTGGATAGCCCCGCATGCATTATTATGACTAAAAATAAAAATATGACTGAAGTTCAAATACAAATATACTTACAATATTCGGTGAATTCTTTCACCCCTCTGACCCCGTTCGGATGCATCTCTAATTTTCTGTTACTCTCTGAAATCAGGTATATTCTTCGACCGTCCAAATATTTAAAATTGTCAGGTAATGGGTTACTCCACTGATCAATAATAGGTAGACTAGGAATTTGAGCTATCGGGCTAGTGACAGGAGCAAGCGCGGGGCTCATTGCTTACACGAGCCACATCGGCGATGCAGGTCGCCTCGACAAGGCGCTCGGCAATGTTCTCTTTAACATATATTTGTATAATCCAGTATCCAGTAAAACCAAAAAAATCAGAATCACAATTCAACACAAGTCACAATTATATCCAAATCTGACGTTTAATCCATACACCAGCTGATTTAGTTTACAACATTTTTTCGTCGCTTTGACATCTTGAAGTTTGATCTGCTCTCGTTCAATGATATGGTATGATAAAATATTCGTACTGTGCTGAACAAATTTATACTGACAATATATAAATACAAAACAATCAGCGAATTTCCTTAAGTCAACACTGCGACAAGCTGTCTCCCAACCCCGGTGTTAAATCCAATCACTTTTTACGTAATCCTCTGAACCTGTTACAACTTCTCCGATATCTAATTCCTACTCTGTCGGAATATTAAACAATTCACTAAAATCCTTTACTCCCACGATTAGTCTTGTTGTTTCCTGAAACGAAATAGATGAAGTATATTTGACATATGTTCTAAATGAAGAAATCCATCATTTTTATACGCCTCAGTGGCACAAGATGATCAGACAGAGTGATTAGTGAATCAAAATGTTTCTGACTGACTTTAAATTCTTCCGAGTACCATATGTCTAAGTGTCACGGATCATTGATCGCAAAGAGATCACTCATTTAACCTGCCCATCTTTAAGAACAATTAAAGTCTCGATGGCCAGGTTAAATGGTGATCTTAAAGAACAATGGAAATGTGATGGACATGTTTGGCGAGTGATCTATTGAGCGATTATTTAATTACCCAAGCCACAGCTTGTTTTTAAAACATGACTTTAATTACCTTTTGATTACTCCATTAACTCAATATGTCAGTGAAAATGCAATTTACAAAATTGTACACTTACATTTTTTTTTTACATATTTCGAGTAGAACATTCTTTTATTTATTTATTGCCTAATTTAGAGAAATCTTTGGCTGTTTATAAAATATGAACAAAAGATAATCTCATGTGAAAAAATATATAGGCTAAATAATATTTTATGATTTTCACCTTTTACGAATACCATGTATATATTTGATTTGTGTCACTCTAGTCCGAATATTAGCCTATAAATCAAATATTGAGATCTATAACATAAAACCAAAGACATTACTGATAGGATAGAGCATGCTTTCGTGCAATGTTAGAAATATTTTCCTATTTGAATGTTTACAGAATAAATATATATAAATTACAATTGTATCGAGTGGGATTCTCACAAATATTGAAGCATCAGTACCAAAACTCATTCAAAGAAGAGATGATGGGATTCAACAAATACTTTCACATATTTTTCACCAAACTTTAAAGGATTACGATGTCGGTACTTAGTGAATGTGTCATTGAGGTGCTTCTAATAGATGCCCAAATTTGACGTTTAGAACAGGGGTAGCTCTGGCGTATCTAGGAATTCTGGAAAAGGGGTTCAAATGTATAAAGTGCAGCAAACTCCAGATAAGGTTCATGAAAATGTGAAGTTAAAGGGATACAAATTAGATGGGACCCACTTATTATAATGATTCTTTAGTAACATGTTCTTATAAGTATTATGGATAAAACTATGATAAGAATGTCATATACTTGTGTAGCGCTTCAAAGGTTAATGAAAAATCCAGTTTCTTGCCCACGTAACTTTACAGAACACGAAAAAAGACAACTTGAATCAGGTCGCACTGTCTGGCCTAATATGTTGCAGCCTTGGCGTATTTGAAGGTTAAGTGTAAATGATGTACCGAACTATCCTGATCCATGGGCTAGTTATGACAGTAAGAAACTTTCTAATCTAAATGTTTACAATGTACATGATATGTATATCTATTCGTGTTACTGTGCAAAACAGCATACTGACGACATGTCTGATATGGGCCCATAGGACAAGTTAAGCAAATATTTTAGCGTAATATTGCGATTATATTCTTATCCACCAGGTTAAACATGTGTTTTTAGGTGCTCAAAAGAACCGTCTCACCGAGACGGTTTTATTGAGTACCCACAACATATGTTTTGGTTGAGAAATAAGAAAATAATTTTCAGTTACGCACTCTTATATGGGAGCCTGATGGGCCCCGTTGTGAGAAAACCCTTCTTCGGGATTTACGACACGTACATGCTCAAACTATGGCCTGCTCATCAATAGTATGTATTTAACATGAATAACAGGTTGATCAGACTATTGCAATACACAAAGTTTCTGGCGACATTTCTGATATAGGGCATACAGATCATAAACTGTCCCAAGTCGTTTGAATTTTCAATATCAGCATATTCTTGCCCAAAACTTGTCTACGATGACATGTCTAGTCTTATTCTGTACATGATCAGCCTGGTCTTTTACGTACCTGCACCTTTTCGCTAGACATGTCAATCGCGCTATCGCACATATATACAAACTAGAGTTGCAAGTGAACTATTACAATGACCCTTTATTTAAAATTGTAGAATTGTAGTGTGGCCACGGTTTGCATAAAACATCACAGCTTTGACTTTTGTCCAACTTTTGACTGTGTTTAAATGGGTATTTAAATTCGAAACGTACTGAAAAAGTGTCAAATTCCGATCAAAACAGCTGAATAGAAACATGTCCGCATATTAAATGGGCCAGTGCATGAGATTTCCAACAATGTGGTATGTGCGACCAGCAAAGCCTCAGATCAGCCTGCGCATACGCGCAGTCTGATCAGAGCCTTTGCTAGTCGCTTGAGTATGTTATGATTGTTAAGCTACTGACTGAACACCATTTGGAGTTTCTATGCTTTAAAGGAGGCTGCAGAGGCTCGTCCGAGTCTACGCTTGTCAAAATGTCAAATTGTTGGAAATCTCATGCACTGGCTCAAATATTACTTGTAATGCAGATTGTGCAGTGAGTGTGCAGTGATATAAATACAACAAGATATGCATGTACTATATAATGCAGTTTAAGTAACTTCCTAGCACGGACCCTATTTGATCAATTCCTAATTATAAAATTTCGAATACTTTCCCTTTTTCTTTTTGCAAATAAAATGTTGGTTATCAGCGCTGAAATGTACAAATGCTTGTCTAGATAGCAAACATCACTGTTTCCAGACTACTTCTGAAAAAGCAGTCTGATCTGGGTCTGCGCTGGCAACTAGTAATCGAAATTTTAGAACATTTACCGTAATACATAAATTGTGGCCTAAATTTATGTCTTTTATGGTAATAATAAAAATTAAAAATGATAAAAAGTATCCCATAAATATATCTAATTCAAAAATCAATTTCTGAATAAAAAATTACAAAACAAAAAATATATAGAAAACAACAACTTGAAAATAATAAAATAAAATGCAAAGTAAATTGATAAATTAATAATTAAATGCATCATTAATTAAGAGTGTGTCTAATAATCCATGTGAGTGATAGTTTGCTAATTGATAAAAAAGGTGAGATTTAGAAAAAATATAATTATTTAAATAAACTAACAAAGACTTACTGCAGATTAGTTTTATTATTAAATCACAGTATTTCACACGTTAATGAAACTAATCCTCACTTTTATAACTTATCATCGGGTCTACCTCTCAACACTGACTAGATCTAGCGTTTGATGAAAGAAAATACCTACAGCCTAAATATATCCGTTACTTGTTTTAGCACGTTCCTCTGCGCAGGCGCACTGAGGTTCAACAACAACAATGGCTGCCTCCCTGTTTAGAAGAAGTACGACGTTATGTCGACAATTTCAACCAAATATTCGACATTTTCATGCTCCACGAAGAAAGAATTTTAGTTTAAACGTTTGTATTTATATTGGAGCACCTTGTGTTTGTTTATTAGCATGGAAATCATATCGCAAATTCAAAGAAAATGGGAAAATATTACCAGTCGTGCAAGCTGCAAAGGATCCTGAGGTTTGTTGACAGAAAAATAGTGGGTGGATGGGTGCAGATTAATGATTAAACCAAACCATTGATTAAGTTATGTATCACAAGTAATGGAGACAATGGGGACAGGCCCGCACCATATGAAAACTACAGTACATGCAACACACACAAAATTTAGTTAGTCTCCTTCTAAGGCCTACATATAAGACAGCCGGGCCGCGTAGCGCAGTCGGTAACGTGTCTGGCTACAGATGCGTGTCTGACTGCAGATCCAGGGGTCGCGAGTTTGATCCCGGTCCGGTCCCATACTTTCGTGGAGATTGATCATGAAATGATTTCTACGGTCATTCTCCTCCCTTCCGCTGATTCATTCAAGAAGGGTTGTTGTCAGTTACAAGCGAAAGTATGTGCACGAATTACTGGTTAGCGGCTTGTTCAAGTCTGCCCAGGGAAAAGTGTGGTTAGGTGAACTGACCGTCCCGCAATGACTATAGCTGTTGACTTGGGACGTAAAGCAACAAAACAAAACAAAATACATATAAGACAAAATTGCTTTAGGCCAGGTAGTTTCAATCTGACCAACATCTACTATTGTGCAGTTGTGAATATGATATATGGACCTACACACCCGGACCACAAAATCTTGTTAAAGTATAGATGGAGTCTACAAGCAACACACAAAGTTTACATTACTCTTAAAACAAGAAACAAGGGCCCTTGGGGAACTACTCAACTTCAAGTTAAGTTGTTCCCCCAAAAAGTATCAGACCTCAAGTCTTGATCCCTAATTAATGAATTCTTGACTTGACAGTTAATCTGTTATCCAGCAAAATGCAGCATCTAATCAGAGTATTATGTACATTGTAACTTGGACAAGTTGGCTCTGCACAATTTTTAATAATTTGACCCCAAAACGTAGCCAAAAGTTTTTTTTTCATAAAATTTCTAGAACCATTCTGTTCTCCCAGAACTCTGGCATATAGATAGACAACCCCATGCACTTCAGAAATATCTCATTACCTTAATCATAAATGGGCAGGATAACGCCTTAATTCTTTATCTGCTAGCAGCTTCTTGTCATCTGCTGATAACCTTTCATTACTTTGCAAACAGTTTGGACCCAGGTCAGGTCTGGCCTGACAAAACATCTGGCCTGATCCGGAATCCAAAGTATTTTTGAAAGAATATTTTTGGATAAATTCTATTTAAAAAAAACAACAACAAAAAATAAACAGCAGAAAATAAGAATAAACTTAAAATACTGTATGCAAAATCACTCAGCCAAATAGTAACATTCAGGGATAGAAATCCCTTACAACTTGGAAATTATAACATTGTATGACCCCTTTAAAGCAGTGAAAGGATATGTATAGATTAAAGTGAATGGACCATCTACTATGTATGTGCAAATGCTATTTTATCAAAAAGGGTGGAAGATTCCATCATTAAAGCTATACAAATTGTATAAATGATAATTGAGCCAGTGCATGAGATTTCCAACAATGTGGCATTTTGACATGTGTAGACTCGGACGAGCCTCCTCAGCATCCTTTTAAGGCTAGAAACTCCAAGTGGTGTTCAGTCAGAAGCTTAACAATCATAGAATACTCAAGCGACCAGCAAAGGCTCTGATCAGACTGCGCGTATGCGCAGACTGATCTGAGGCTTTGCTGGTCGCACATACTACATTGTTGGAAATCTCATGCACTGGCTCATATTGAATTTGATTGTAAGTTGAACATTTAACCATTGAATGTGTAGGCTTGGGACAGATGTTGGTCAAAGGTAGATAACTTCTGTGCACTTTAAGATCAAAGTGTTTAGACTTCTTAACACCTATTTATGGTGATTAGCTGAGAGTCTACAGGTAATATTAAAGGGCTGTGAAGTGATTAAGCCCATCAATATCACAAAGAGGATAATTATTAGTAATCTATTACATGCAGATGTGACAATAAGTTTTTTTGTCAAGCTTATGACAAGTATAAGATTGTAATGATCACATTTTATTGCTAAATATAAGGTGAGCTATTTCTTCATACATGTCCTGAAAGTGTATTTTGAGGGTATTCTTTAACCCCTTGTATACCAGTGACCCCTAAATGCATACTTTCACAAACAGAAATGCTGCATAATACAGCATAATTGCTGCATTTCATCAGGGTCTACAATGTTTGCTATGACAAGATTAATTTACAGAGAATTAAATAAAAGCATGTTTGGAAATTATAACTTGTGACACATCAATATACAGGTATATTATAGACCATTTCACGTTTATTGTTTCAAACATGAAGGAATAATCCATTAGTGCACAAAGGGTTAAGTGTAAATTAGCATAGATGATTGTTTTTCAGCACAACACCATGCTGATTTTACTTAAAAAATTGTATAAATCCTGAAATTTAATAAAATATCTTAATAATTTTACTGGTGTCACTGATTTGTATCTGATATTGTCAGATTACTAAGATAAGGGATATAGAAATATCTTTTAACTCTTTGGGTTGCATGCTGGGTAATTTAGCTAATTTTTCATACTTTTGTTGTCGTCTGCTGACTTTTTTCAAAATTAACTTAAAAAAAATTCTGTCAGGAACACTATCAGAGTGTCCCAGGACCGACATTCTGTCTGTTCTGATCTGGGTCCAAACTGTTTGCATAGGTTATCGGCAGATGACAATGTAGCAAGCAAAGATTTAAATTAAGGTTGGTGCTTGCAGCTACAGTACTGGCTACCAAATTTTCTCAATTTTACTATAACAAAAATATCAAATATATTTATTCAGAATTTGCAAGTACAGCACTGTACTTCATTTTAAGAAATTCAATTGGTTATTATTATGTAAGAATTACTAGATAATTGAAATTAACATGTAAATAAAATGTAATGGAAAATGCCAAATGTGACACACTCACTCAGGTGTCAACACATGCATAATTTTTGCCTTTTGGAGAGAAATCATGATTTTATTGCATGCGAACAACAAAGGTGCAGACCAGCATGCACATTTGCGAAGTGTGATCAGCAATTTTATTATTCACTTTCTTGAAAGAATGATAGCTAAGCTAAGCTATATGTATGAAAAATTTCAATATTCTAGCTAATCTCTGTTGCTGGGCAGGCTGGTTTGAGCTTTTGTGAAAAATGACAGGGCTCAGTTAAATGCCTTGCTCGAAGAAAATGCAGGGCTTTTTCCAGCAAGTTTTGGAAAAGGCCCCTGGCCAAAATTGGGAAAAAATGATCGACTTAACATCAAAATTGGGAGAAATTAACGACATAGAACATAACAAGCGTAGCAAAATATATCCTCAAAATTGAGTTATTTTAGATTGTATGATGTCAAGCATACCATCATTCTGATATGGGTCATTGTTTCTCATAAGTAGTAGTGGTCTCTAAAAAAGAATTAAAAAAAGATTTCTTTTTTCACTTTTCTTAATTGGGAAAATCAGACATGGTATTGGGAAAAAAGGTGGCTATTTTGGATTGGGAATGCGACCGAATTGGGGCGGAAATTAGGCCCCTAGTAGAGATGGGCAGAAAATCCCCTGAAATGTGCTGGAGGTTTGCAGCCAAGTAAGGCTTCCACATTTCTACTCAGAGACAGAGACTGGATACAACCTGATAAGTTTTTGCGGAATTTTTACTGTAGATGGACTGATGTAATGAATATGTGAATAAAAAATGTCACCAATCACTTTGCTTTCTGTTATTCAACAGCAAACCCAAATATCCCTAGCTTTTTTTGCCATGTATGCATTTGCATGTCTAATAGGTGCCCGGCCTCCTTTATAAATGACCCTGCCTCCTTTATAAATGACTTTGCTCATACCTGTGTTCCAAAAAGCCTGGTAAGCAATAAGGTTGTCTCCAGATAAGAGTGCATAATTGATTTTTCTCTTATTTCTCAGCCAAAACATATGTTGTGGGTATTTAAAAGAACTCATCGAGACGGTTCTTTTGAGTACCCAAAGCATATGTTTAAACTGATGGGTAAGAAAATAATTACATTTTGCTAAGATGGGCCTATGAAGACATGCATATTTATTGCATTTTTTTTATTATGGTGCATTTTCAAGTTTATAGTGGGAGTCTCAGGTAGATAAGCAGACTAATAAATTAACTCTTTGCCTACTAGTGTCATCTGCTGATAACTTTTGCAAATAGTTTGGACCCAGAGCAGGTCTGACATTTTGAAGGTATTCCTGAAAGAATCTTTTTGATATTGACTAGGTCTGGGTATTGTTATTACATGTACATTTATATCTTATAATTATCAACCCTGGCCCTCTCAGAGTCCCCGACATGATTATTTTTCTATATTCCAACTTAAGATATAGCCCTATAAGCAGTTTGGACAAAATTTCATTAACAGTGGGATAGATGGCTCAAAATTTGATAGCCTATTGTTTATCCAGACCTGGCTGGGGATTGAACCTGCAACCTTTTTGATAGATGGGTGCTCAGTGAGTGTTTCTGGTATACCCTGCAGGTCTAGGGTTTGAATTCGGATTGCTATAACATGTATGATGAACTATTAAATGTTTGATGTCTGTCTAATATCAGGACTTAAGTTAAGAGTGCGTAACAGAAAAATAATTTTCTTGTTTCTCAACCAAAACATATGTTGTGGGTACTCAAAAGAACCATCTCAATGAGACGGTTCTTATGAGCTCCCAAAACATATGATAAAAATTATGGGTAAGAAAATATTGACAATTTTACACTGAATCTAAACCTGTGTATTATAGATCAATCCAAGTAGGAGGTAAAAAGTTTCACCCATCAATGGAATCCAGAGCTATAGATGATCGTGGTTTCACCAAGCAAAAATTGTGATATTGTTCTTATTTATCAGGATTCAAGCTGGGCCCTGACAGTAGGGAGAAGTTACTTCTCCCTCAAGGAAAATTAGGGAGAAGTGACAGTCAGATAGGGAGAAGTTATAGCTCAAAATTACGGCATTTCTGTCAGTTAAAGCTGATTACTCTGTAACTATGAACATTTTTCGAAAAATTTTATTTTCTTTTTAAATCATTTGTAAAAGTAGAATTAAGCTGTTTTCGCAATAAAAATGTTCAGTACAGCTGAAAACTGCATGGAAAAGTGAATTATCTTATCAAATAGGTGATTTTTTCTCTTATTAGTAATTATTTGCATCCCTCCTATAATTCTAGACCGTTGAATTTTAACATAAATGCAGTTGTTTTGATAGTGATAACTTGTTAAGATTTACAAAAATGGTAAAATGTTTACCTGAATTTGAGTATTTTTACTGTGTTCTTGAAAAATAAAAACATTATTTTTAAAATTAGAAGACCAAAAGTTACAGACTATGCAGCTTTAAGAAGCAAATTAGCCATGACACATACTACTAAAGGAGAAATATGATGCAGCAGCAGTATAGTAGGCTTTTGTGTGGTGACAGAATGAAAATAAGTGTCCCTAAAAAAAGTTTTTTAGGGAGACTCCCACTTCTCCCTGGGTCCCATTAAGGGCAAAATTTCGGCCTCTTGGGTGACTATTTCGCCCCAGTCTCCCCCCCCCAGCTTATTACCTGTTTATGAATGAAAATGTTCCTAATTGCACTCATTGGAATCATCTCGTTAAGATGCTTTAAATGAGTACCCACAACAATGAAATCATACATTTTTCTTTGAGAATTAGGTAAAAGAGCTAACTTGATGCCCATCTTGTGCGCATAATCTATGATACCCAAATACGGTAACTTAAAAAAGTTTTCTACTGTGTTTTCTACAAAACATATCTTGATGGTACTCATTTGGAAATGCCTTTCCTGCAGCAAAAATTTATTGATAATAATTTAGCAGTCGGGAGAAGACCTGGTTAGAACAACAGATAGAGGCACGGATTACCATGTACATTTGCACAGTTTATAAATCAGCAGAACATTTATTCAAACTATACCTTCAATCTCCAAATTGTAAAGATTTTAGCTAGTCTCTTTAGCTGAGCAGTGAGGATGGAGTTTAACGAGGGCTCAAAGCGACCAGCCTGGATTTCTCAAGGTGGGGTTTATAATTATGATCCTAGGAATTCTGCACTTGAATACACCTTTACGGTACTTGAAACCTTATATGTTTAAAAGTTGTTGAAAAATTTAAATACCCTGGCATTATTGGGTGTAATTTGATGTAGGTCATATTGTATGTCTGTCTGTCTCATTTTGTTTAAGAGGGATCACGAGAGCACATGCTTAGGGTATACTTTTAACCCTTTGCATTCGGGAAACCCCTAAACGGGTACTTTTCCAAACTGTGAAGACCCAGATGAAATGCAGCATAATGCAGTATTTCATCAGGGTATACACTGTCAAGTTAAAAGGAATTCTTCAGAAGACAAATACACTATTTTTGTTAAAATTATAACCTGACACCGCTAGATATGTACAGTGGACTACAGGTGCGTTACTAAGCCAGGCGGAGGCCAGGAAGCCTGGGCTTCAACATCATATGGGAGTACTCAGTAGACATGAGAAACCCTGACTTGTTTTTTGTTGATTGCGAACAACAAAGGCGCAGACCAGCCTGGGCGTCACACTGTCTGATCAGTGCCTTTATCATCCACTATCTGAAATGTAAAGTAACTAGGTCAGATACCTCTTAGTTCTCTAAATATATTTGGTGGGCTTCAACATGTTAAAGCCTCTGGCTACGCCCCTGGGACTATTTACCAAATTTATTGCATCAAACCAGAAGGAAGAAACCATTACCGGTAGTATACAAAGGGTTAAAAAAAAATCTCAACACTTAAAAGAGCATGTGCTGTTGTTAGGTTGAATACAGTTACATTGTAGATCCTAGATCCAGATAAGGAATTTAGTTGGCCTAAAATTGTAAATATTTTCTACCCATCAATTTAAACATGTGTTTTGGGCGCTTGAAAGAACCGTCTCATTGAGATGGTTCTTTTGAGTACCCACAATATATGTTTTGGATGAGAAATAAAGAAAATAATTTTCCAATACACGCTCTTATCTGGAGGCTTGTTGAGCATTACAATATTTTATTTATTTTTTTATCCATCTGGGAGCGCAGTGGCTCAGTGGTAGAGTGTTTGACTCGAGACAGAGGGGCCGCGGATTCAAGCTTCGTCGGCGTCACTGCATTGTGTCCTTGAGCAAGAACATTAATCCTAGCTTAGTACTGGTTCAACCCAGGAAGACCCGTCCCTTTATAACTGAAAGATTGTAGATGTGACGTAAATCAAATCAAACAAAATTATTTATCCATCTGAAGGTGTCTCAGAATGACAGTTGTAATGTTGAACGTACATTTATCCGCGAAGCCCACAAGGAAATGTCTTACCTTGAAAGTTAAGTGGCCTTTTAAAATTCTAGTCATACCTTACATATAGGTAATCCCTATCTGATTATGAAAATTATAAGCATAATTTATCTGTAACAATCAGCGAATTTTTTACTTGAAAGTAAAATACGTCAGCAATATTTCAGCTGGCCTGATAATTTCAGATGGTCTGTGAATTATTAACTCTTCGAGCGCCAAAACCAAATCACTCAAACAGGAAAATCTTGCGCAAATAAATTAGTCCCAGATCAGACTGCTCCTGGAGGTTTTTTGTCTGTATGCATAGGTTTAGATAAACAAAAAAATTTAGTGTAAAATTGGAAATATTTTCTTACCCATCAGTTTTAACATATGTTTTGGATGCTCAAAAGAACCGTCTCATTGAGACAGTTCTTTTGAGTACCCACAACATATGTTTTGGTTGAGAAATAAGAACATTTTGTATTACGCACCTGCCATATTATATGCATGCTTGCATGAACTTTAAGGTTTCGTTGGCAATTACTTTCAAACTACTGGCCCTAGAGCTCTGGTATTTCATATTTGTACTCTGACCTTAAGGGAAGACCTTTTTAAAAAAAGAAAAATATATGATCTTGACCTACTTTTGATGAAGTTACAAAATTTAACATTGGCAAATTGCATGTGCTCCTGGAGGGCTTTTGTGTTACACAAGCATTTCACATATTCATTCTTGTGCCCATATTAAATAGAGGATCTTACATGAGTGCTCATGTTTTATTGAATTTATTAAACAAGTTGTGGAAAAGAGATAAATTGCGAGGCTTGTCGAGCATTTTATCTCGTGTTTGCAACACGTTTAATAAATTCAATAATACAGGAGCATGAATGTTAAATTCTATTTATCATATGCATTAAAAATTATTTCTAATTCATATTTTTAGCGTAAAAACGTTAGGGTTTTGCTATATGCATGACGTTAAAAGTGTCGTTTCATCACGTTTCTCGAAAATATGGTTTACAGATTTTAATGCATGGGGTTATATCACCCCCCATTTGCGACGTTATATGATAAATTAGATGAAGCAAATTATGGAGACAATAGAAAGGGCTGGAGAAGCTTTTCATTTTCATCTGTAATTTATTTAAAGATATATTAAAAATAAACTTTTTATCTCCTTCCGAGCTTTATGATTTTACAGGCCCGTAGGAAGCAATTATAGATTGGGGGGCACACATAAATTTTTTTGGGGGGCACACATAATTTTTTTTTTTTTTTTGGGGGGGGGGCATATTTGTGCAAAGGATCATTGACACTTGCTATGGGTAAATGCCTATGGTTTTCAGTAAAAATAAAAGTTTGTCAATCATCCCTTTCTTCACCTTGAAGCTACCCTGACCTGAGTACTTTATGGCTGTGAAATCCGTTTTCGATATTAAATGCTTCAAAGATATAAAATTTTGGGTAGAACAATCAGTTTTACATTAAGATATATAGGAATCCGAAAACATTTTTTAAAATATCATTCCCCCCCGTGTGCCAGCAAAAGCTTTTGCATGTATATGTGTTATCATATTTTACACATTGTATGGAAGTGGCTTGCTGGCACACGGGGGGGGGGGGGGGGGGGGGAAAGATGTTCAGCAGCCCAAAAACCCAGGGCCTAAGCCCATAAAATGCCTTTTCTACCAAATAAGAAATTAATGACAGTAATGAAGTTCTCTAGAACCAACCTTCTAAATTGCTTTGTATTCTGTGCTAGTTTAATATAAAGTACTAAAGATTAAAAGTAGAATTAGCAAGGTTTTATGCATTTTTATTTAAGAAAAATTCTCACTGTTATTAAATAAAGTACTAAAGATTAAAAGTAGAATTAGCAAGGTTTTATGCATTTTTATTTAAGAAAAATTCTCACTGTTATTAAATGACAGATTATTTTGCAAACGTCCTGTACTTATATATTTGCATGCTAGGGAATTGTTCATGTTTTTATTTTCGTCTGCTGACTTTCTTCAAAATTAAGTTTTTAAAAATAAACCACCATCAGAGTGTCAAACAGTTTGGATCCAGATTAAGACCAACATTCTGTTGATCTTCATCTGGGTTTAAACTGTTTGCAAAAGGCTATTGGCAGACGGCAAAATTGTCCACTGGCAGGCAAAGAGTTATAACAGGTAAATACTTTAGTGTTCAATATATTGTCTCATAGGGATATACATGCATATGTATACCATAAATATTCGGACACTTTAAATACATCCAACATGCTATGCCCTTTAAACAAAGCAAAAGTAATATTCAAAGGACCTAGTTAGAATCAGTTTTACTTTCCAATGCTAAATGGGACACTTTCATTCCTTCAAAAATATTTATTTCTTTTGTTGAGCTTTCAGTTTTGTATTATTTACGGTACATGTAGTAAAAATGTACAGGTAACTTCTAAACTATCTCCCAAAAATCATTTTAATACAAAACATATTTTGTTTTTAAAACAATTTCATCAAGTATCGTGATTCATTAATACTCTGCGTATGGTATGTTCAATAGATATTACCATGCCTACCAAATAAACCAAGAAAACATGCAGAAATCACTTTTTAAAGCACTTTTTACTTTCATGAAATTTTAGACCCCCTCCCCTTTCTACCCGCCATAACTCTCGAGTGCGTAGGAATTTTGAAAATATTTTGCTAGCTGGCTCTTGCCATTAGATTCACCTATTGTACTGATACTACATGCGCCACACTAGAAGCTCAACAGCAGCGTACTGGGAATCAGAAAAATAGGCGTATAAGGCCCAAACCGTCAATGATCCTTATTGGGGGGCATGGCCCCCCGTGCCCCCCCCCTATTCCTACGGCCCTGTTTTATATTTTCAAATTTTTGTTGCCTTATCTTGAGCTAAAGACAGTCAACTATATCAAAAAATGAAATTGTAAGACTTCCATTTATCATAGAATGTTTGGTATGTTTATATAATGAAGACATTCTAATATAACTCATTTTAGATAGTTTTTATGAAAGGAATTTGGAATTCTATCAAGTCCTAAATTCAGGGTCAATTACTTGTCTTCTTATCTCTTTTATCAATTGGGCTGTCTTCAGGGTTTCCGGCAAAGCGAGTTTCAAATCAGTCTCCTCAGCTACAGAGACTAGCTAGAATGTTGAAATTTCACCTGTAGCAAGTTTACATATGATACTTTCCAAAAAGCGAATAACAAAGGCGCTGGTCAGACTGCGCATCCGCGCAGGCTGATCTGCGCCTGTGTTGTTCGCAAACCCCGAAGACAGGTCTTCTCACGTCGAGGCCCAATTTAGACATGATTCATGAATATACCCTGTTATAGCAGTATTGAGGAATCAAACATATCTTATGCATTCTATTCCATATCTAATGCATTCTATTAAATCTTTATTATTATGAAGTCATGCTGGGAGTGAAATAACACCATTTATACCACCCTTACCAACTTCAGAACAAAATATCTCATCATGTGCAAGGTCTACACTGATGTAGGTGGTATAAAATAGTTATACCATGTTTGTTCACCTGTACGTAAGATAATCCACTCTCTAAAGCTTGCCGATTATCTCCACGTACAGACAGACAACCCATGGACTAACTATTACATATTCAAATCGATAAAATATGGGCCCAGTAAGCGCAGTTGGTAGCGAGTCCGACTGTAGATCCAGGGGCGGCGAGTTCATGGAGGTTGTTCATGAAATAATTTCTATGGTCATTCTCCTCCTTTTGCTGATTTCAAGAAGGGTTGTCAAATAGGTGCACAAAGTACTGGTAATTGGCTTAGTCAAGTTTGCCCAGGAAAAAATGTGAGGTGAACTGACTGTCTCAACATGATGATAGCTGTTGACTAGGGCCTTAAACCACACACCAGCAACATTAGGGGCTCAGTGGTAGACTTTGAATCAAAGGGTCACTGATTCGAGACCCACTGAAGATACTCACTTAACCCTTAAAGCGCCAAGAAAAAAATGCATCTGAAAATATGGTCTGCTGAAGTCGTCTGCTGCAAATAATTGCCTAGCATTACTGACGAATTAAGTATAGAAGCAAACAGCGTGGACCCAGAACAGACTGCTCCTATACAGGAGTGGTCTGATCTGGGTCCACACTGTTTGCCATAGATCGAGGCTTCTTAAACATTTCAGCAGACGAGAAAAGCAGACAACTTTTGTTGCGATTGGGGCATTAAGGGTTAAACAGTGTTTTGAGTAGTACACCCATCACGACTGAGCTTCAGGTCACAAAAACTCCAAAGCACCATTTACTCCTTTAAGAATAGAAGGTATGCTGAGCAGACATGGACTGTTGTATCTTTAAGCAAGAAAATCAGTACTGGTTCAACCCCTATGAAAACTTGTTGTCCAGAATGACATGCAAAACAAACAAAGCAAACAACATATACAAACAAATGAACACTAAATCAGGGGACAAAAATTCCACTCGCCCACTTGTAATTACCATACAAGTAAATTCAAGAAAGGACAAGTAATTCTTCCCAAAGCTTTTGTCCTGTAGGACGAGTGCTTTGGGAAGGATAAATGGAGGATGAGAGTGAAAAATCTGAGGGTGAAAGTCAGAAACTAGCATTTTCTGAATACTGACTGTGAAATCTTCACAGTCAGTATATGGGATGCAGTTATGAAACTGACTGAGTAAAAGTGATATAAGGAACTTTATAAGTCATATTACATATTACTCCCTTATGCTCATTCTTGCATACACTTTTAAAGGACAAGTGCAGGACAAGTGAAAATTGTGAGTCACTCGTCCTGCTAGACAAGCGCAATATTGAAATATTTTTGTACCCTGTAAATCATTAATGGTGTGCAGAATTTTTAAACATTTACTGTATAGTAGCTTCAGACTGATGAAGACATATGAGATGGAGGACATAAAGCTTGACTTTCATTACGTACATAGTTAACTTTAGTCAAAGTTTTATAGTTTATCTCATTAGTAGTTAACCTTAACACTTAAAATGACAATCACAACTGCAGCCCTGTTATTTCCATTTTATCCTCAAATCACAGTGGCTAATATAGACATTTGTTTCAGAAGGTCCCTGAGGTGAGAGTGGCTACGTACCGAGAGCTGAAATTCCAACAGTTTGCCTCAGTGCAGTATGATGGAATTATTTACATGACACCCCAAGACTTCCTGGAGTCGGTCACAGAGGATACTCCAAGACGTAAGTTTCTTGAAAGTGGTTAAGTGTATGTCAGATGAGCTGCGCCTTGAAAACACTGCCTTGTAAATTACTAAATAATGGGACTGCATGTCATGATGTGCACTAATGTTGACCAACCTTGGTCACAGTGTGTGAAACCAGTGAATTAGTATTTTTGTAAACATTGCAGATCCAGATGAGATGCCACTAAATGTGGCATTAGATCTCATCTGGGTCTGCACTGTTTGCAAAGTGAAAAACAATATTCAGGGGCAGAATATGTGGTTTAAGAATATAATCGACCATCCAATTTTCTATCAATCAAAATGTTTGGAAAAAAAACGTAGGTGTAACTGCTTGCATCGAAATGATAGTATCACGCTTATGCTCATTCCTAGTCAGAAATGCTATGATTGCTATCCAGCAATTTTATAGGATATAATGACTAATTGGTACTAACTGAGACTTGGTAGCAACTAATAAATGCAGTATCATTTATAATAGTTTTTATTGTGTTACAGAATAACAATACTCATTAACTTTTTGCTTGCTATTGTCAGAAAAATAACCTTTGCAAACAATTTGGACCTAGATCAGGCCTGACAAAAATGTTGAGCCTGACCTGAATCCAAACTGTTTGATACTCTGATGGTGTACCTGAAATATTTTTTTTGAAATTAGAATCAATTTTTTAAAAAATCAGCAAAAACAGGAAGCATGCAAAAATTCCCATCATACTAAGTTAACTTTGCCTTTTAGTTGTCTTCTAATTTTTTTCAAAATCAATTTTTTCGAAAAATTATTTCAGGAATAGCATCAGAGTGTCAAACTCAGACCCGATCTGGATCCAAACTAATTGCAAAGGCTATCAGCAGATGACACTATTAGGCAAAGAGTTAGCAGGTTGCCTACAAATAAGGAATTGTGACTAACCAATGCCTTACTCATGCTATTAGATACTATGGCGCCATGTATAGATATGACACCGTCAAACGCTATAAATGACCACACTATTATCGCATATCTGATGACCAGTCTTGGCCTTGTTGCAAGAAAATCTTTGTTGCAGTGAGTGAAGAAGAAGAAAAAACAATATATCTCTGAAATTCTTACTAGACTGTGACCCATTCCAATTTTCTTTTGAAAACAAAAACTAAAGCAAAATCTCTTCAAGGGTGTAGTGAAGATTTTAATGTACAGTAAAACCTGTGTAAAACAGCCACTCTCAAAAAGATCGAAAATTGGTTTTCAATACCAATTATCGCTTAATGCAGGTCAAACATATTGCAGAATGCTCCAAGGGGAGCTTTGTTTTGTCTTTGTAAAACGACCACTCTCAAAAAGACTGAAAATTGGTTTTCAAGACCAATTATCGCTTTATGCAGGTCAAACATATTGCAGAATGCTCCAAGGGGAGCATTCTGCAATACTTTCGACCTTCATTAAGCTACCATTTGTTGTTAAGATCTTTGTTTTATTTTTGTAAAATGGCCACTCTAAAAAAGACCGAAAATTGGTTTTCAAGACCAATTATCGCTTAATGCAGATCAAAAGTATTGCAGAATGCTCCAAGGGGAGCATTCTGCAATAAGTTCGACCTTCATTAAGCTACCATTTGACGTTAAGACCTTTGTTTTGCCCTTTTTTAGTGGCCGTTTTACTGTAAACAGGATATCTTTGTGCATGCAGCCATGCACCCAAATATATTTTATGCATCGTGATAGGATTTGCCTCAATTATATAGGGAAAATGGATGAGTACGCATATTAAAGATTTAAATACAGCAAAAAAGAAAAAGAAATCTTGGAAGTGCTTATATTGTCCGGCATAGCTATATATTGTCATGCATTATTCATTAATGTAGAGAGCAATTAGTGGTGGCCTTGATGGCATCATTGACTTGGGAAATTAAGGTTTACAACATTGGAGATAACATTTCTTAATTATAAAAATTTATTAAAGAATGCTTTTTCTAAAAGTCTTTTATGAGTATAATTATACCAATTCTCTGAATTAACTCTGGTTTGGTCAAAAGCACAATTTCTGACCACATGCATAAAACCTGATGTGAACAATATTGGATAGTATCCCATCCCATTTACACAGTTAATCGAAATTAACATTTCTCTGTTCAAGTTCTTGATAGATTTTCATTTGAAAAATTCTGAGATTTTTGAAGTACATTTATATTTCGGCTGTAAAAGTCTATAAAACTCACAGAAATGCAATAGCAAGGAAATTAACCCTTAAAAACAATCACTTCCAAACACAAGAATAGTGTAAAGTATGATAAGAGTACATGGTGCTTCGGGAATATGGGTTTCGCAGAATACCACATTAGCAGGTGCTACTAGTCATTCCATCAACTCTAGTGAGGCCAGATTTTTTATTAGTTGATTTACGGGAATTTTTTTTCAGATCAAGGGTCGGGGGGTGGGGGGGGGGGGGGGAAATAAATAAAAAAGCTCTGAAAATGACCAGTGACTGGTCATTTTCAGAGCTTTTTTTTTGTTTTTAGCTTTTTTTTCTTTTTCTTTAATATCTCCAGAAAAACAGAAAAACAAGTAAGGTAATCTTTAAATATTTCGTCATTTTCCTAAAAATCTGGACAGGACAATCACTTTTAACAGTGTCATTCTCAAAAATGCACAGGCAGAGCTGCAAAAAATATTATTTTTTTCAACCAAACAAATAATATTTAGAGTCAGTCCGCAGATAAAATAAATTTTTTTTTTAGAAATTAAATTTTATTTTTTCCTACTTTCTGGAAAATTACAGTAGGAGGGTTCGTAAATCAGCTAATAAAAAATTCTGGCCTGAACAGAATTGATTGTTTTCAAATTTTGTAGGCTCTTTCTATTTCCGATGGATCCTTTTTACCAGATTAGTTTTGGGCTTATTACAAGAAAATCTTATTTTGTATGCTTCAGGTATCAGGTGTGGTACATGATTGTATCTATTCCTGATCTCTGCACCCTTACTAACTTTAATAGGAAGAGGAGACGAGGATCAATCCTGCAGCCTTTTGTAAGGAAACTATGAGTCATTGGGTGACAGTTGTACTCCTACACACAGCCAGTCAATCTGATTTCAGAGATAAATTTTGCTCAAATGGCAACTATTGAAAAGACATACCCTGCACATTAATTAATAAATATGTATACGGCCACGCAGAATGTCACAGAATTACCATATCATCAGAATCATAATATAATTCCTACGTCCCACGCTCTCTCGTCTTCCCAATGAATACAGTTCCAGAGTAATAAGCAGAGACTCCGCAATATTAGTCAAATTCATTGCCCCAGATAAGCGAGCATTTTTTCACTTTATTTTCATATCTATTTATTAAATCATACGTTGTGGGTACTCAAAAGAACCGTCTCGGTGAGACGGTTCTTTTGAGTACCCACAACATATATTTTGCATGAGAACGAAGGAAATTGTACAAATGTATCCGGTATAATTTCCAGATTTTTTTACGGCTAATTTGGAACTATGAGTCATAGCCATAGACTAGGAATCTATTATCTGATCTTGTAGAGAAAAGAGGTAACAATTAAGGAATGGTAGTTTATGACATATATAGATATGATATACTCTGACTCAGTGGACAGGCCAATTTTCTGCTAGACTTAATTTTATGGTCCTTGCCATTAACACTGACTTTAGCTGCTGGATTTAGAAAATGGAATATCCCAGACTAGGATCTGAACTAATCCATTCAAGATAGCAATACATCATTTGCCGGAGAAAGGGTTAGATGACATGCGGGTTTGAGCCTCGCCCGCGTCACTGTTGTGTCCTTGAGCAAGAACGTTAATCCTAGCTTAGTACTGGTTCAACTCAGGAAGACCCCTCCCTTTATAACTGAAAAATTGTTGATGGGACGTAAAGAATCAAATTAAACAAACAATGAAAAATATGGAGATGAGTAGATTTTGTCTAAATGTAAAAGGGGGTTGAGAGAAGCAATTTGCATCTACACATTGGTTTTGAATTCTAGACTATTTAAAAATTTACTTGAATGTTTGTTACAAAGTTTCCTGTAATTGTTTACATTGTAATACAGTCCAGGGGACAAAAATATTTCAATATTGCATTTGTCCTGCAGGACAAGTGACTTACAATTATCACTCGTCCCGCAAACACATGTATTTGTCCTTTAAAAGCATATACAATAAAGAACATAAGGGAGTAATATGACTTATAAAGTTCCTAAATATCACTGTTAGAATGATATTTACCCAGTCAAATTCATAACTGCATCCCATATACTGACAACAAGATTTCACAGTCAATACTCAGAAAATGCTAGTTTCACCCTCAGATTATAGGATTTTAGGGTGAAAGGACAAGTAATTCTTCCCAAAGCATACAGGATGAGTGCTTTGGGAAAAATTACTCGTCCTTTCTAGATTTCAGGGATGAGTGGAATTTTTGTCCCCTGCAGTCTTTGTATTTCAGTTTTTCGTTTCAGTTCTTTGACAGTCCAGTTTTGTACTTAGAGTCAGTGACCCCAGGGCCCGGTCCAGGTGAAGGTCTAGAGTTGATAAACTAGCTATAGGACATTATTGTCTTGTCCATTAATAAAAAAAAAATGTTCAGCATAAAATTTTAAATAAATAAATAAAAACAGTGGTGAGCATTATTAGTGTGAGGGTAGGATAGAAAAATCTGTCCCTTGGGATCACCATTTGTCATCACTCGGCTAGCCTAGTGATGCCATAGGGCGATCCTCGGGACAGATTTTCCATCCTGCCCTCACACTCATAATAGGTTCTTTTATTATTCTCTATTTATCTGGACCTATGCTATAGCTGATTAAATATGGCAATGCTTTGGACACTCGCTTCCAGTTGACATTATCATTGACTTGAGTGCCCAATATCTAGTAGTGATAGCTTGTCAACATACTACACAGATAGAGTGGTCAAACACATGGTCAGTCTGATAGTCTTTGAGAGAAAAGCTGATAAAACTCCACTGACAGCTTTCCTTTTCTTTTGCCGAGCACTTCTTTTTGAAAAAGAAAGGATCATGTGGTACCACCTGCAAGTTTGTCAGATTTCTCTACAGACATTTGAGGCACTTAACCACCCAGTAAACCATTCTACGGAATGATCTAGGGGGCGACTAGGGCAAAATACTTGCCCTAGGGGCCGAAACATCACCCTAAATGGGACCCAGGGAGAAGTGGGAGTCTCCCTAAAAAAAAAGAAAAAAAAAATTCTTAGAGAGACTCATTTTCATTCTGTCACAACACAAATTATGCAAGCTGTGGTGACAATCTACGGCCACTGCATCATATTTCTACTTCGATTTAATGGCAATAGTATGTGTAATGGCTAATTTGCTTCTAAACTGACAGAAAATGCAGTAATTTTGCGCTGTAACTTCTCCCTATCTGACTGTCACTTCTTCCTAATTTTCTTGGAGGGAGAAGTCACTTCTCCCTACTGTCAGGGCTGAGCCTGAACTCTGCATATAACTGGTTAACTTGGATGTTGAACAATTACTCAATTAAGCGAACTTGCTTTTGTAATTAACTATTCCGCCCTTGATCATTTGAGATACAAACGTGAAAGCTGGGGCACAGGAACTTTAATATCTTGATGTGCATAGAAATGTTGATATTTTGTATCCTGTTTGAATTTAATTACGTCTAGGGGGAGGGGGAGGAGAAAGTTTAGAGCCCCTCACACATATACCTTTTGCAGAGATAGTTATTTGAATAGTTTTACAGCCTTCTCTCTGCCACTGAATCAGGTGGGTTGCTTGTATGTGTCTTGGTGTCTGATCTACCTAATATTAGATAGTAGATTATCAGACCATGCAGAGTTTTGACTATAGGCAATAAAGTTGCATCAAAATGCTATGCCTTGGATGCCAAAAGTTTTTGTCTATATAATATCATTTTTCCTCAAACATTGCAGCAAATCTTGGGGCAGTTTTTAAAATAAATTGTATGGGCCTTGTTGCAAGAAAACCTGTCTTCAGAGGTTTGCGAATAACAAATGCGCAGACCAGCCTGCGCATCTGCACAGTCTATTCAGCACCTTTGTTATTCCCTTTATGTAAAGTATCGTACCTAAACTTGCTTCAGGCGAAATTTCAGTTTCATAGCTAGTCTCTGTAGCTGAGCAGGCCGGTATTCCTACAACCTGATCGAAAATCTCGAAGACAGGTTTTGTTGTGATGAGGCCCATATTACAGAACGTGAGTTTACCTGTACTCAGTGCTTGGTGTTCCGATGTCATGAATGAAAAGCTGAAAGATAGCTTAACTTTTTGCCTACTCAGTAATATTGTATGCTTTTTTGCCATCTGCTGATTTTTTTAAAATCAACTTTTTCAAAATATTCTTTCAGGAATCATCTGAGTGTCAATCAATTTGATTGAGGTCAGGCCGGACATTTTGTTGGGCTGACCTGGATCCAAATTGTTAGCAAAGTTTATCAGCGGACGACACTAGTAGGTAAAGAATTAAATAGGCCTCGATGCGAGAAAACCTGTCTTCAGGGGTTTGCGAACAACACAGGTGCAAACCAGCCTGCCCATCGGCGCAGTCTGATCAGCGCCTTTGTTATTCGCATTTTGAAAAGTACTATATCTAAGCTTGCTACAGGCATAATTTCTGTCTTCTAGCTAGTCTCTGTAGCTGAGGAGACTGGTTTTAGTCTCGCTTTGTTGGAAACCACGAAGACAGGTTTTGTCACGATGAGGCCCAAATAAGCTTTCAGAACACTGAATGAATGAAATGTTTCAGAACCATCACATTTTCATGGTTTAAGTAGCTTACAGTGTTCAACCTGATAACTGCACCGGGATTATATTATTCAATATAAAAGGTTACCACTGCCAAACAGCTGAAACATGGTTGGTCATGATGACCCTGGTCAAAAGCAACATTATGTTACCATGATCATTCAATAAAACCATTGTTACCACTTGGTCACCACTGCCAAACATAGTTGAACCATGGTTGGTCATGATGACCCTGGTCAAAAGCAACATTTTGTGACCATGATCATTCAATAAAACCATGGCAATCAGGGTCACTAACCACTGTATAAAGCTTGGTCACCACTGCCAAACATAGTTGAACCATGGCTGGTCATGATGACCGTGGTCAAAAGCAACATTTTGTTACCATGACCATTCAATAAAACCATGGTTAACCAGGGTCATTTACCACTGTCCAAAGCTTGGTCACTACTGCCAAACAGTTGAACCATGGTTGGTCATGATGACCCTGGTCAAAAGCATTATTTTGTTACCATGATCATTCAATAAAACCATTTGTTAACCAGGGTCATTAACCACTGTATAAAGCTTGGGCACCACTGCCAAACAGTTGAACCACATTTGGTCATGATGACCCTGGTCAAAAGCATTATTTTGTTACCATGATCATTCAATAAAATCATTTGTTAACCAGGGTCATTAACCACTGTATAAAGCTTGGTCATCAACTATAAACAGTTGAACTACAGTTGGTCATGATGACCCTGGTCAAAAGCATTATTTTGTTACCATGATCATTCAATAAAAGCATTTGTTAACCAGGGTCATTAACCACTGTATTAAGCTTGGTCACCACTGGCAAACAGTTGAACTACAGTTGGTCATGATGACCCTGGTCAAAAGCATTATTTTGTTACCATGATCATTCAATAAAATCATTTGTTAACCAGGGTCATTAACCACTGTATAAAGCTTGGTCACCACTGCAAAACAGTTGTACCATGGTTGATCATGATGACCCTGGTCAAAAGCAACATTTTGTTGAAATGGTGTTTCGCTGGCGTGCCTACAATGGCCCACCATTTAATGCTGGCTTGGTAGCTTTGTGATTCAAAGGGGATCCGGATCAATATTGCTAGGAAACCCTATATTTTTGTGATTTTTTTCAGGGGGGGGGGGGGTCTGGATCCCCTGTCCATCCCCTCTGGACCTGCCCATGTTTGAGCAGTCTTACATGTACGTGAAACAGCACTGTATTTTGACTATAGCCCTTTCCTTAAATAATTCAGAACATTAACCATTCCTTTTTTATTGATGTATTAAAAAATAAATAAAAACTTAAGATCCGTATTTAAAGATTTAAATAGGATCAGCTGAGATCGACTTCAGACTGCTGTCTAAACAGATAGTCTCTATCATAGATATATATAGGGATATTTTTACTGAAGTTTGGGTTTTAGAAAAATGGCAAATATTTCCCAGATTTTCTTTTCATAATCCTACTTTGTTTGTGTTGAATGCTATACATCCCAAGACATGTCCCTAGTCGCCCCCTAGCTTATTCCCTGATATTAATGGTACTTTTTGGTTTGATAGGGCTTTTTAACTACCTATGTTCTACCTATCTAGGTAAGAGTTGGTTAATTTGTATCAAGGACTGGCAGAATGAATGGAGGACCACAGGGCGGCATTCTTTGAAGAAAGTGTTTTTTCTGAATGGATATATTTAGAGTAAATCTTTCCATTCAATAAACAAATCTTCATTCCAGTCGAAAAGTCTGCTGCATATCAAATCCAGAGCTCGAGATTTATGCTAGCAAAGAATAAGGCGACAATGAGTTGACACTTTATTACACCAGTCGTTTTCAACAGTTAGATACTACTGGGTGCAGTGACCTACTTGTATTGGCGGTATAGGAAGAGGCTAGACCAGGTTTAGAACTCGAAATCCCTCCATTGCAGGTCATAGAAGTCTGATTACTAGTCAGACTCTACGTTGTACTCTGTTACTACGGACTGGGCTACATGGACTACATGTAAGCGGTAAGCAATACATGGCATGAGTATTTGTGCTCATGCTTGGCGGCAATTTTACAGTCACAAAATATTTAATAAATTTAGTAATTAGGAGCACAAATATTACATTCTATTTATCATATGATACTAAAAGTACGTTGAAAGTGTGTGTTTTTTGTGTGAAAAACACCAAGGTTACATTGTTACAGACATCATTCCATAATGTTACCAAATATGTTTTCATAGTGTTATATCACTCCCAGACACAATGTAATGTAATAAAAGCAGTAAATATCCTTTTACTGAGTATCTGATCATGACGTCTTCAGTTAATACAAATGTATCTCTATGAAATACAATGTATTGTTTTATACTAACTGAATATCGAAACCTGAGACATCGATCCTGATTCTCGGACCCCCCAATTATAGTATAATAAATGTATTTAATTTTATATTAAAATACTATAAATTAGTTAGGTAATTAATGATAACAATGATAATCTTAGTCACTTGAGTGCTGGTTGGTTGGTTCTAAAGTACATATAATGGCCTTGGAATAATCATTAAAATCGGTTAAGTCCCAGACTTAGCTTAAGGAAGGTCAAAGATACTTCCAGCAGTCCAGTTAGGTCGGACAGATTTAATTAGCTAATTATTATTCTATTTTACTTATGTATAAACTTGTCTCGGCTGTAGTATTGTAGAATATTTGATCCTGTTATCAGTTTTGGCTTATGGTCAGCTGTTTGACTTTAGGTTAAACTGACCGAACATGGATAGGTCAACTTGGTCGAGCCATAATGTGGAAAAAAATCCCTTGAAACATACTCAGAAAAGGTCTGACAAGATCAGCATATGCACTTGTGCAAATTGGACTGACCCTCATCTCAGTATGGCATGAGCTGGTCATCTGTTGTCTATATAAGGAAAAAATGAGTGCCCAAATCTGAACAACCAATGAGCAGATCGATCTGGACTTTTCCCTGATCAGTTTATTTATGAAGGGCTCTATTTACAGGTTTGTGACTGAATTGATCCTCTGGTCTTAACTAAAGTGCTTACAAGTCCTTGTAAGATCCCTTTGATGTCTTAAATATTGCTCTTTGAATTGATTTCAATTTCCCACCAATCAAATAATACTTAGATTTGATACACAGAATGATTCATTGCAGTTTAATGGTCGTGATCTTAAATATGTGGGGAGAGACAAAATTGGTATTCCATGTTTATGATAAGCCATATAAACAGATGAATTCTGTATTAGGGAAGTTTGTAAGTGTCCCAAGCTTCTGGTTAGTGCCCTCTTGTGACATTACACCTATCTGTCAGAATGGCCAAAAAAAGTGAGTATGATCAGGAAATATGCCACAATCACAAACTGCAGACAAACCTGTGGCATCTTGAGGAAGAGCCACGCAATAATTACGAGACACCAGGAAGACAAAGCAAAGCAACCAGCTCTCTCTCTTCCCCATCAAGATGATTGCAAAACTAGAATGGACACAAAGTAACACACAACAAAGCAAAGAACAATTACAGAATCCCACAATAGGAGTGACAATCAACAACGAATCAACAACAACAGAACCACTGCCTTAGAATGGATAGCAGCCAAAGCCACTGGGGGGCTTATATGTATTTTACTGGTTCCAAATCATCGCCCTAGACTCTGCAGTTGTTGAAGCACAAAGAATGTTAAGCTCGCATTGGGGATTCCTAACTATTGCAATGTATCATCATAGAGAAATAATACAATCAAATTGAATCACTATGATGAAACAGAGAAAAGGGCTCATGACTCACAGATAGTCAGAGCTAAAGAAAACCTCAAGTTGAGCCACGGTGGGCCAAGCTACAGCCAAGCATCAGGCACCATCCCATGATTAAAGCTTTACATCAGAGCCGTCATTGAGTCCGCCCTACTGAAAAAGTCCCTGAAATTTCAGTGAAATTTCACTGAAATGTCTGTTTTTCACTGAAGCCCAAAATTTCACAGAAATTTCAATGAAATTTCAGTGACCTCTCTTCCAACAGTAAAATTTCAGTGAAATTTCACTGATATTCCAGTGGGCACAGAAATTTCTTTGAAATTTCTTTGAAATTTCAATGAACTTAATGAGGAAATTTAAGTCTGTTGGAATTATGTTATCTGTCAGAAGTTGATCGTCACATTATATAATTATCTGAAATTTTGGAGGTCAAACAATTTTAATTGTACACTATTTGCTTTTAAAAACAAATGCTTTTATAGATATTTACAATCTTTATGTATTTAAGCAATTTTGAATGAATGTGTTTATGCCATTCAATTTATCTTAATGAAACTGCTACTTATATGTCTAATATTTCTTAAAATAACATTATATATTTACTATTAATGCTTAGGGGAAATTAATCAAGAAGAAGAAAGGAGGACAAGCAAGACATACTTTGCCATTTTTTTAAAAAATAAATTTTAATTATATCAATTAAGCAGCATCATTAGATTAAGCTGCTTCATATTTTTTATTACTATAAAACAGTAACATTAAAATCACTGAATTTTCTGTAAAGTTTCACTGAAATTTCGATTAAATTTCACTGAAATTTCAGTGAAATTTCATGTCATGTGACTTGATGATGTCATGACCACATGGATGATGGGAAAAACATGGCTGCCAGAAATGGAGGGATTTTAAAGTCTCTGTTAAAAATAGTTGTGAGGCAGTTGCTAGATGAATAACATGGTAGTAAGTTAGCTACCACAGTGTCTATAGACCAGAAATACAGTTACAAATGTTTTCATAGTAAATTGTTATTAGAGTTGATGTTTTTTCTAAAGAAAATGTAAGACAATGTTTTGAAATGGGTGGGATAACAGGTAGGCATTTGACAATGAGAAAATGGCACAGCTTATTGTAAAGGTTTACATTCATAAGACATTATTATGGACATAGCTTACAAATGCAAGTATTGTATCTGAGTTTTTGCAATTTTCATTGCAAACAGTTCTTGCTTCTTTATTTCTTTGTCATTAGGATCCTGGAGATTATGAATAATTCCAGTGAAATTTCACTGACATTTCACTGAAATATCTGTGAAAGAATTCTTCAACATTTCAGAGAAATATCACTGAAATTTCAGTGAAATAATTCTTCAACATTTCAGTGAAATGTCACTGGAATTTCAGTGAAATATCACAGAAATTTCAGTGAAATGTCACTGAAATTTATGTTAGATTTCACTGAAATTCGCTGAAATGCTGGAGAATTATTTCACTGATATTTCTGTGAAATTTCTGTGATATTTCTCTGAAATTTCAGTGACTATTTTCAGTAGGGCGAGGCCTGACCCACTGTCGTGTAGTTAAAGAGGAAATTATAGCTATAAACAAAGTTACAACAAAGTTGGGGTTACAACCAGGTATGCAGACTGTCGCATGATATCCAAGTTATATCCAACTTTTTTATAACGTTTGATAATGTTTCTGACTTGATCACTAAAATTAGGATTTCCATCAATTCTTTTGAATTTATTATAAACTTAATCACCATAAAATATAGGTTGTCCTGGTTCTAATATGCCCTGTTGCAGAAGAGGTTTTAAACCAATTAGCTTGTGAGTGTCTGTGGTAGAATTTAGAAAACGTTTTTTGAATTTTATGATATCTATAACTCTGTTTTAATAACTTAGCAGTCAAAAATAGGTTTCTCTTGTTGAAGTCAAATTTTGTAATTGGGTTTTGGCCATTTTAAGTTCAATAAAATTTATTTAAAGAAATGAAAGCCAGCCGATCAGCAACCATATTAACTTTATACAGGCCAGAATTAATCCTCCGAATGGTGGGGCCTGCCAGCTAGTCTTTCTTGAAGACACCCTCTATGCAGAGAGTGGTTTTGAGGGTCCATTAATCCATTCCAAGCTTCACTCTGTCATTCCTAGCCACTCATCCCACTTTTTCTTTTCATTCTGGATCACCTCTTAAGCTCTTAATCCACCCTGTGCTGCCCTTTATGTAATCAAGCCACCTCGCCCTAATGGTGCAGAGCACCGCATAGATCTATATCATGGATGCTAAGCTTTTGTGAGAAGGGAGTTTGAGCTAGTAATTTGTCCTTCGCTTTGATGTTACAGATCCAGTTATTTATTAGCCCGTAGACACTTCAAGACAGTCTGTTGTCATGGGCCATGTCTCTGATGTGTGCTGCATCTCACACTTCTTTCATATGTTGTACACCCATTCTTGGGTCAACAGAGGCAGAGAGTGCTCAGAGTTGGAGAAAAGAGGGAGAAGTTAGCGGAACTTGCACTGAGCACACTTGGTATCGCAAGACAGCATGTCATTGAGATATCTGAACTCTGGGACATCTTCCAACTTGTCATAACTGGTCTGATCCTGATTTTGTTCTACTCTAGATTTAGTTTGAAAAGAGGGTATAGAACCATGTGCAGATCCGGAGGGGGGGGGGACAGGGGGTCCGGACCCCCCGCCCCCTGAAAGATTTAAATGGCGTTTCACTGGTGTGTCGATGATGGCCCGCTTTTGATGGTATTTGGATCCTCTCTCCCATCATCAACTAAAAAAAAAAAACCGTAGTCAAAGTTGGACCCCCTCTGAGAAAACTTTCTGGATGTGCGCATGAGAACTTTGAAAAATTTGGCACACTTTGTGCTTATAATACCAGGTTGAATATGTGGTAAATTTGTAGCTATAGGAAGCTGTATGGTAAATGTTCAAAAATTTGAACATTTTTCTATTTCTTTATTGTCAAATAAATTGTTTGATTTCAGTGCTGGAATTCACAAAATGCTCACCAGAATAGCAAACAGGGAAGACCCTTATCAGACTGCTTCTTTGAAAGCACTCTGATCTGGGTCAGGGCTGTTTGTCTAGGCCTTTTTGGCAGGCAACTATATATATAGTGTTTGGAATTTTAGAGCATTTACCTTAATAAAATCCACCCACCCTTACTATCCATTTTCATCAGACTTTACTTTATATTTTGTGGCCTAATCTTACGTCTAGGTTAGCACTTGATAGTTTGAAAATAAACTTCTATTTCTGACCTATCTATTAGATATTGACGAAAACACTGTCAACTAAAATTGTGGTAGCCGACATGGAGAATGGAATTCATATCAATAATCGCACGATAGGTGGCTCCACCTATTTAAAACAAAATTAATCGGAAAGACAAATCTTTCATCAGGTACGTTTTGGTATGAAATATATGGGCAATTTGTCACGTTGTTATCTGTAGAATGATAACGGCGTCTTTGATGTCTACATCCACTTGAGACCTTTCAATGGACAGTCACTTCACGGCACATGCCATATTTATCTGCCTCAAAGATGGATAATTTCCAATATTGCATTTGCTCGTCAATAACTTTTAAACCAGATCTTTGTCTGAAAGTCTTATTACATTGTAGATTGTCATGTTTCTGTAATTTTTTTCGCTTATCTGCTTCAAACCCTATGGAAATCTGATCGGTATGAACGGAAATATCAAAGAAAGTCTTAACAGAATTGTGGGGTTTCTAACAAACATTCGCCATTGTTGTTGTTGTATTATGATTGCATAGTTAGTTGCAGCTGATTGTGCAACCTCATGTTGTAGCTGAAGTACTACTTGTCCACAGTGTGGACAAGTGTGGACAAGTAGGATGAGGCTGCCTTTTCCATCACAATCCCCCAAAATCTAGATTTGTTTTAACAGAGAAATCCTCTGCCTATAGGCAAATAAATATGGCCTTCTTAGTGTTGAGTGGAAAACCCCATACCCAGGTAAATATGCTGTTAGTGTTAGACAAAATAAGGGAGGTAGCGCAGTCAGCCAAAAAAAGTCTTGGCGATATCTTGTGTTTGTTTATTGGCAATGTTGAACAAAGCAGTTGACTTCATAAGTAATCACATTATTATTGTAAACAAAGAGGGGTGAAACTGTATAATATTTAGAGAATCTCAAGTGGGCTTTTCAAATTTCTCAACTCTATTTCTGTAACTTGATTAGAGAATATTTTCGTTCCCTCAGGTATTTGTATAGAAGAAGTCTTATCTGAATGGGGCAGTCACATAGAATTCATTCTTGAGGTCATGTTGTCTATACTTTTATCATGACCATTGCTGGGGAAGCCTAATACCTGTATTAGAAAATTATTTTACTTTTGATTCCATTGTGTCTTGTGTGTATTCGTTGTACAAACATCTTTATGTATGTCTTGATCTGTTGTTGATTGCTCTTCATCTAACATTTTTGCTCTGTTAATGCTTGCAATATTATTTCTGCTTTTCAGACTTAAGCCCAGGATCTGCTGGTATGCTGTGTACTTGTTGTAAATTTGTTTTTATTTCAAACGCACAAAACTTGCTTGAAATTTATTCTCTGTGTATTATGAATTGCAATTATGATTTCAAGCAAGTTTCACATTCTGCACAACGTCTGTACTTTAAAATTTTAGCAGTTTTAGTTTAGTTGTTTGGTTCTGGGCTTTTATTTTTATCAGTGTGACTCTTTATAGGTGTTCTTTTCTAAATCATGTAAATGTCTTTATAGTCTGTGATAGTAATACATGTAGTTCTATACAAACTTGATTGAATTTAATATTGAGGCACCTTATCCTTGTGCATAGACTGTAGGCTATTTTGCCAAGAAAAACTCGCGAAAGAAACACTTAAATGTTACTTTTTTGAAGTAGGTCATAAAAGTATAGATAAAATGGAAAGAATTAATTTATGGACAGTGTTCGAGTCTTGGCAACTTTGCCGGATAATTTGTTCTGGGGCAAGGAGAGACTTGAACTTTGCATAGTAGCAAATTTTCGGCTCCTTTCTTACGGTGTACAGAAAACTGTGTCTTTGTGAGACTGCATTGTATTATAGTATAGCCAAAAATAGTAAGTGAGTATGATCAGGAAATACCACAATCACAAACTGCAGACAACCCTGTGGCACCGCGAGGAAGAGCCGCTCAACCATCATGAGACACCAGGAGGACAAATGAAGCAAAGCAACCAGCTCTCTCTTCCCCATCAAGATGATTGCAATACTAGAATGGACATAAAGTAACGTACAACAAAACATAGAACAATTACAGACTCCCACAATGGGAGTAACAATAAACAAAAAGTCAACAACAATAGAACCACCGCCTTAGAACGGACAGCAGCCTAAGCCACCGGGGGGCTTAAATGCATTTTACTGGTACCAAATCTCCGCCCTAGATTCTGCTGTTGTTGAAGTACAAGAAATGTACAGCTCGCATGGAGGCCATCTAACTAATGCAATGTATCATCATGGAGAAACACTCTAATCAAATTAACACACCATGATGAAACAAAGAAAAGGGCTCATGACTCACAGATAGTCAGAGCTAAAGAAAACCTCAAGTTGAGCCACGGTGGGTCCAGCAAAGCTAATTTGGGATCACCAGAAAACCAACTACACTCAAGTTCCTGACTTTTGTCACAGTGTGTGAAAAAGACCAAACTTTTGATATGATGCTAAAGTTTATTACACTGAATGATGATATTAGCAAATTTTATAACAGTTTGGATATGAGAAGGGGTATGAGCTCGAGGGGCAAATTCTGCCATTTTTAAGTGTAATTGAGATTTCATGTCTATGATATTAGCCAGCATGTCAGATTTTGGTATTTATGGCATCAACCAGCATTCAAGGGTCAGACTGTCTGGCAAGTTGTAGCCAATGACCAAATCCCTTTAGGGGTCAAATCTGTTAGAGCTACAGTCCAGTCTGAACTAACATTAAACCTATATTGTCCTTAGGTGTCAAATCTTTTAGTCTCAGCTACAGTCCAGCCTGAACTGTAGTTAACATGAAAGCATATGTCCACAGGGGTTGATCAACTCTGTTTTGTCTGAACTATAGTTAACATTAAACTAATTGTCCTTAGGTGTCATATCTGTTAGAGCAACTGTGAGTCGAGTCTGAACTATAAATAGTTAACATTAAACCTATTGATCTGTTAGAGCTACAGTTGAGTCTGAACTATAGTTGACATCACCTGTTGTTTTTAGGTGTCAAATCTTTTAGAGCTACAGTCCAGTCTGAACTTTAGTTAACATTAAATCTATTATCCTTAGGGGTCAAATCTGTTTGAGATACAGTTGAGTCTGTACTATAGTTAACATCACCTGTTGTTTTTAGGTGTCAAATCTGTTAGAGCTACAGTCCAGTCTGAACTTTAGTTAACATTAAATCAATTATCCTTAGGGGTCAAATCAGTTAAAGTTACAATCAAGTCTGAACTATACTTGACAGTATTTAATACACTTTTGTGTGCATTTTCTAAATGTCTTAAAATTGAAAAGTAATTGTTGGATAAAAAATTAATTCATTTCTGTAGTCATCAAATGCTCTTGAATATTTTACATAAGGGTCCAACTCTGTTTGAGCTACTGTGAGTCTGAACTTTCGTTGAATGACAGTATGAGAACTTTTTAAAAATCTTGAAATAGTGAACCCAGATACAGATAAATTATCCATTTTTGTGGTCAACTTGATATCATTATAAGTTTTACCTACATGCTAGGTGCCAAAAATGTTAGAGCTACTGTGAGTCAGAGCCAGCAGATGGATTGGAACCACAGTTTCTTCACTCACTCACAATTGATAGTCTCTGATGAAATGACAGTTGAGAAAGAAGACTTTTTTTCGATGTTCTGTATTTCATTTAGGTTATTGTATTGATCTGGCAAACTTTTTCTATGTGTATTATAATTTAAATCAAATATTTATCAATGATCACACAGATTTTAATCTGGTAAATAAATGTATGTACACTTAACTGATGTCCTGTAGATATGCAGTCTTTCATCTTCTGTGTGTAAATATCAGCTGATTTGAGACATTTAAACTGTGTTAACTTATATCATGCTGAATAATTTTACTTAGTTGACACGTACACATTGCACTTGATGGTGGACTAGTAGTTAGTCAGTGGTAGTTATTGTTTGTTTGACCCCTTCACTGAAACATGTTTTATACCTTAAGTCCTTATTTTATGATGCCCCATGAATCCACTGTTGTTACTAGGTCAAGATTTCTGGGGGACACTATGAAGGGGACATTTGCAAATTCTGGAGGACACACTAAATCTATCCAACTTTTAGCCGTTAATTGGGAAACAGGTACCAATCATTATTTCGGTAGGTTTCTCTGTTAGTTTTACACTTAATTTTGAATTTGATGTCAATCGGTTGGGCTGGATAAGGGGTGAAAATAACAGCACAGGAAATTCTGCCATTGCCGTGGTTTTGCCTGATAGTTTTCTGTTTCTATATTTTACAGCTTTCTCGCATAAAATCTGTTAAACACATCGTTTATTCCACCATTGTTGTGCAATACTGGATGCAACATTTTCATAAGTAATTACTGTGGGCACAGTCTAAACTAAACTGTTTACTTCCCTTCACTTCTAAGGCTACGCTTAATACAGAAATATACAAAGTGAAAAAAACAGCTGATTTTCATGACACGCCCATAGGCCTGCGCTGGTTGTATCTTTAAGGGACCAAAATGTTGCAATCGCGGGAATCCAGTGATCCCGTACTCTAGGTACAAAGCTGTGAATCGATGTGTGATCACAACCAATAAAGAACTCAACGTGTCTTTAAAAGAGCATGTACGCTTATTATATTAGGATATGCCATTTCTGGTCATAAAAATTATCATTTGTATTGTGGGTAGCAAAATGCACCATACAATCTTGCAACTTTAAGATATATCTAATTGGAAGTAGAGATACTTATCTTTCTTTGCACTTTTTAATAATTCAGAATTTTCAAGATGTGTCAAGATAAACTAGGTTGTCATATTTTTTATCTGTTGTATATCCTCTATTTTATTTGGCATATAACCCAGCAAAGAATGCCCAGACTATTATTATCTAAAAATTGAGCTGAATGTTATTTCAGTACATTGCTATTTATTGTATGATGTTCAACTGTTCCCCCACATTTTCGTGGTATTTCTAACAAAAACTTCTGCTGACAAAGCCACATATATGTATGTTATTTGGGATTAATTTAGTTTGAGGCACGATAGGACAATGTTTTTTTCTAAGTGTCTTCAACATTCATTATATATGAGAAACAGAGAAAGTGAAATGATATTGAAAAAAAGGTCCCTAGTTGTTTTTAAATTACTATGTCTGATTGAAACTTTACTATTCCACAATTTGTCAATCTCAAACTGTGAAGACTTACACTTTCTATCTTTTCATTTTAGTTGCTGTTCTGTAGAGTTATTATGAAAATGGTAGCACACATAAAATGCTAACTTCAAGCATCCCTTTTCTATTTCAACACTTATAGAGATACTTCTAGATTCTCAAAGAATTTTGAAATTTGACAACTAAGATGGCATTTCCAATAAGTATATATAACATGTATAGATTTTGAATAACGTATATTATAACATTATTTTAACTCCAACAATGATATATTTCAGCAACAAAGTTTTACAATGCATGTAATTCATCAATTTGCTTTATAAATAAATCATCATAGTCATAACTTGGGTCACGAGTTTGATCCTGGCCCAGTCCCATACTTTTGTGGAGATTGATCATGAAATCAATTCTACGGTCATTCTACTCTCTTCTGATGATTCATTCAAGAAGGGTTGTTGTCAGATCGATACAAGTGAAAGGTATGCACGAAGTACAGGTTAACAGCTTGTTAAAGCTTGCCCAGAAAAAAGTGTGGTGAGGTGAACTGACTGTCCCCACATGACCACAGCTGTTGCAAGGGACATAAAGCAACAAACCGAACCAAACCGAAATAGTCATAACTTGCTGAAATGCTGCGTTTTATAATAAAGTTTTCAGAAGTTTATTCTTTCTAAAGAACCATTAGTTTGAGGTTAATAGGTTGAGGTTGTTTTCTTATTTTTTGGTGAAAGTGTTGCTAAAAAATGATAAAATGTATTTTTTGTGTAATTGTTTTCCTATACCTAATTTAGTTCTAGTTGCATGTGACTTAGAAGCCATTAGAGAATGAATAGCAATTCTGTTGAAGGTCCTTTGAAAATACAAATAGGACAATGAAAACTGAATCGTTCCCTGTTATACCCTCTATCAAAATTGCTAACACTGTTCCACTCCTGAAAAAAAAGGATGACGGTGCTAAAAGTGCCTTGGGTGAATGATCACCAAAGGTGCAGATCACTCGGATAAGCATTTTTGTTTAGGCAAATAGAAAATCTAGAAAAATGAGAACTGTATTTGCTAATTAAGCATATGATTCAAGATTCTAGCTATATATAGTCTATGAAACTAATCAGTAAGGAATCGGGTTTGAAATCAAGAAGACGGGTTTACCGAAATAAGTTGTGTTTTCTGAGATGGCATATTTTCTCTGTTGGACATTAAGCTTAAGTTTAGTATAAACTTTTTTAGTCTAATGCAAGTGAGACAAAGAAACCTTGATCAGTACCACATACAACATGCGTGAACCCCTGAAAGCTTGGTCAGGGGGTCCAAAGTTTTGACATTTGAGCCAGTGCATGAGATTTCCAACAATGTGGTATGTGCGACCAGCAAGGCCTCAGACCAGCCTGCGCATACGCGCAGTCTGATCAGAGCCTTTGCTAGTCGCTTGAGTATTTTATGATTGCTAAGCTACTGACTGAACACCATTTGGAGTTTCTAAGCTTAAAAGGGGGCTGCACAGGCTCGTCTGAGCCTATACTTGTCAAAATGCCACATTGTTGGAAATCTCATGCCGCGGCTCATTTTGTTTTTGTTTTGTTTTTTAGGAGAGGGGGTCTGTACCAATATTCTTAAGATTTGATTAAAGCAGACTGCACCATCGGCTTGCCAGCGAAACGCCATTTCTATGGCATTCTGCTGGCGGTGTGATGATGGTTTGATTCTCCAGGGGGGGGGGGTCCAGTCCCCCAACCCCCCTCTGGATCCGCACATTATATACACAACAACATGAACCAATATAGGAATGTTATATGACAATCAATGATCAATGAAAGTTTGCATAACACTTAACATTACAGAGGTTGTGCTGAAAACTGCTGAATTTATGAGGTTCAGTTTTACTAGATATCAAGTAAAATAGATTTACCTGTAAAAAGAATTACATTAATCCCTATCTATCATGAAGCACAATTCTGCTGAGTTAGCACACAACCACTCTGACAGGAACATCCCAGGTATTGCGACATACATTATTGATCTCAATATAAATAAATTTGGAATTCCCTCAGCCCACTCAGTTGGCTAAATTTAAATTGTATAAGGGCCATCAAAAGTTTGCAGCTGATGAAATTTTCAAAGTTTGTGATTCTTTAGGAAGTCAAATAAGCTGATGATTTATATGAATTGTCATTATATTCCTACCCCCCCCCCCCCAAAAAAAAAGAAAAAAATAATAAAATGAATGAATAAAAATAAATTAAAAAATTAAAATTTTTCCTGCTTTATTTGGATAGCTGCACTGTTTTCAAAATTGAAAAAAGTTATGAAAATAATAGGCAGTGTGCTAGCTGAAAGCTTATAGTAGGTATTGAAGTTTGGTATTGTAATTTGTAACATCCACTTAAAATTGCCTCATTTTGTAGACATGCAGAACTCTAATCTATCAACTAAAATGGAGTTTTAAATTGAGTAAGTTTTGTCAATGTCAACTTTATAGGTACTATATATTCAAGTCACAATTGGTGTCAGGGGTCAAAAATTCCATTTGTACGCCATTTGTAGTGAAATCTAGAAGGAACTAGTAATTCTTCCCAAAGCACTCATCCTGTAGGACGAGTGCTTTGGGAATAATTACTTGAGGAAGTTATATTACATATTACTCCCTTGTGTTCTTTATTGCATACCCTTTTAAAGGACAGTGAATGTGTTTGTAGGACAAGTGAAAATTGTTTAGTCACTCGTCCTGCAGGACATTTGCAATATTGATATATATTTTTGTCCCCTCTGATGTGCAGACTCAATACAACAGTCTACATTCATTAAGTATAATAATTTTTTTATCTCCCTGCAAGCCAAATGCCAAAGGGTATCCCATGAGATGCTGTATTGATCACGAGACTAATCTGTCAGTTTTAATTTCTAGACTTATAAGGACAAATTTTTCGAACTTTTTTCATATTTGTTTACATGTGTTTTAAAATTGGATTATTTAATGGAATTAATTTCAGAAGTGTAACTAAAGTGTGATTACTTCAATACGATTTAGTGTGAAAAAGATTTTTCACATATGTCGACGTGCTTTCGAATTATTTCGCTCCTTACTGCTAAAGGCAGCCATGACAGTGGATAATGGAAGCTGGTGGACAAAATAAGTCTGTAAACAGTTCTGACCTACACGGACGAACAATTGTTCTTCAAATTCGTCTAAGCGCCATGGTGAATCTACAGCGCTCGGACCTTGTGCTAGAACATTCATGAAGTATAATAACTTATACGATCAAAACACACTTACAGTTTTATATGTTATATCCAGCAGATAATAAATTGTTACATACGGACACACTACATGAAATATACTGCTTAACACTTGTAATTGTTTTATATAGATATGGCTCAAATAAAAAGTCACTTCAAAGAAGTAATGGAAATACTTTGTTGATAATATATGTTATAGAAGACAAATGCAAATACCTAACTTATGCAAATATTGTCAGAAATTTGTCCTAGAAATTCTGTTTGATATTCTAAGAAATTCTCTAAGTATTTTATTAAATGACAATTCTTCTAGTCTATGTGAGGTATAAAACATATGGGCCTTGCCATGAGAAAACCTGTCTTCAGGGTTTCCGATTAAGGGAGATTCAAACCAGTCTCAGAGCTCAGCTACAGAGACTAGCTAGAAAATTGAAATTTAACCTGTAACAAGATTACGTATGATACTTTCCAAAAAGCGAACAACAAAGACGCTGATCAGTCTGCGCAGATGCGCAGGCTGGTCTGTGCCTGTGTAACATTTGCAAACCTCCGAAGACAGGTTTTCTCGCGTCGAGGCCCATAATAATGACAGACCTTGAAATATCTGAAAATAGCCACTTGCACTGCAGTACAAAAATTATTGGTATACTGACGGACTTTAAAAACGCAACACTTGGATAACAGCTTTAATTTATGCCTCGGAAAAGAAGGCAGAACAACCATTTTGATAGTATGTTAAAGAGCATTCATTTGTAAGTTAAAACATGGAAAACATGTCCAACTAAGATGAACTTAATGCATTAAAATGTAAACTTTTTGAGAAGGGGGTCAAACAGTGTTTCATGTGACCAAATGTTATGAATGAAACAATCCCTACTTTTTTAAATCAAGAAACACGTACAGTACGCATCAATTTGTATCATGGACTTTTTTAGTCATCGCAGAATCACTCTCATATTGATTTGCTGGTCTGTGATACAGCTTATTTGCCTATATGACATTTATCTGGGTGTACCCTTTCATTCAATAGCTAAAAATCTCTACTTAAGAAATGTTTAAATGGCTAAATTCATACGGAGCAAATAACGTTGTTCAGCTTAGATGTACATTTAAAATTTAACTGTTTGCTGAAGAAGCTAACTCATGATGACATTATAGAAGCAAAGGAAGTTTACATTCAACAGTCTTTTGGAAGATATAAGGGAAAGTTAGTGTTGCGTAATTAAAGTCCATCAGTATATATATGGAAAAAAATGTTTATTTATATTGAAAATCATTCAAATTTTCTTATTTATATATGGCACTCATAAATATGAGTGGACGAGTGGATTTTTCGAGCCCTGATGATTATGCATAGATTGATCATAATGTACATGTCCGTACCCTTGTGTATGATTTTAATTTTCACGGCTATAAGAAATCCAAGTTTAAACTAAAAGGAAAGAATAAATGCAGCAAATAAGCCAATCAGGTACATAATAGAGGACTGAAAAATGTACTGAGTTGTAAATAAAGCAAACGCTCGGATAATGTTGTCACCTCAAATGCGTTAACAAACTGGATTATTGGATGGCTTTACTTTTGATCTCTACCTGTAAAACCTATCATATATTTATCATGGCCAAAGTGAAAGTTGATGATAATTTGGAAAGTTATCAACAGAGATAAAACATTTTGTGAATGAAAAATTAGGACTTTTGTGTGCGGTGGGTGTGTGCATGCATGCCTGCTTATAATTAGAAGTTAGAAAGAATACAGAAAAGAAAAGACTCATCATGTAGATTGGGTGTAGTTTTTTTTATTGAAAGGTTTTTATCCCAAAATTAAAGCTAAAAGCACCCCTCAAAAACAGGATAGGATAAAAAAGTGACCATTGTTGTTAAGGTGACCCTTTAATTATACAGTGAAACCTATGTTAATTGGCCACTCTCAAAAAGACCGAAAATTGGTTTTCAAGACCAATTATTGCTTGATATGCAGGCCAAAGTATTGCAGAAGGAAGCATTCTGCAATACTTTCGACCTGATTAAGCTACCATGTGTCGTTAAGATCTTTGTTTTGCCTATGTTTGAGTGACCGTTTTACACAGGTTCAGGCCTTCAGATTAATGGAGGGCCCGCGTCATTGTCCCATGATTTCAAAATATGGCCCATCACTTTCCAAGGCAGTGGGCCCAGTGGACCCATCCTTTTTAGTTGTGAAAAAATCTCACTTTAATATAAATATTCATCTTACAGGGAGTCTTTGAACTCATCAAAACAGAAAGTTCATGTAGGCATAGCTCCAGATAAGGATTGGATGCAATTGGGTATTTACCCACCTCTTTTTGGCTTAATTGGGTATTTCAAATTTTAAATTGGGTATTTCAAGTTTTTGTATTGGGTATCTATCTGAAAGCAAATAAGCAATGAAACCGGGCCTTGTTTCTCCTGACTTTTTTGTTTACTTTCGGTTTCACTTTCAGAAAGCACACTTGCAATATTAGTAGATCTGAGATCGCTATTTCCAACTTATTTCGAAAATCCAACGTATCTATCAATTCATCTTTGATTCTTCGAACCACCAACGCGGTATTAGAGTTAGTTACGATATGATATTATTCAATTGCTCTAAGGCTTTTTCGCCCACGTTACGCCATTTTTATTGTAAAGCGAGACAAATGTCCTAATCGTGTAAATATTGGGTATAGCTAAACAGCGATAAGAATGTTCCTGGACTGGTTTACAATTTAATTAACTAGATTTGGCGCCACGCTGTGTATAAATTTGTACCCAACAACAGCTTGTGATGTGAAATACGACAATCGCAAACTGAATACTTTAGCGTCATACGCTACGAAAAAATTCGGAATTGAGTATCAAGGATTTTAATTGCGTTTTTGTACGCACAGAAATGAATTTAATTGCGTTTTCATGTCCACATAATTGCGTAAATACGCAATACGCAGCCTTATCTGGAGCTATGTGTAGGTTGTCGATACAGTAAAACCTGTCTTAAGCAGCCACTCAAAAAAAGACTAAACAAAGATCTTAATAACAAATGGTAGCTTAATGAAGGTCAAAAGGATTGCAGAATGCTCCCCTTGGAGCATTCTGCAATACTTTTGACCTGCATTAAGCGATAATCGGTCTTCTTTTTTGAGTGTCCGCTTAAGACAGGTTTTACTGTATAATCAGTAGTCAATATACATATATGCATATCAGTTTTTAGGTAAAGTATACTACCCAAATGTCAACATATGCCTGGGCCCATTATTTCAGAAAATGACCCACCATTTTATGCTCCATGGGTCACTTCGGCCCACCAATCTTGAAAAAAATCTGAAACCCTGCAGGTTTTTACTGTATTGATGATTCTTATAAACACTATACTTGATGCATAATATATTATTATAGCTTTATGGTGGTGGGGTGGGGGTTCCTGATCTGGGTCCAAACTGCTTGCAAGTGATAGCAGCAGACAATAAAAGTCACTGCTAGCAAGGAAGAGTTCAAGCTCTAGACTTCCAGTGTGTTTTCAGTTAATAATGAAATCCTTGAATGACAGATCAGAATTTGATTTGTAGAATATGCTGTATTTGGAATCTGAAGATGAATTTCTATTTGATAACAGCAGGGATGGGTTGTAATATCAAAAGAACATTATTTTTTGTCAGTCTAGGATTCCACCAATTGATGTTGCAAAACGGAATCATCTAGATAAATGTACTACAATATGCCAATAACCTAAAAATGGAAATTAGCCTTTCCAACATATGGAAGTAAGGCTCCACATGTTAAGTTTACCTTATTTAAGTGTAACTACTGCAATTGCCCATATAAGACAGCATTTCATCAAGGTCTGCACTGTTAATTGCTACGATAGAAATCTTCAGGGACAGAAACACATCATGTTTATGAATTTTGACCAGCAACCCCATAAAATACAAAATGGACAATTCCATATAAATTTTTATCAACAGCTGCAATGTAGATAATTAATACATTATAAGCTCCTCTGAAACAGGGAGATCAATTTTGTTGAGTAATTAGTAAGTCACAGATTAAGTTTGTGTTTGACAGCCCACCAACAGCTTTGGTCTCATGGCAATGTGACCATTGGTTAAGAGTCTCATCCGACACACAGACTTGAAGAGCTGGGGATTGAACTCTGGACCCCTGGGTACAAGGTGAGAGGTCAGGCTGCTCCTATAATTGCTGAGTAGAAGCAGGCTTTGTTCTTAACTGATATGCTTTTTCAAATGAATAATATTCATACCTTGGGTTTTATTTTTACAGCCAGGATTGGTCGAGCCACCCTAACACAGCATGAGGTTGAGTCTATGTTGAAGAACACCCCAGCAAGGAAGAAGGGCTCTAGATATCTCTTCAGATCTATGCACAATAAAGGTCAGTATAGGTGTTGGTCAATAGAAACGCTGATTGGGCCTGCGGTCATTACTGGTTTTATTCTTTCGTTATGACGTTTACAGCTGATGGCAGTTTTAGTAGGCCAACCCTGCACAAAATCCCCGATTTTCCACCCATAGAATTTTGAGAGAAATTATACCCACAGTGCATATATTAGGTCAAATATATTGTTTTCCGCTTCATATGCAAAAATTATAGATACAGACAAGACACATTAAAATTTCATAACATCATGCAGTGGTTGCTCTGTACATAGAGGATCTTTAATACATGAGTGCTCATGTTTTATTGAATTTATTAAATGAATTAAAGAAAAGCAATACAATGTGATGCTTGCTGAGCATTTTATCACTTTTTCTCCACTAGGTTAATAAATTTAATATCATAGGAGCATGAATGTTAGATTCTATTTATCACATGACACTAAAATTACTTAAAAATCACATTTTTGGCGTGATAATACTATGCCATGTTTTATGCTATGTTATAATAAAGTCATTACATAATGTTACAAAATCCGTAATTCACTAGTGGTTTATAAATTTTATTGCATGGCGTTATATCACTCCCATAAGCGACGTCGTGTGAGAAAGTAAATAAACTGACTTTTGAGGTTGTATTGGATTTGATTCACTTAACTCATGAAGATTTTCTATATTGAATGATTCTTGCAAGAAACAATTCTGGCAACTTTTGAACAGATGACTGGCTTATGAAGATGCTGAAGATTGCAGTTACATGTAGGTTACATTAGTTTGAAATCTCTCTGTCGCTTGAAAGGAAAGAGATAAATGCATTTTGCACTTTTATTATTTCTTAATCATCATTTTCTTAAAATGCCTAATTGGGTGCAGGGGTACTCCTGGATTAGTCTGATCTATTATCTCATAAGATCTGCTGATATTGCGCACTATTCAGTCAAACCAATCCTTTCTACAGTAAAACCTGTGTAAAACAGCGGTTCAAAAATAGACAAAACAAATATCTTATTGACAAATGTATGTTTTACCCTTTGTCTGCCAGTGTCAATGGATGATTACCTTTGCTAACATTTTGTATCCAGATCAGGCCAGGCCCGAATCTATTCTGGCCTGATGTTGATCCTGATTGTATTCATGAAAGAAATTTTTTGAAAACCTTTATTTTGAAAAAAAAATATCAGAAGACGGCAAAAAATCATAATTACACAGCATGCAAAGAGTTAAAAGTACTTCTTTCCAAGGGAGAAATAATTTTTCGTCAATAGCACTGCCATTTGTTTTTGCGACATGTTCAAATGAGTTGATAATAAGCAACTTGGAATAGGGTGGCTGCATTGCATGGTATGGCTCCCTTGGACTGCCCTGGAAGGTGAAGCATTCTAAAGAAGCAGTAACTCAATCATGCATATCACATCCTGAACTGGACCATATCTCAGATCAACAGCCAGACACAGCAAATAAGCACAAAGCAATGTTCTGACCAGCATCCTAGGCTGCCCAAGAAAATGACACCATATTGGTTTCAACCAAACTGGCTGAAGTATTGTTGAAGGGGCAATTAATACCACATTTAAGATGCATATTTTCACCAAATTTTTCTGAGTCCAAGCTAACCCTAACTGGGCATCCGCAGATTAGGGTTAGATTTTCAACACCAAGCTAGACACAATGTGATGATGACTTAATGCTACATAGGACCACTCTAAAAAAATTCCGACTGGATGTTCTAATATTCAGGTATGACATGGGGATCCTGTATGAGATATCCGAGTAACCTTGCTTTTTTCATCGCCCACATGCATATTATGTGTACACAGTATATATAAACACATATTTGTGGTTGAAGAAATTTATTTTACCTGTTTAATTTCATAAAATTTTGATCCAAAGCCAAGTACAGACCTTTCTGTAAGTGGAAAGTGGATTGTTAGACTTTATACCCATGCTGAGACCGATAATGAATAGACATAGGTCCAGTTACGCAAAAAAAATTAGCGTTAAATTGTGGATATTTTCTTACCCGTCAGTTTAAACATGTGTTTTTGGTGCTCAAAAGAACCGTCTCATCGAGACGGTTCTTTTGAGTACCCACAACATATGTTTTGGTTGAGAAATAGGAAAAATAGTTTTCAAGTACACACTCTTATATGGAGGCGCGGATATTGTTTGTTGACAATCACTCAGAAGATAGACTCTAAACATGAAGCGTTCTGTTAGCGTCAGCATTTTGTATTGTAAGATACTACAGTAAAACCTGTCTTACGGGGCCACTCAAAAATAGACAAAACAAAGATCTGAATGACAAACGGTAGCTTAATGAAGTTCGAAAGTATTGCAGAATGCTCCAAGGGGAGCATTCTGCAATACTTTTGACCTGCATCAAGCGATAATCGGTAATGAAAACCATTTTTGGTCTTCTTTTTAAGTGGCCACTTAAGACAGGTTGTACTATATACTGAATATTGTAGGAAAAGCCCTCAATCATAGCATTATGACCACTATTAAGTTACTTCCTTCATATGGATGCATTGGTTCCAATATTAAATGCAGTGGTTCTGTTGTTGTTGTTTGTGGGGGTTCTGTGTTTGGTCCTTGTTTTGTTATGCAGTTTTTAGTGTCCTTTCTAGGTTTGCAATCATCTCGCTGAGGAAGAGAGAGCTGGTTACTTTACTTTAAAGCCGCATAGTCTGTAACTTTTGATCTTCTAATTTTAGAAATAATGTTTTACTTTAAGTGTCTTCTTGATGTCATGTGACTGTTAGTGCTTTGTGGCTCTTCAGGGTTCAAGCTGGGCCCTGACAGTAGGGAGAAGTGACTTCTCCCTCAAGGTAAAGTAGGGAGAAGTGACAGTCAGATAGGGAGAAGTTATAGCTCAAAATTACAGCATTTCTGTCAGTTTAGAAGCAAATAAGCCATGACACATAACAATACCATTAAATGGAAGGAGGAATATGATACAGTGGTATTAGATTGTCACCCAACAGCGTTTGTATAATGAGTCTCCCTAAAAAAAATAATAATATACCTTTTTTTTAGGGAGACTCCCACTTCTCCCTGGGTCCCATTAAGGGCAAAATTCGGCTCCTTGGATGACTATTTTGGCCTAGTCGCCCCCTAGCGTATTCCCTGCTCTTCCTCACGATCCCTGGCTCAGTCTGCAATGTGTGATTATGCCTTTTCCTGATCATACTCACTTTTTCTTGTTCCATTTGATTCAAACCACCGAGTATGCCACCCAGTTTAACTGAGTTTTTAAAATAAAGTGATCTTTATGTAGTGGAAATAACGCTGAAGCTACAACCGAATATATAAATGTGATTTTACCAGTAGTAAAATTACAAAGTATAATTTTTTTTAATGTGGATCCAGATGAGAACGCAGTGTGAATATAAATATGTGTAGGTTTACCAACAGAAAAATAATGAAACATAAAAAGTGTACAAATTTGCACAAACCAGTATTGTTCCCTTCAAAACTATTTAGTAAGGAATTGAACTATTATATGTACAGAAATGCGAAACACTTTAAGCAACAATTAGCAGCAGTTTTATCCATTGTATTTTACAAAAGAAAAATAATCATTTTCGCAGGAATAGGGGAGTTTAAAAGTACAGTGTGACCTTGGGAGTTGATACAAAGACAAGAAGACTTGTTGTGAGGTAAATTCTATAAAGGCAGAAAATGAAAACAATGAGACTTTTTTGGCATTTGGCTGAAGGAATTACATTAATTATTGTCTCCGCAGTGGCTCAGTGGTAGAGTGCTTGACTCGAGACCGAAGGGCCGCGGATTCAAGCCTCACCGGCGTCACTGCGTTGTGGTCCTTGAGCAAGACACATTTATCATAGATTAGAACTGGTTCAACCCAGGAAGATCGTCCCGCATAACTGAAAGATTGTTGAGTGGACGTAAAGAAACAAATCAAACAAACAGTCTCCTATTTATTGTAAGGGGGTTAGTTATAGTTTCCTCACATATAAATGTCCATCAGTTGGTGACTTCAAAATATTCATGAATCCTTCGTTATACAACAGTAATTAATGGGTACAAATGCCAAAAATTACATTTTTATCAAAGGTTGTATAATATATTTTCATCATTAATATATTGTATAACTGGGGTCAACGCTAACCTGTGGTAACTGTACAATAAATAATGAAATATGACAGTGTTGCATTGAACCCATTTATTTAAATTATTTTAAATTTTATTTTTTACTTTTTTTAAATTAAATTAAATTAAATTAAATTTTAAATTAAATTAAATTTTAAATTAAATTAAATTTTAAATTAAATTAAATTTTAAATTAAATTAAATTTTAAATTAAATTAAATTAAATTTTAAATTAAATTAAATTAAATTTAATTTTAACAATAATTGTTATTGCTCACTACATGACATCACAAAACCAGCAAAATGAGTGTGCCCCCTGTGAAGACTCAGATCAGCCTTGGCATCCAGTCTTCCGCCCAGTCTGATTTGAGTTTTTGCTGTATACTCAACAGGTAACTATGGACCCAAGCTTTCTTCATGCGGACAGCAAAGACTGATCAGACTAAAATGATGCCTACATGCCTGGCACTGAGGTTTTAAACTTTTTTATGCTCATCTCAACTGAGCATAAAATTGATCATGCTAATGAATGTTAAAATGCCAACGAATGTTGCCATTTTAACATTTATTAGCATGATAAATACAGCACCTGAGAGTTTGAAAGCTAGAAAAATCTTTATTTTTCAACTTTTTAGATTTTACAAGGAACTGAATACTCAGTTGAGTTGAGCATGAAAAAAGTTTTATAACCTCGGGGCCTGACCTGAGTCTTATTGTGACGCACAGTCACATTGTTGGTTGTGTCATGGATCATTTCATTTAAGAACTTTGTCCATGTAATATGATTTAATTACAGTCAGTTTTAAAATTTCTAAAAATATAGATCTGCAAAGTACTGAAATACCCCTACCATCTTCTAACACTATGTTCCTCATAGGAGGTGCATTTAAAAGTACTCATAAATGTACTGGTAGTGAAAAACAACTTGATTGGTGTGATGATTAAAGGGAGACAACTGTCTGACAGTTTGGATAATTAGCCACTTATTGGTGATAATGAGTATTACATATGCTCAAACAACAACAAGAAGATTATTAACATACTTAAAGGGCTTGTGGCAAAAACTGATGGAGGTGATTGGCCTAATAAAAGGTAAAGTCTGCCCAAGGAATTATTAACAATACTTTATCACTTGATCTCATCAAATAATATGATTGTTGTGGGAGATTTTGAGAGATGATATCAGGTTTATGAAAATCAGATTATGATAAACAATAGGAAAGGTGTGAAAATATTAATTGTATTAATTTTTAGAGTTTCAGTGTAAAAGGTGTAGAAAAGTGCCTTAAAAGATATACAACATAAATGTACCATATGCGCTTTAATTACTGCACATGTCCCAATAAGCACACACCAAGGCCTTTTTTGAAATGAATTCACAAGTGCACGCTGTTTTGGCAGTGATTTCCTTCAGAAGCTATCAGACTTCTACTGTTACAGATTACTTAAACTTTGGTACACACAAACTTTTATAACTGAACAGTATTTGAACAAATTTGCACTGTCCAAATAATAAATGCAGATGGCAGTGGACATGCCTTTGGTACATCCATATTAAGAGATAATCTGTGAAAATTTGCACCAATAAAATTTACTTTAGGAGTATACATACATGTATATTTATACATAAATATATATAACAATCACTATTAGGTAATATACAATAGTTTAATTTTTTGTGATATTGTTTTCTGTCAGTGAGTTTTTGTCGGCAAGTTTACTTTGCTCACATCTCTGTCGGTCAGTTGTCATGCAGTCAGATTTTTATCTATTTTCAGAACAATGCCCTAATATCTAGAACTCAGTAAAATTGGGAAACTCTACCATATTGTTTCAGTTTTTGTCAGATATAGTTTAACCCATTCAAGCTCAATGGACATGTCTACGCTAATTGGTAGGATGAGCCATTTCCAACTTTTTGGGACTGTTGGGTTGTACTTTTCTTATCTTTTTTTTTCCCAAATACATGTATTTATAGAACGTTCAGTCCAGAAGGGTCTGCAAGGTTTGCAGATGTCCTATAAAAAGGTAGATAGTCTTATAGGGGTTAAGTTTTTAATATAAGGACTTCTTTATTCGAAGAGATTACTTTCTCTTAGATGCCCAAGATTATAGTTCTAGCTTCCGAAAACATAGTAAAATTTCAAACAAGTGTCATATTCGACAGATAAAGTGACGTTTCGACAAATTGACCGTTAGACAAAAACTTTCTACGAAGTGTCGTAGTAGAATAAGTGCAATTCGACAAACTGTTGTACATCGGCTGTCCCTGACAGTGGAGTATGAACACCAAGTACTGATAAACCCCTTAGGAGTTAGCAAAGGTGATAGGGAAATTTACCATCATAATACAGCTTCAGGAGACAAAAATATTTCAATATTGCACTTGTCCTGCAGGACGAGTGACTTACAATTTTCACTCGTCCTGCAAACAAACGCACATGTCCTTTAAAAGTGTATGCAATAAAGAACATAAGGGAGTAATATGACTTCCCTGAGTAATTCTTACCAAAGCACTCTTCCTACAGGACGAGTGATTTGGGAAGAATTGCTTGTCCTTTCTAGATTTCACTTGTAATTACAAGGGGACGAGTGGAATTTTTGTCCCCTGAGCTTGAAATTTGTTGAAAGTGACCATTAATCACAAACAAGCAGTTGTAGCAGTATAACTCATTTGCTTGCTGGTTAGTTTTTCATTCTATTGTTGTCATCTGCAGACTTTATTTCAAAATCAACGTTTTCAAAAAAAATCATTAAGGAACACTATCAGAGTGTCAAATAGTTTGGACCCAGATCAGGACCGACATTTTGTTGGTCCTGATCTGGGTCCAAACTGTTTGCAAAGGTTATCAGCAGACGACAAAGGTTGCCACTAGCAAGTAGAGAGTTAATTTTACAAGAGAATGATCGTAAAAAATAACATAAAACTTACTGGTTTCTCCAATTTTGAGCACTAGGCAGCTTGTGGATGATAATCCTATTTAACTATTCACTATTCCTTTTTACTCCCTCACTCTGTAAACCATTTCAAGACCTTCAATCTATATCTGTCTACATGTCTCTTCTTCCTGGTATTTCTCTTATCTTCTGTCAGAAGAATTCATCACCATTTTTAACCCCATTTTGAATTTCATGTTGGAATCACCTAAGATAAAAGCAAAACAGAATTAAGTTTCTATACAAAAATGGGTTTTATGCAAAAAAAGAAGGTTATGTTGATGACTCAATCTTCTATTTTCATTTCTTAGTATGGTGGGGCCTTAATTGTATAATGAATGACTGAAAAGTATGTTTAATGGCATTGGTGGGTGGGGAAGGGGAATGAGGGAAGAGATAGTTATGTTACCTAATTCAAAAGATAATTTACATATTCAACAAGTGAAAACAAATTTACCAATTACCAGTCGAATGGTTATAATACAGTCAAATTTCGTAAATTTGAAGTCCTTAGGGACTAAAGGTTTTGTTTCAAAGCATCGAAAGTTCAAATTATAGGGAAGACATAGAAAATATATAACCCCCAAAAATTATTATTATCAGTTTTTTTCCTATCAAACATAGGTTTTGGATGTGTAATAGAAACGTCTCAAGGAGACGTTTCTTTTACACACTGAAAACATGTTATAATAGACAGTTATTAAAATTGATAATCAATAAGATAGGTCCTATTCTCTGAATCCAGCGTGTCCCAAATTTATTTCGAATTAGCAAGTATTTCGATAAATCGGAGTTTGAATTTTCGAGGTTTTTCTGTAGTTGATAAATATTTTCACCTTGATTTGGTCTCTTCACATTTTAGCACAATCCAAACTAGAGAAGCAATAAAATGAATAAAGGAATGCCACCAAAACATCCAGATTACAAAAGAAAACTTAACTGCAGACCCTACAATTTACGATATGTTAATGCTGCATGGCAAATAAATTCATGTTTGTATCAACATGGACAGATGTAGGTTAGAGTACCCCTTTGTTCAATGGATACTACGGAGCATCCTATTGTCACGGCACGTGGCTTCACAGCATGGGGTGACGATAAAAGATTTTACCCGAGATGCATTGCCTTGGGAGTAGGCCGTCTACCTTTACTTTGTCAAACAGCGAGTCGGCTGTGAACATGATCAAGAGCTACTGCAAAGAAGACACTTGTAATTAATGAAATTTGACTCAAGGACCATCGTTAAGAAAAGAAACAGTTGTTAAAAGAGGGCAATGAATAACTGTTTGGCGGGCTCTTTGATTGGCTTTGATGAGTCTGGCTCAGCGGGATGCTTGCACCTTGGCTGTGGTGGGTAGCGATCGTTTAACTTCGGGCTAAATACAGATTGATTGAAACTGAACAATGTAAGTTCAAGTCAAAAGTTAAACAGAAATACCTCAGAAGTCTAAGTCCATTAGGAATGTACAATTAGGCTATCACCCTAGAAAAATTGAATCACTTTAATTTTAAATGTTTGTGGTAGAGTGTTATTTTTCAAACAGCAACTTTCTTGAAAATCATTATTATCTTTGGAGAAGAAAAGATCAAATCATTTTCAAGTATAAACAGTTACATTCAATAGGGCTGCCATGTTGTTTGCTTAAATTCATTGTAATTTGCAATGTGATAGTACATTTATTTCATTAAGGTGGAGGCGATATTGTTTTGGCCAAAATTCCACTTTTATTTTTGGATGGCGTTTCATTGTGTATGTATGATCATTGAAACCCAGGGGTGATCCACAGGCTGATCTGAGGCTTTGCTGGTCGCACATACCACTTTGTTGGAAATCTCATGCCGCTGCTCACTTTTGTGTTCTGACCATATCTCCTACAACGGTAGGCTAAATTCATCATAATTTCACATTATCAGTGGACGTGTTGAGCACAAAACTTAGCCACCAACTCCCAAGGTCAAGGTCACAACTTTAACTCAAAAGTCTGTGACTATATATAGTCACCCTGTAATCCCGGATTTCATGTCCTGGCCATATCTCCTATAAGGGTAGGCTAAAATTATTACACTTCACATGATTATTACCAATAGCAAGGTGTTTTGTGTGTTAACACATAGCTACGAACCCCCAAGGTCAAGGTCATGAATTTGACTTAAACATATCGTCAGTCTTGATCTGGATCCAAACCGTTTGACACTCTTATGGTACGAGTTCGCATAGCGTGTCGGACTAAAGATGCACTTCTGACTGCAGATCCAGGGGTTGCGAGTTTGATCCTGGCCCGGTCCCATACTTTCATGGAGATTGTCAGTTACATGCGAAAGTATGTGCAAGGATTACTGGTTAATCACTGGTTCAAGCTTGTCCAGGAAAAAGTGTGGTTAGGTGAACTGATCGTCCCCCATGACCATAGCTGTTGACTGGGACGTAAAGCAACAAAACAAACAAACAAACACTCTTTAATAGTGTTCTGGAAAAAATATTTTGAAAAAGCTAATTTTGAAAAAAGTCAGCAGACAACAGCAAAAGTATATAAAAACACCCAGTATGCAAAGAGCTGCCATCCTCTTGAGGATGGGAATTATAATGACCTGTATGGTAGCACCGGCTAAGTGGTGTAGCATGAGATAGCCCTTTCTTCTGTGAAAATTACCTGTATGTATTGTCTCATGGTGTCACAACACTAAAATGACACCCACCTAGCTCATCGCTGTCTCTGTTTGCGGAGATAGTGATGCGATGGGTGTGTCATTTAATAGACTATCATTTTGTTCGAAGCAGCTTTAAAATGGCTTCTTTATGATGACAACCCACTTTGGTTAAGTGCTGAAAAATGGTAAACATTTTGAAAAGCTTATACTTGTATTATTACCTTTTATTGACTTCTATTTATAAAGTATCCAGTTGCACATTTTCCTGTTGATATCAGGGATATGATATTAATTTCAGCTGATCTGATCAGATGGCAAATAAACAAGATTAGAGGATGGCTTCTTAAAATGTTTATCACTTAATCCTATTGTCTGTCACAGATAGGTATAGAAAGCTATAAGACAGGGGATAAGATAATTTGATTGCCCATTCTGTCCTTCTGTTTTACATTTTTTCAAACACTGTTCTCTTTCTATTCTCAAATAAATGTTTGTTTCACAAACAGCAAACAGGGAATACACTGATCAGACTGTTTCTTCAGAAGCAGTCTGATCTGAGTGTCTGCCCTGTTTACCAAGGCCTTTTTTTGGCAGGAAACTAGTGTTCGAAATTTTAGAACATTTACCATAGTGTTTTCGATAACAGAACAAGCATTTTTGAAAAGCGGACTTCTTCCAATATTTTCCTAGTCCTACCCCCCCCCCCCCCCCCCCCCCCCCCCCAAATTAAGGGCCTTTGGTCATACCAAAAATAAACTTCTCGCTAGGGTTCTTTTAGGCATGATATAATAATTATTGAGTAATAGAATTATGCTGTATTCTGCATTTCCTATTGTAGTTCCTTTCAGAAATTTTAATGAGAAAAAATTATCGTGATCAATAAAATTTTGAGATATTAAAGTTAATCTAGTACAATATACCATGCATTTTCTAAACAGATGCATATTTGATAAGAAATTGCATGACTATCAGATAAAGTAAGATGCACAATCTTGAAATATTTATTTTGTCATAGACCCAAGCTAGTCGCTATCTTGGAAATTAATGAACATGGTTGGGCTTAAGCCTGCCTAGAAACCTGGCAGATAACCATATCTAGACCTTGTGCCAAACCTGCCTGATGATCAAATACTTTAGTTATTTTAGCCTGGTGTTAGAATATCAATTTTTCCCCCTACATTCCTACTCCCAAGGAAGCCATTCTGCTTTTACATGGTTTCTTTCAGAGAACATTTTTTGTTCCACTTTACCATTAATTTTCTCAGTCTTCCATTATTTGATTGTATAGTTCAGTTTCTTTCAGCTTTTGCCTTCTAAAATTTGGTCCAGATTCTTTAAGTTTGCTGCCAACCAGTATTCGATTAGCTCATGCAGTTTCTTTCAGTTCAATGTCAACAACTATTTGATTTGGATTATATAATTTTTAGTTTTATGATTCCCTGATTGGTTTATATTTCTTTCAGTTCAATGTCAACGACTATTTGATTGGTTTATATTTCTTTCAGTTCAATGTCAAGGGCTATTTGATTTGTTCAGTTTCCTTTCTCATTTTTATTGGTTCCGTTTTTTTTCAGCTTTCTGTCTTCCACTATTTGATTGGTTCAGCTTTCAGTATTTGATTGGTCAATTTTCTTTCAGCTTTCAAGATTCTACTATTTGATTGGTTAAGCTTTCAGTATTTGATTGGTCCATTTTCTTTCAGCTTTCAAGATTCCACTATTTGATTGGTTCATGTTTTTTTTGTGCTTTCTGTCTTCCATTTTGATTGGTTCAATTTCTTTCAGCTTTCAGTAACTTTTTTCAACTATTTGATTGGTGCAGTTTTTTTATCTTTCTGTATTCCATTATTTGATTGGTTGATGTACTTTCTGCTTTCTGTCGTTTGCTATTTGATTGGTTCAGTTTCTTTCATCTTTATGTCCCCCATTATTTGATTGGTTAACATTCTTTCTGCTTCTGTCTTCCACTTTTTGATTGGTTCATTTTATTTCAACTTTCAGTGACTCCTATTTCGTTGATTCAGTTTCTTTCCACATTTTATGATTTGGCCAGTGTGAAAAAAGTGAAAAAATAATAAAACTTAATTTTTTTGTGCCCATTTTAGTTCACAAATTAAAATATGAACTTCGATTGGTACACATATCTGAGAAGACAACGGTCTTGATGTTGTAGACAGATTAAGCCACCATTTACAGAAAGCATTTTAGGGACCTCACACCGGGGAGGCAGCAATCAAAAACGCTCTTAACTATTGTCGAACGGGGATCAAAAATTGCTAGAAACTGTTTTGTCGCCAAATTGGGCGACAAATGGCAATCAAAAACTCTGTTTCTAACGATTTTTTATCTACGCTCATCAATAGTATTAACGTTTTTGATTGCCACCTATCCGGTGTAGACCTAGTGCCTTCTGAAGAAGCTTGCTGATCAGCACTAAAATGCTGAAAAAAAAGACTTCTTACTTTCAAATTCTCAGATGTTGTATTTATCATGCTTATATTAATGTTAAAATGCCCAACTGAATAAATGTTGGCATTTTAACATTTATGAGCATTATAAATTTCATCTTCAGTTGAGATGAGCATAAAAAAGTTTTATAACTGGATCCTAACCGTCAATGGCACTCTGATTATAGAAGTGTTCCTGAAAGATTTTTTATAATTTTCCCTCCAAAAAGTCACCAGATGACGTTATATGTTCTAAAATTTTGAACACTTTTCTCCTTCTGTTCTCAACTGAACTAAAATGATGGTAATCAGGCCTAGGCTGAAATTCACAACTTGCTTGTCAGAGTAGCAATCAGGACATACCCTGATCAGACTGCTTCTTCAGATCTGGGTCTAACCTGTTTGTCTAGGCCTTTTGGGCAGGTAACTAGTGTTCAAAATTTTAGAACATTTACCATAGTACAAAAGCATGAACAACTACCCAGCATTCAGAGTAAATGTGTCTCAATATTTATGGTAAATGGTTTTGGCTAACTTGGTTTAGCAATCCCTCAACCCCATCTCTACAAGGTACAGAACAATTTAGTTCCTCATTAAAAACATTTAATAGCCAACCTCTATAATTTAAACAGAGCCAAACATTCAACAACAATATCTGCTATTCAGGTTTAATTTGCTACAATTGCAACGATTTTTCCCTTGATCATGTTTTTTTGTGCCATTCTTGACTTTTGTTGACCCCTGACTCCTGTGGTAGCGGTCCTCAGTTCAAATTGTGGCGTTAGTCACTGCCCTCTGAAATTGTTCTTTGAAATAACAATTGAGTGTTTGAATTAGAGTTTAATTGAGCTGTTAATGTTTGTCCAGCGATGATTATAGATGTATGCTCAATAAAGCAAGGTTTGACCACAAAAATGAAGGGATGCTTTTCTGACAATACGAAAGAATCCAGGGTATCTCGGACTATGAAATCTGACCTACAAAGACGTAATACAAGGGCAAATGGCTAAAATATGTCCTAGTATCATTGGAGATGATATTATTGAGGATTCATGACTATAAGAGGTCCCACTGTAGAGGCTGTATTTTGTTCTGGAGCAAACTCTTCTGCAATTTTTCTTAGTCCTGGGTTCAACCCAGGAAAACATCTATTAACCCTTTGTGTACCAATGGAATTACCCATAAAAAATGATACAGTTAAGTCAGGATGCTCCATTGTATGTATCCATAAAAATGATACAGTTATAAGTCAGGATAGTCCATTGTATATATTGAGGGGTCACGGGTTATAATTTCCAAAAAATATTGTATATCATTCTCTAGATCTGAAGATTGATGTTTACTTAGCAAACACTGTGCAAGTGCTGATGAAATGCCACATTTCATCAGGGTCTGCACTGTTTGTTAGGACAAAAACCATCTTCAGAGAATTAATTAAGAAATACATTGTTATAGCCTGTGACCCTCAATATATATGGATCATCTCAAGTTTACTGAATCAAACCTGAAGGAAGAATGCATAGAGGCTTAAAGGTACAGATTTTCTTTTCTTTTTCAGGAATCATCTCCTACACAGAATATCTGTTCCTGCTATGTGTTCTAACAAGTAAGAAACAATATTACTGTAATAGTCCTATGTAATGAACAACACCATGTCTCCCATAACATATGATTGCACCTTTTGTTGATATTCTAAATTGTTTAACATCAGAAAGTGCAAATGCATGCTGGTGCAGTAAGCAAGTTAGTGTATGGTTTTGTGTCTGTCTGCGGGCGATAATCCACTCGCTAAAGCTCGTGAGTTATCTACCTGTACAGACACACAAACCATACAATAAGTTCTGCATGATTGCATAAATATTGATAGTGGCCAGTTTTTATAACTCCTTCATTTTAATGGGCAAAATAATGCTTTTAATGCATTAACATTTTTCCAGTCCATAGGGAGATGTTGAAAAAATATTGGCCTTAGCCTTGATTTCTTAAATGCCTCTCGTCAGATACTGGCACATGTTAGTGCATAAAAAATATTTGATCAGTATGTTGGCAGGGATTTTACTAGACCTGATTTGGGGCCGAACATTGACCCCTTCCCAATTAAAAAATGAGCAAAGACTTCCTAAAACGATAATCATTCCCAATTTCTTAGTTCTACATTTTGGTGAAAATTTCATGAAATCCGAACAAAATTAGCAAAGTTACAGATCCATGAAAATTTGCATAAAATGTGAATGAAAACGTGTTTTTATGCAAGTTTTCATGAGTTTTATGAAGGGCAATCAAAGCAACAAATATGTTACAGCTTTGATCAGCTTTATACTGCTAATTTCAATCTATTTAATATGGCCAGTGTCAATTCTTCCCAATTTTGATGGTCCACATGCTTTTTTTCCTAATTCAACAGGCCCTCAATGGTCCTGATATCAGAATGTTAGGAAAATCCTGGTTGGTACACAATACCTTGCTTCACATCACAAAATAATTTACACATAGATGCATTGGTCGGAGTGGATTCTGCTGAAAAGTAACTAAGCATACAATGCAATGGGTATAATATTTAGACCAAGATGATCCCCATTAAAACTATGTTTAGATAAATCTATTACCTCAGCAGACTCTGTTATTGAGAAATAAATGTCTGTCTATCTGTTTTTATTACTTTCTGTAACCTTGAAGCCTTTTATTAGTAGCTAACCCTTTACTCCATAATAACGCCTTTAGATGCCATTGGAATATCATATTTGAAAATATTATGGAAAATGGAGCATTTGCTCCAAAAGAGCAAATGCTCCATTTTCCATAATATTTTCAAAAGTAATCAAAATCAACTTAAATTTTTCTTGATTTTTTTCAAAATTGTCAAAAAATAGAAAATTATGTCATGATCTAAAAATAGCCTAGGGAGTAAAGGGTAAACCTCCCATGTACTCTAGACCACAGATTAAAAAAGTCTTGTTCTTTGCCACTCAAGTCCACAAGAATCATCAACCCATCATGCCTCATACATGTATACAGTAATTTCAGGTGAGACCTTTACCATCATTATTTTATTTCATTTCATTCCTACAGCTCTGAAAAGGGTACATACTTTTTATGTCCTGAAAAAAAAGCCCTGTTCAAAACCTGCAATTGACCCTTTTAATAGTAAATAACCATGGCCAGTTTAGCTTGGAATTAGCCCCACTGTTTCACCACATTGCAGGTCCAGGACAATCATGGTGTCAAAATACTGCACATATGCCCCACTATGTCCCTGCTATCCCTAACCCCATACTAGGAATATGATTTTTAAATGACTTTTGCCAAGTAGCCGATAAGGACAGTATTCTTATCGACTGTTGCTTTTGAGTATGAGTAGATGCATGTGTATGAAAGTTTAAAATTCATCTGAAATGTTTCACATTTCTTAGTGTTGTAACGATGATCGAGTAGAATCGAAAGTTGGTCGGTAGTGGTCTGGGTCGGCGACTATCGATTATGTGGTTCATAAATCGATTGTTGCTACAATGTGCGGGCGTTTCCATTTATGGATACCGTTTTGAACCGAAAACGAGTAATTTCCCGCTAAAATATAGAACAAGAAGCAGTTTTCTTCGGCTAAATAGACTGCATTTTTCAATAAAGAAGTCCTCGAGTGCGCCGCCATTGTTGTTGTTTTGTTAGAAGGGAAATCACCGAGTATATCCGCATCCGAGTATTGGACAAATTTCCGTAATGAACGCATTTTGCGGGACAGTTAATTTAATGCGAGGAACGTATTTTCGGCCGATTTTTTCCCGTTTTCGGTGAGGAAAATATGGGTTGTCACTTATTTTAACGGTCGTTCCTGGAGACGGAAACATTACTCTTTTTAGGCCTAATATAATGAAATATTTTACACAAACAATTAGTCAATTACCAATTTATTTTACATGTACAATCACATTATCTGGGCCATGTCTGTTGTGTCCGCTAACGACTGGCACATCAGCCATAGTTTGCCACAGAAGTTGCAATTTTTAAACTTGTTCTCCAGATGCATAATTTAAGATAAATATCAAACAGCTGATATAACATAGCTAGCTGAATTTGGAACATCTGTTTTAAAAATGGGACCAGGGACTTTTTCCTTAATAGAGAGTCCTTGATGGGACTGAATTCAGGAGATGGGAAAATTAAGAGGTAAGCTTTTATTTATTTACTATCTTGTCTATCAGACCTGGAGTTGTACTTTGGTGCAAGTTTCAATAGTTCAAAGTAGTGCAAGTACCCCACCCACTTCTGTCTCCCCCCACACTTTATGTTGGCTGGGAAAAGGGCTGGGGGTGAACGAAAAATCATTATGCATGGGGGAACCCCTGCCCAATTTTTTTTTTCAGTGTGTTGACTTGGTCATTTTTCAAGCATGTGCATTGTGTATAGGGGAACCCTTTAGTGTACAAATTTGTGTGAGTGTTTCAAGCATTTAATTAGTGGTGCCCCTTCCAGATCTGCCCAATCTTACCAGCCTTTGTAGACCACATTAAGCAGTTTTGAATCCTAAGGTTAATGTGGTCTACAAAGACTGTTAAGATGAAAAAAATTCATAAAAAATTACCCAGCATTAATCATAAAAGGTTCAATTTTGGGTAGAGAATAAGGTATAGAAGAACTTCAATGGCTCGAACAGGCATGGAACCAAAAGTTACCATGAAATGTAGTTCTAACCGCTATCCAAGGAGGGCACACCAAACTCTTATTAGAATGCACAGATATCCAGGGTGACTGGACACAAATGTAAACTGAAAGGATTCTTTGCCCGACTCAAATAGTATTATCTAGTCAACTATGCTCTCAGTTGTCTTGTTTGTTGTGAAATGTTCACATCTTTCTAATATAATTTAAAGCTTTATTTGGTTTTTAAATTGAGATTCAAAGTCTCAAGTTATTTGTTAAAAATAAAATTCGATTTTACAAGTTGATCTATGTTATATCCATGTTATCAATCAAAAAATCTTGCAAAGCACTGACAGCTTCCGAATTTCGATTATAATCGATGATTGATCGAAATGACCTGTCCGATTATTTTCGATGATCGATTATGAAAATCCCATAATCGAACAACACTAACATTTCTATTGTATCCGAGATGATTAGTAAGAATGTTTTGCTGCTGTGTTTTTTATCTCTAAACCTATTATGCTTTAGTCTTGAACTTTATTGATGAAGCGTGCATACCTTGTTAAAAGCTAACTTACTTACAGATTAGATTCGTTATCATCTTTATTGCAAAAAAAAAAGCTTGTTTATCAGCTGCTTAGTACTGGTTCAACCCAGGAAGGTCCATCCTGACATGACTGAAAAATGGTTGTTTAGGACGTAAAGGCTCAAAACAATAAAAAAAATATATAAATTGAAAAAAAAAACACTTTAAAAAATTGAGTCTGCATTGCGCACATGGGTGAAAGTTTCAGGACTATTGCTGAATTCAGGATTTTGAGGCTGACTTTCCATAGCAAATCTGACTTCTTTTCAGTTTATCTAGATAATTAGGAGGATGGCAGTGGCTCAATGGTAGAGTGCTTGACTAGAGGTCGAGGGGTTGCAGGTTCGAGCCTCACTGGAGGCACTGCCTTGTGTCCTTGAGCAAGACACTTTATCCTCTGTTTAGTACTGGTTCAACACAGGAAGATCCGTCCCGACATGACTGAAAAACTGTTGACTGGGACAAAAAAAAACAACACAAACAAACTGTAGACAATTGGCAATTTAAACTTGAAATTGTTACTACAATAAAACCTGTCTTAAACGGCCACTCAAAAAGACCAAAAATTGGCTTTCAATATCGATTATCGCTTAATGCAGGTCAAACGTATTGCAGAATGCTCCAAGAGAGCATTCTGCAATACCTTCGACCTTCATTAAGGTACTACTTGTCATTAAGACCATCTTTTTGTCTATTTTTGAGTGTCAGTTTTAAACAGGTTTTACTGTATTTTGTAGGCAGTACTACAAGTTTTAAGTTTTGAATTTCTGACGTTTAGGATTTTGGAAATTTTGAACTTTCACCAGTTTTGTGCAGACTAAACAGACTAAGTGGTGCTACAAATGAACAATGTGTTTTGTAAAATTCCAGCATGAATGATGAAGTTCTTGCCACTTTTCAAGACCGGTACAAGTACTGTGATAAACTTCTAGGTTATTGAAGAGAAAAATCATTTAAATGAGACTTATATCGTAGACCAGAGATAAGCTACTGGGTACCACACCCCAACAGCTATTATTATCATGAAGAAACTCAGAAGGCAATGACATCAATATTACAGCCATTTCTCAATTTGTTTCCAACGAGCAATGCAACAAATGTAGTACAAAAATAAGAAAGAATTTTATTGTCATAGTTGTACGGTTGAAAAAAAGTTGTATCTAGGTGTGTTGATTTATTGGTATTAGCTAGCTATCAGTGGTTTAATAGCTCCTGACCTGTGGGGATCCAGAAAGTTTTGTCAGAGGAGGTCCAACTCAACTCTGACAATGTGCGGGCCATCATTGAATTGGCCTTCCAGCGAAACGCCATTTAAATGATGTTTTGCTGGCAGGCGGATGATGGCCTTACATTGAATGGTAGCTTTGTAATTTTCCAGGGGATTCCAACAGTATTGCTAAGAAACTCAGTAGTTTTGTGATGTCTGTATGCCACTCAGAGGTTTACCCTTCCAAATTTAGGTCTGATATATACATGTAAATAGTGGATCTCACATGAATGCTCATGAATTTTTGAATTTATTAAATGAGTAAAGGGATAGAGACAAAATGCCAAGCTTCGCATTTTCACTATGAGTTTAATAAATTCAATATTACAGGAGCATGAATGCTTGATTCTGTGTATCATATGACATTATATGACTTGGAATTTTTGGAAAGGTCTTAAAGAGTAAAACAATGGTTTTACCTAAGGTTTTACCTAACAATGGTTTTACCTTCAATTGTTGATCATCTCCTGTCTGAATTTCACTATATTACACTATATTAGATCCTTCCAAACTCCAAAATGTGTTCATGATATTTGACACAGTTTGCTTGTGTGATCTTTAGTTAACCATAGCTTTAGAACTGTAAGATGCTGTGTAAAATCATCTTCAGCGCCAAGTTAATTGGTTCAAGACATGGTCTTGGAAGGATTTTAATGAAAAAACACTAAACTTGCTGTTAATATCAACAAGATCGGGGTTAAGGGGAATTTATTTTGAAATAAAACCTTCGTAGAAAATTAGCTGCTTTAGAGTGGCCACAAGGTACTGTAGTGTACATAGAGGATCTAAATGCTTGCCTCTTTACCTCCCCCACCCCCTTGTATAGAATATTCTGAGGGCATATTGTTTTAGGTGGATGGGTGTGCTTAGGTGGGTGTGCAACAAGCTTTAACTTCTGGACCTAGAGCATTTGCCTTTCATTATTTTGTTTAAATACTATGTTTGAAGCTAAATTAAAAATATATATATGACTTTGACCTTGACCTTTGACCTACTTTTGTTTAGTATGGTGCTCAGAGAACTTTTGTGTTTCTTGTTTAAATATTGAAATAACCTTTCTCTATGGAATTTACCATTTAAAACTGAATAGAAAAAAAATAGAGCATGGCTAATTTTCTGAAAGACAACTCTTGGCTTTTGTATTCTGTGTTTATTTTGCCAGAAATGATGATTTTTGGACAAGCAATTAAATCATAATGTGAGAATATAAGGCAATATTAATTAAGGTTTTAAATGATATGTTAAGTGATTCTTTCTCCTTTATAAACTGCCCCCAGATCTGTTAATATCAGCTGCTCTTTAGTGAGCAATTTCAGAATAAAAGACATTGGTCATTTGGGCAGATGATTTCCAGCTTTGGTCTGTCATGCAAATATTATGTTATTCTTTTATGGCTTGTAATTGTCAGAACATTCTTGGTAAACAGCATTACATGTGAGTGTATTCTCGAATTATGAGGCAGTCATGACATGTTAAATGGTTCTTATAGTATAACTTTTTGTCTGCCATTATGAAGTCCATGGAACAGCTTTGCGAATAAACAGTTTTGACCCAAAGTTTTACATCATTTATAATCAAATTTTACTGTTTTAATTCTCATATGCACTTGGATAAATGCATACTGAGACCTTCCAAAAATGTTATATTAATCTGAAAAATGCTTTGGGAATACCCAGCACCTCACTTGAGCTGTATTCTGCTTTCTGCCAGAACCAATATTCCAAAAGGACCAGAATATAAAGATATATCAACCGGCACAATGACAGCTGGTAATTAGAAAAGTTGAAATCTTTTGATTGAAAAAATATTATTTGACAACCTATTTATGCAGGTTGGACAAAATGTCTTTGCTAGGGTTCAATCAAGAGCGGATCCTTATCCACTACTTGGTTCAATGCAATACAAACAACTTGGCACTCAATACAGTAAAATAAGGTACATTCTCGTTTGATACATGAAGATGTTTTTTGTGATGTTTTTTCTGCGGACAATGGGTTAAATAAGGTCCAGGTGTTCCAGTGCAGTGTTAGAAATGCAGATTAACCCTCTGATAATTGCCGTAGAATAATAAGCTTGGACAGTGACCACTGTGTGTAAACACAGCTTTTGTATTTTACTGGCTTGTTCTTCGGCATTTGCTGCAAGTGATATTAACCACAGTACTGGCGATAGCATCTGTACCGCAGAATTATACAGATTACCATATTTGTCCTAATAAGATTCCTGTGCTGAACTTTTCTTAGATTTTATGCCAGTTTTTGAAATCAGTGCAGAGCCAGATCAGCTGGCTTCATCGGAAGCCAGCTGATCTGGGTCTGCACTGTTTTGCATCCACAGGCTTAATCCTTATTGAACTGAAATGGCTGGAAATTATGGAAGTTGATATTATCATTCACAACTCATTGACTCGTGTGTACTTAAAAGAGCATGTGTACCTATTAGATTGAGTACCATATTTGTTGGGTAAATACAGATTGATTTATATGTTTTTGTGGCCGTGTTCCTTGGCTGTACCAGTACTGGCCGGGTGGGTTTATGCTTTTTTTTGTGGTTCTATGTCCAGGAACTCAACCGGCAGTGGTTCTGACGGGCAATGGCTTAAAGTCTCATCCGACAGACTGGGAGAAGCCGGGAAACGAACCTGCAACCCCTGGTTTACATGGATCCCAATTCTTATTCATTCCTTGTGTATGCAAATTGGTTCCACTAACTGCTTTGATATAGTGAACTTGGGACAGTTCATTGTATATATCAAGGGGTCTCCGTGAGTTTAGAACTTTAATTTTTAAAAGATGTATTTTGAATAAATAGAGGTTGCTTTTATTTTAGCAAGCTGAGTGTGATCCAATAAATGGAGATCATGCTTTTATCTCAGCAAGCTGTGCAATCCAAACAGAGATGACACTGTTTTCATCTGTGTCTTAGGCTGTTTGCCATTATTAAAGTACCTGTATACATGCAGGTTTTCAGTTTAACAACATTAAAGGAATAACTACTTTGCTGTTAATTATCACTATAACTATGTTAGCTTTATGGCAGTTAATGAGACATATAAACTCACATTGAATTACTGTCCGACAGCAACATGCATCATTCACAATTATATTTGAATGTGCAGTGAGGCTAACTAGATGTCTATAAATTTATCCATACTTCTTGTGAGTGGAGTCAAATGTCTTAGGGGAGGCAGCACAGATGCACAAGCTTGTCTGACATGGGAAGTTTCCTTGGCAAAAAATAACATTTTCTCACGCAACTGCCCCAAATGTACTTTCAAATGAAACATAACACAGCCACTATTACATATCCCCCACAAATACCAAACAATTTTTCACTATACATGTATAAAGTTACTATACCAGGAATTCAGAAAGTTTAGAAAAACTGTAATCACAAATGAGACGCAACATGAGATTTCCAACAATGTGGTATATGCGACCAGCAAAGGCTCATACCAGCCTGCGCATACGCGCAGCCTGATCCGAGCCTTTGCTAGTCCCTTAAGTATTCTATCACTGCTGATTGCTACTGACCGAACATCATATTGAGTTTCTAAGCTTAAAAGGAGGTTGCACAGGCTCGTCTGAGTCTATTCATGTCAAAATGCCACATTGTTGGAAATCACATGTCGTGGCTCAAATTACAAGCAATAACTGTACATGATGGTACAGGGAATAAATTGCCTTTACAAGATCTAAAAAAGGCTGGTTGACTTAATTGGATCATAATCTCATGAATGCAAACTAGGGATGAATCAAGGTTGATATTGAAATTCAATTCATTTAGCGGGACAAGAGTTCTGTGCCATTTTGCACTACTGATTTAATGTCTGATTATGTTTCAACACTATCATGTAACTTGCATCATATAATGTTACAAAACACTCTTAGATTTCATGTTCGTGGAAGTCAGAAAAATGTATTACAAGTTTGTTGTTTTAGTTTAATCTGTACCTTGAACCACTCACATTTTTAAGCCAATGATACTTTACCATGTTTGGATTGGTCATGAATGATAGTATTTTTAAACTTTGACAATTGACATAGGGGTAGCAAGAGGCACCAATTAGTTTGATCCAAGTGAACTAGAGACATCTAAGCTGAGCAAGCCACTACTGTTTGTAAATCAGCCAAAACACTCTAATACTTGTGTGATTCCCATTATGAGCCCAAAATAGAGCTTTAGAAATATATTATTTTTCCTTATAATTTTGAATTCTTATGATTACCAGCATTAATTGCATAATAATTTGGAAATTCAATGATTATTATCCAGCATTAATTCCATAATAATTTGTAACTTCTATGATTATATAATTACCAGCATTAATTACAAAATAATTTGGAATTCCAATGAATATATACCAGCATTAATTCCATAATAATTTGGAATAATGATTACCAGCATTAATTGCATAATAATTTGGAATTCCTATGATTACCAGTAATTTAATTCAATAATTTGGAATTGCAAAGATTATTTACCAGCATTAATTCAATAATTATTTGGAATTCCAATGATTATTTACCAGCATTCATTCCATAATAATTTGGAATTCCTATGAATACCAGCATTAATTCCATAATAATTTGGAATTCCTTTGATTATCAGCATTCATTCCATAATAATTTGGAATTTCTATGATTATCTGCATTAATTCCATAATTATTTGTAATTAGCATTAATGATGATTTCGAAAAGCAAGATATATTATTTGCTGTATTAATCTTGTGGAGTCTCGGATCTTAAAAGAAATACAATTTTAAGGTTGTTTTTCAAATTTGAGCAACTATTGTTTGTGTCTCATTGATGTCACACTTTCTCATAATTTGGCTCATTTGTTTGTAGGGTGATGTCACTCTGATTACAATTTAGGGGTGAATTTAGTGAAATATCTAATTGTCACTCTAATGGTCACCCCACAAGAGGTCATGACATCCACCATTGTTGTTTGGAGCAGACCGTGGGCGTTGTGAGAGGAGACGTGTATTTGGACACCTATGGCTGACTGATGACCTCTGACCACTGTCCACCGGACACCTTGGGTGATTTAACACTCCACTTACTCAACCTGCTCATTTTCCGATTTAATTAAAGAGTCATTTGCATGACTGGACCTGCTCTGTAAACAGGGGTTAAAGGGTTGTCATAAGGGCCGCCCAGTTGGCTCTGTTACCTGCTGAAACTTTGATCTTTCATCATTTTTCGGCCATCAAAAGAAAAGATATCTTGTCACTTCAAAACAAGAGTAACAACTTAGAGAAATTCGCACATCAGTGTCAGCTTACATTCTTGCAATAGATGCAACAAGTATCTAAGATGTCATTCTATATTTAACAAGTTTTGGCTTCTCAAAAAGCTGATGACAATTAATTTAGCATTTGGTAGTACAATATTTTGCATGAGCCTTTCTGTGAGAAAAGTGTTTTCAGTCGTGATACACTTAAACCGCTACTCAACAACAGAAACAATAGCTAAAAGTGAATCATTACATGCGAAAAAATGGTATCCAGGAGAGGTCAGCAATACATTGGTATCAATAACAGTTTTCATACGTTACATACTGAGAGCAAATAAAAAGGTGCTGATCAGACTGCATCTACGCAGGCTGACTTGCACAGGCAAATTTACTGGCTTTTATGTTATGAATGTATTTAAAGCTATATAACAGAGAAACTTGAAGCCAATTCAAATTCTGACCATATTAAAGTATGTACCTGTAACCATTTTCTTGTGAAATGGCTCATAAATCTTGGACAATAGAGATGATTTGATTAGAAGGCTAGATTGAAGATGAGTTATTGTAACTGTATAAACATATAATTTGCTCATTAGAAATTTCTGAATCCAGCCTTATAAAATAGTTGAAATTCTATCAAAAATAGCTCCCATCAGTATCTTGTCATGGTCTGAAATATTGTCTGATAAACCTTCTCATTTTTAATAGCTTCAGTTTTCAGTTGTATTCTTGATAATTGTATGGTTGTAAATCCCAAATAAAAATGTGATTTAAATAAACTACGTTTTCACCCTAAAGGTCATTCAAGCCCATTTTTGACTTGAAATCTGCTGATTTTTTTTAAAGCTGGGAGAGGATTAATTTAACATAAATATGTTTGATGATGTTGTTTTGTTGAGGAGGAAATAAGCTGCTTAATTTTTGGTTGGATTCAATAGAAATTCACAGAGTTAATGCCCTTTTCGAAACTTGACCCACTTGACCTAGAATGCTGATAATGCCCCAACTTAACTTTGAAAATGTTAAGATGGAATATTGGTTTTTGCTTGTCCCTCCTTCCATAGTTACCAGAGTTATTTCCCTTGTATGCTTGTCTTGCTGGCTCGACTTTTGGAGTGCATCTGAATTTTCATGGTCATGTCACTATAAACAGTGATTTTTCAGCAACAATAACAGATTGCAGCTGCCAAAATCAGCTCAGGCCTTTTGATAAGAGTGTGAAATTAGATATTAATTTTCTTATTTCTCAACTAAAACGTATGATGTTGGTGCTCAAAAGAACCGTCTCTTTGAGATGGTTCTTCTGAGCACCCAAAACAAATGTTTAAACTGATGGGTAAGAAAAAAAAAATCACAATTTTACGCTCAAGTTTTGTTTCTCTGGACCTAATTCAGCCATTAGTATACATGTCAAATTGCCATAAATTAACTATCCAGTAGAGAATATGGTCAGTTTCAAGCCACAAGTTACAATTGGATATCTCGGGCAGACACTGTCACTTGCAAAACGAATTGTTGAAGGGGCATATTAGGTCTTCATGAATCAATACCATAATGGCATTTAGATTACCATCATTAACATAAAATCTACGAAGTTTTACAGCCATGAAATATTTTGTCCTTAAAGTCAGGACTTGAGTGGTCAGTATTGACATTAAAAAAGATCTATTAAAATCAAGCATGTTTTTATTTTACAAATTTGATCTATATCAGAAAAAGTAAAAATTCAATTTTCCATTATGCCATATCTTTTGGGAAAAAGTTAAAAAAGTCCAATTAGAAATGTGCTGTCGGTGGAACGCCATCACAAATCTTCACACTTTTGATAGTTTTTGATCCCTCAACAGGTCCCCAGCGGCAGCGCAAAAAATAAACATGCTCTTGCATACCCCACTTGTGCAAGCAACTAATCACTAAACAAATTTAATTGGACTCAGTCAAGCAGTTGTAGGAGGAGATAGCAGAACAGACAGACAGACGGACAGAGGCAATCTCAATATCCCTGAATGTTTTTAACAAGCATGGGGATAAAAATGCAAACAGATGTTGAGATTTAAGTAAATGCATCCATTCAATCTAAAATAAAAACAGCATACCAATATATTCTATAGGTCTGATATTTTTTCAGATATGAGCCACAAAATCTGTTTTTCAATTCATTGGGATGTTGTAAACCCATACACAAATACGAAAAATAAAGATTACAGGATTTTGTATGATTTGACTTCTTCAGGTGGCAGTATACCTGTCCCCATATGACCTTAACTATTGATGGTACATAAACCATGAACACAATCTTCTACATGTCTGCATGTTATTGTATTGAAGGGATTATAAGGTGAGCATTTGTCCCCAGATTGTCCAGGGGTCATACTAGGTCCTGTCAGCTAGGGACATATGTTCTGTGAATGCCAAGCAGCTTAGACATCTCTATGCAGAGGAATGTACTCTATCACAGCCATTGTTAAGTTGGGTAGCTCGGATCCCTAATTTCTTCATTTGACCAAGGAAACATATGTTGTGGGTACTCATTTGAAGCATCTCATTGAGATGCTTCAAATGAGTACCACAACAAATGTTTTCATTGAGAAATAAGACAGTTATTACAATTTTTGTGAAAAAAAATAAAATGAGAAAATCTCAAAATTTTTATCTAGAGCTTTGTAGAGGGATGCAGGCCAAAAAGGTGAACCACCGCCTCTTGACAGAAGCACACTGGCCAGGTAATTAACCCACCCTTGTGTTTCCAATCAAATTTAATTTAAGAGCAGAGAACCTGATAGTTTAATACTGGACTATGGCCTGTATTGAGAAGATCTGGACATCTGTCTGCCTGGCCCGCTAAATTTATCTGACAGTTTGATACCAGATTTGTCCTAATAATTAAGAGCCCGATTTTGGGTTTGAAAGAAAGCAAATTTTTAAAGGTTTCTATAGCTTTAGACAAAATTAATTGCAATACATTAATCTTAAAACCATGATGATGTTGAACTAAGCCGAAGTGGCTTAGTTCATCGTCATTGTCATCATCATCATCATCATCATCATCATCATCATCATCATCATCATCATCATCATCATCATCATCATCATCATCATCATCATCATCATCATCATCATGTTTTTAATGAAGATACAGGTGCAGGAGCATCATTCACATCACATGGGCCCCCTTCAGGTAGCTGACTAGTGCATTCAGAGCAGATTGCACAATCGATCCTCAGGTGTTGACAGACCTTTCAAGGTGGTAGCTACTAAGACTGCTGAGAGCTCCCACTCAATCGCATTATCCTTCTCCATCAATATTACTGCGCATTCCAGCAACCTGTATTTCACATGAAGTCAAATGGTAAAAAAAAATGCTGAATTTACACATTTTTATCATTCAGAAGATTTTGTAAAAAATAATTGATAAATAGATATAAAAATATAAGAAAGAATTTAAGATCTACAGCAGCCTTCTTTTTTTGTTCCATTTCTTGCATTTTTGCAAAGCTATAAAGTTAAGAAGAAAAAAATCATTTCTGTATAGTTCGGCTCTTTATGTTACTTATCATAAACCAAAATTATAGTTAAGGATTGCAGGAGAATAATATTTCATTGAAGAAGATTCTTCCTAGTCTGAACAAATTGTAACCTTATAAAACTCAGCCTTTTCTTATTGTTTCCATATCATGTTTGTATGTGCTATTGAGTATATATCTAAAGAAGCCCGCTTATCATGTGCGGATCCAGAGGGGGGGACAGGGGATCTGGACTCCCCCTGGAAAATTACAAAAATATAGGGTTCTTTAGCAATATTGGTCCGGATCCCCTTAAAATCACAAAACTACCAATCCAGCATTCAATGTTGGGCCATCATCGGCACGCCAGCGAAATGCCATTGAAATGGCGTTTGTCTGGCCGGCCGTTGATGGCCCGCTTATAGTGGTATTTGGATCCTTTCTCCCCTCATCAAACAAAAAAACAAAAACAAAAAAACCCGTCAAAGTTGGACCCCCTCTGACAAAACTTTCTGGATCCGCGCATGGTTATTTAAATTACAGCGCTACTGTTTTAGAAATGCAGGTGAAGGGTGCACATCTCTGGATGTTGATGAAGGTTAAGAAAGATCTATTGATACATAATGATAAGAGAAGTTTTGCAGACAGCGATAAGATACTGAATAGAGACAAGCATAATGAAGGTGCAAATATATTGCAACAATAATGATAAATCTGTTTGTTTGTTTTTTTAAGGAAAAAACCAACAGCCACTGGCTGATATAATGTTCATATCTACTGTCTTGAGCGGCCACTCAAAAAAGAAGACCAATTATTGCTTATTGCAGGTCAAAAGTCTGTGGTATTTGATCAGCAGTGCCATCCCTACCAGGCAGATAAAAATTTACATATATGTACGAAATGAAAATAAAATTCTTTGACATATGATTCAACCTAAATATTCTGAACTCATTTTATCTGCAGATTTAACTTTGTTCAGCTGAACCTAAGATATATCCTGTTTAAAAAACAGTGTAGATCTAGATCAGCTGGCTTCAACAAAGCCAGCTGATCAGGATCCACACTATTTTCCATTCAGACGTTGAAACCCATGTTAATGAATGATATAATTTAATGAAACAGGCTGGGATTCAGGAAAATAATGAGAGTATAAGTGTACTAGCATGGCAAGGGTTTATAACCTTGAAGGAAAGTTTTCCTCAATGGAATAGTTGTACCACTTCTTACCTGGTAGATAACAATTTACATATAAGTATTAAAGAAAAATAACATTCTTTGGAATAATATAGGCAAGCCTTTGAGGAAATGGTAATGTTGGCACATGCGTGATATTGTCGTTAGCATGCATGCTCAGCTCTCCTGAGTGGGATAGGTGCATGGCTAATGCTTTTTTACCTGCATAATTATGTTGTTGTCATCCTTCATACTTTGTATGTGGGAGCAGGGATGTCTGATGCCTCAATTTCTCATTGCTGGCACACATAACCTGCAGTTTTTTGGGATCAGCTTTTTAGATGATACTTTGTTGATTGAAAATCTTAGATAATAATACAACTTAATAGAAATACACATACAAGGAGCAACAGCCACCATCCCTTAATAACCATTGAGAAAGGGGAATCTCTAACCTTATCTTACAACTGGAGAAGGCAGTCATCATCGCAACCCCTCATCATGTCATCAAAGGAACAGTTGTCACAAGCAGCACAGTCACCAACCTCTGGTCATCTAAGGAACTGTGTGCTTGTCCACTGAATAACAGCAGTCAGCAACCTGCTATCCTGTCCACTGAGGAACATCAGTCAGCAACCTCTTATCCTGTCCACTGAGTTACAGCAGTCAGCAACCTCTTATCATGTCCTTTGAGAAACAGCAGTCAGCAACCTTTTATCATGTCCACTGAGGAACAGCAGTCAGTAACCTCTTATCCTGTCCACTGAGTAAGGACAGTCAGCAGCCTCTCATCCTGTCCATTGAGTAACGGCAGTCATCAGCCTCTTATCCTGTCCATTGAGTAATGGCAGTCAGCAACCTCGTATCCTGTCCATTGAGTAATGGCAGTCAGCAACCTCTTATCATGTCCACTGAGTAACGACAGTCAGCAGTTTCTTATCCTGTCCACTGAGGAACAGCAGTCAGCATCCTCTTATCATGTCCACTGAGTAACGACAGTCAGCCCGTCTCCATATGACCTTAGCTGTTGGAGGGACGTTAAACACAAACACAAAAACAACGACAGTCAGCTATTTCTTATCCTGTCCACTGAGTAACGACAGTCAGCTATTTCTTATCCTGTCCACTGAGTAACGGCAGTCAGCAACCTCTTATCCTGTCTACTAATCAACAGCAGTCAGCAGCCTCTTATCCTGTCCATTGAGTAATGGCAGTCAGCAACCTCTTACCCTGTCCACTGAGTAATGGCAGTCAGTAGCCTCTTATCCTGTCCATTGAGTTACGGCAGTCAGCAACCTCTTATCCTGTCCACTGAGTAATGGCAGTCAGCAATTTCTTGACCTGTCCACTAAGGAACACTAGTCAGCAGCCTCTTATCCTGTCCATTGAGTCACAGGAGTCAGCAACATCTTATCCTGTCCATTGAGTAATGGCAGTCAGCAACCACTTACCATGTCCACTGAGTAACTGCTAGCAGCATCCCCTGATCCTGTCCATTGAGTAACACGAGTCAGCAACCTCTTTCCATGTCCACTGAGTAACGACAGTCAGCAACCTCTTATCCTGTCCACTGAGTAATGGCAGTCAGCAATTATTTTTTGCTTTCCACTGAGTAACAGCAGTCAACAACCACTTATCATGTTTACTGAGTAATGGCAGTCAGCAACCTCTTATCCTGTCCACTGAGTAACTGCAGTCAGTATCCTCTTATCTTGACCATTGAGTAACGGCAGTCAGTATCCTCTTATTCTGTCCATTGAGTAATGGCAGTAAGCAACCTCTTATCCATTCCACTGAGTAACGGCAGTCAGCAACCTCTTATCCTGTCCACTGAGTAATGGCAGTCAGCATCATTTTATCATGTCCATTGAGTAACAGCAGTCAGCAACCTCTAATCCTGTCCACTGAGGAACAGCAGTCAGCAACCTCCTATCCTGTCCACTGAGTAACGGCAGTCAGCAATCTCTTATCATGTCCACTGAGTAACGGCAGTCAGCATCTATTTATCATGTCCACTGAGGAACAGCAGTCAGCAACCTCTTATCCTGTCCACTGAGTAATGGCAGTCAGCTACCTCTTTTCATGTCCACTGAGAAATGGCAGTCAGCAATCTTTTATCATGTCTGCTGAGTAGCGGCAGTCAGAATCTTTTTATCATGTCCATTGAGTAACAGCAGTCAGCAACCCCTTATCCTGTCCACTGAGGAACAGCAGTCAGCAACCTCTTATCCTGTCCACTGAGTAACGGCAGTCAGCAACCTCTTATCCTGTCCACTGAGGAACAGCAGTCAGCATCTGCTTATCATGTTCACTAAGGAAGAGCAGCGACTGTCACCAACCTCTATCATCATGCTTTAGTTTTAGATCTGCCATCAACAGCTAAAGGTTTACTGGCTGCATAGTATATTTTATAACCCTTTTTCTGGTAAAGCCATGATTTAAAGATTCATTGATAAAATAAAAGTTAAATATTTGAAAGGATTTGTCAAGATCAGAGATAAGGGCAGTGTTACTGTCAATATACCTTGAAATTTCTTTTTGTTCAATAAAACATATTTGATGGTTCTGATAGAACATAGTCTTTAGAGGCAATTCCTTTATGTACAATGTTAATGTAGGCTTTGATGGGGAAAGTTAATTAGCAAGAGAATAGGACTGGAATTCCCTGAAATTTGGTCTTATAATCTGAAATGGGTATATCCCTGATAAAATCTATATACCCATAATAAGCAGGTGAAACTGTCATTCATTCAAATTTTCATCGGCTATTTTGGTAACTTACGAAAATAGTTAAATACGGTTCTTATAAGTAATCAAAGGGGTTCTGTCAATTTAGAATGTCCCTTACAAAATTATTCTGACAATGATGGCCCATAGAAGACCACACATTGTGCTAATATTAGGTCGATTTGGAAATCTTTTAAAATAAGACAAACCACTTACAATTATAGGCCTCAATTTCTCATCATATAAAAAAGTTTCATTTTTTTCTTTCAAAAAGAAACATTCTACTAGACCTTAGTATAATAGATATAATTGCACAAACATGATGTATGATCATTGGCATTGCTGAGGTGTCATCCTAGACAAAAGCAGTATCGATTCCCATCATAATTGCGCCGATGCAGAAATTACATCAAATTGGGGTGGGGGGTCCTTTTTTTAAAATTCAACAACATATGTCACAGAGGGCCATACAGACCTCCCTTGAGGAAAATTACTTCTTGAGGGGGTCTGTACCAGTATTTCTAAGTAAACCTATAGCCACTTGTGATTTTCCAGAAGGGGGGGGTTAGGTCTGGACCCCCTGACCCGCACCTGGATCCGTGCATGCATCATCTGACATAAGTTTGTTGCAGTGCTTGTTTTGCCATAATGATCTTGATGTGTACAGTGAGTCGATCGTTGATCAATAATGGCCTAACTACTTGTCACAGATTTTCTCCTGTTATGTCAATCCCTATTTTCTTAGAAAACTATCTCAATTGTAGAACTTTCGAAATCAGGCAGTCAAGAGAAAATTGCCATCCCAACAGCGTGATCTGCTATAATCTAAAAATTATATACCACAATTAATTAAATAAAACTATTATGCTTTCACTTAATGATTCAGTGTAGGGTGTACTGTAATTTCGTTGTTGTTTTTTCATGATGATGATGAGTTTGGGAAGTTCCTGCATCAACCCTGTTTGGGTCCTTACGTAGTGTCTTCAGGTTTTCTGGCTCTTGCAATATATAGGACCTTTTTTATGTTACTTTACTGAAATCTGCATAAATCTTTTCAATTGTTTACATAAACCCTTAATCCAAGATAAGAGAAGTGCGCAGGGAAATACTTTTCTTAGTTTTCCTCGAGAACATATGTTGGGGTGTGCATTGGAAGCGTCTCGGTGAGACGCTTACAATGCACTCCACAACAAATGTTTTCAGTGGGAAATAAGAAAGATATTGCCCTTTATAGGTTGGAAATGGTTGCCTTATCTGTTTAACTGATAGGGCTATATAGACCTTATCATTATAACGGAATTCGGAATCCCATTGATCTTATATATAAATCCTTCGATTAAACCATGAATGAAATTAGGTGCAAGGTTGTGGTAATCTCCGAAAGTTGCAAGAATGGGACAAATTAAAAGTCGATTGTGCAATAGTATAGAGAATTGAATGTACCTGTATACGCACATAGAAATGACGATGTTATAATTGAAATACTTTTACTAACTATATTTAGGTCTGATTTAAGACTCGGAAGGTAAAAAGGCAAAAACTGACAAAATTTTGTGGTTGATGAAGTAAATTTATGCGACATCGGGCAATAAAACAGTTCCTATGACAATGTTAAGGTGTACGGTGACAAAATTTCTTAAATTTTTTACGCGCTTATTGCTGATTTATGTCAATTTCTCATGATAATTTCATGGCCTGTGTCATGTTATATTGTTAAGATAGATACATAAATTGAATTCATACAACTTGGGTAATACTCCTAAATGACTTCAGATTCACTTATAGCAGTCAATTTTTTATGACTTAATTTCTGATAGCTAAAATTAAATACATATCAGCCAATAATTGCATTGTATTGCATGAAGGAAGTGGCTGACTGTCTAACATTCAACTGAGTTGCCCGATGACACAATTGCAACGGGTTTTTTATGCTTTGTCAGTTCAAAAATTCCTAAAAAGCATTGTGTCATGGTATCATGATTGAGCCTCATCATTCTACCCACCACAGTTTAAGCATTCCAATATGAATGAACCATCTCATCCATCAAGCCATCCTGGGCTTCCTCGGGCATTGACTAGCCAGAGCATTTGCCGCTCACGAACACGTACTTACATAGTATATGGCATTTAATATAGATAATGGTCAACCCTAATAAGCCAAGATCCTGTTACAGGTTTAGATAAACAAAATGTTTCAGCGTAAAATTGTCAATATTTTCTTACCTATAAATTTCAGCATATGTTTTGGGTGCTCAAAAGAACCGTCTCATTGAGACGGTTCTTTTGGGTACCCACAACACATGTTTCGGTTGAGAAATAAGAAAAAATATTTTTCTGTTACACACTCTTAACTGAAGGTATGCACACTTTTTTCAACCACTTTGATAATGAAATTGCTGAGATGTCAAATCTAAGCTGGTACCGCAGCAAACTGATGTGAGTCTACACCCCAAGGGATTGGAATCTACACTGCAATATCATTAAGGCTGGGCTGATGAAATTACAAGGGGGTTAAAACCTGTCCCGGAATTTGTGATATTAAATACTTGTCGCATTTTATCACAATTTTTGTTGCTTTTGAAAACTAGAAGGACACTAATGTGTGTTTACAAACAATATTAATATGCATAAGGGTAGATAGACAGTGGTTAAGGTGTCATTTCAAAGCCACATCTAAAGAGGGGCATTGGCAGCTCCGGTGTACCTGAGGAAGATAAAATATCTTCAATGATGTTTAAACTGTTCTTAATGAATATAAACTTGGAGATAAAATTTAGTGGTGTTATAGGAAAAAAGCACTCCTTTTAATTCCTTAAACCACTGGCCACAATGTTGTATCTTTACTTTGACCCATTTATGCTGAATGTGTTTTCCCATCCTTATCAATTGGATGAGTTAGCGTTGTTGGGTTGTTTCATTTTTATTCAAATTTTAAAACAAACTTCTATAAGCAAATAGTGGAGAACCTGATCAGACGCAGCGCTTTGCGGCGTCTGATCTGGTTTTTCACTGTTTGCAGATGTCCCACAATAAGGATGCTTAAAGGCTAATATATGGGTTAACATGGCTGAAAGTTTTCAGGATAATTTCTGATTCCAGGATTTGTTCGGCTGATCATTGGCTTCAACTTCAAAATACTGAATAATAGGCTGACTAAAATATTTGGAGTTTATCTAAAGACATTATTGACCATTTAAACTTTAAATTTTTTAAGCTTAAAATTGTTTTTTATATATTGTAGACAAAAATTACTTCAAGTTTCAAAGGGGAACACAAATACCATATCTGAAATGCAAGCCCTTGTCAACCATACAAACTGTTGCAAACCATAAAAAATAAGAAAGTTATAGATATGGCCCCATTATATATTATAAGGGCTGATTTTTATGTTGTGGCACAAATATTTGATGACAACTTAGGGGAAATAGATTAAAGCTACAGCTAAGAAAAATTTACTGTGCCCCTCCCATATCATCCTACAGCCATCCATCATTATATGATTGCTACTGTTCTCTGAAATATGAAACACTTCTTGATAATCACACTGGACAGTGTTGCATATCAGCATTGGAATATTTAGGGAGCCCAGTGGCTCAGTGGTAGAGACTGCTTGACTCAAGACCGAGGGGCCGCGGGTCCGAGCCTCACCGGCGTCACTGCGTTGTGGTCCTTCAGAGCAAGACACATTTATCCTAGCTTAGTACTGGTTCAACCCAGGAAGACCCGTCCCTGTTTAACTGAAAGATTGTTGATGGGACGTAAAGAATCAAATCAAACAAAAGCATGGGAATATCAGGCAACATTGATGTGATTAACCTATATTATACCACCCTTACCTACTTTACCTCAAAATATCTCATGGTGTGCAAGGTCTACACTGGTGTAGGTGGTACAAAATAGATATACCATGTTTGTCCACCTGTATGTAAGATAATCCACTCGCTAAAGCTCGTGGATTATCTCCAAGTACAGGCGGACAACCCATACTTAATTTATGCAATGACTGAATTAGACTGATATTCAGTCTCCAATTCCAATTTCATTTTACTTCATATTATGCCTTCAATCCTCTCTAATAGCACTGGCATTTTCATTGTAAGATTATGACTTAATTTCAGTAATGTTGGGAATGTGTCGTTCATGTGCATATGCATAATTAGCTGCTTCTGAAAGTCATGAGACCACATTAAAAAGCTGAGTTAGATCATGTGCAGATCCAGAATGTTTGTCAGTTTATTTCACAGAGGGCTGTGTAACGAACCTCTCTCAAGAAACAATTGGATCCAAGGGGTCCAATTGCTTCTGGACTGAGGTCAGTTACAGTGTTTCTAAGGAAACATACAACCACCTGTGATTTTCCAGTGGAGGGTCCGGACCTCCTGTCCCTCCCTCTGAATCCGCCCATGTAAATTAACCACAGTCTACTGTGTGAAATGATCTGCAAATAGGTTCTATTTATTCATAGTCATAGTGATAGTTTGGTATATTCATATGACTATCTATTTAAAAGCTATTAAATGAACAAGAGACTTTAATTATTACATTGTATACTTGGGGTGTGGTCTGCCCTGTTGATCGTATAGGTAGGTTGCAGAGCATGTTAAATAAATTTCTCAACCAAAACATATGTTGTTGGTACTCAAAAGAACTGTCCCAGTGAGGCAGTTGTTTTAAGCACCCGAAACTCATTTTTAAACAGGTCACAAGATAAGGAAATTAGTCACAATTTTATGCACATCAAAAAAAACGTAAATGAATATGATCAGGAAATACCACAATCATACACTGCAGACCAACACACGACACCGTGAGGAGGAACCATAGAACATTAACTGTGAGTCACAAGACATCATGAAGACAATGTTTCTCAGGCCTGATCTGGATCCAAACTATTTGACACTCTGATGATTATATTCCTGAAAGCATTTTTTTAAAAAGTTCATTTTGAAAAAAAATCAGCAGTTGACAAAAAACTAAATTGTGACACAGTAGGCAATGAGATATAGAGAATCATGAAGACACCCAGACTGCACAGACACCCAGCTTGATCTGTGACTTTGTATATTCAAACCGGATAGATGGCAATCAAATACTGTCGACAAACATAGCTAAAAAATTAACTAGAAACAGAGTTTTTGATTGCCATTTGTCGCCCAATTTGCGACAAATGGCAATTAAAAACACTGTTGCTAGCAGAGTTTTGATCCGTGTTCACCGATTGTTAAGAGCTTTTTGATTGCTGCCTATCCTGTGTGAAAATGTTCGTATGCAACAAAATAAGGCTTTCTTTTGATGAGGTCCATATTGATACTTATAATAATCATGAATTCCAGTGGTCAAATTGACTGAGTTTAGAATAACAACAGTCAGGTGTTAATGTCCCAATATTTACAAATATAAAGAAGATTTGAAATAATGGTAAATTATTATATGTAATCTTTATAATTTAATTTGGATCTATAATATCCATGGAATGTCAATTATATCCCCTGCGAAATGGTCTAGAACCATTCTAGAAGAGTTCTAAAATTTTCTAGAACTATGTTCTAGAACTGTTCTAGATATGTTCTAGAACATTTATGGGACAGATGTAGAACGTTAAATGGGACAATTTTTTGTTCTACAAATGTTCTAGCCAAGGTCAAAAGATTTGTTCTAGAAAAGTTCCAGAAAATTCTAAAAGTTTTTCCTAGAACAGTTTTAGAACAAATCAAGTTTGTTCTAGAACAGTTCCAGAACAAATCTTTAGAACTTTTATGGAACAATTGTAGAACACTCCTCGTAAAATGTCCCATTTAACGTTCTATAAATGTCTCGGAATAGTTCTAGAACATCTGTAGAATGGTTCCAGAACTATTCCAGAAATGTTCTAGTGGTTTGTTCTAGAACTGTTCTAGAATTAACTTTGGTTTGTTCTAGAACTGATCTAGAACAAACCTTTAGAATTTTTCTGGAACAATTGTAGAACAAACCTAAAAAATGTCCCATTTAACGTTCTATAAATGTCTCGGAATAGTTCTAGAACATCTGTAGAATGGTTCCAGAACTATTCCAGAAATGTTCTAATGGATTGTTCTAGAACTTTTCTAGAATTAACCTTGGTTTGTTCTAGAACTGATCTAGAACATACCTTTAGAATTTTTCTGGAACAATTATAGAACATCCCTAAAAATGTCTCATTTAACGTTCTATAAATGTCTGAATCATTCTAGAACATTTTTAGAATAGTTCCAGAACAATTCCAGAAATGTTCTAATGGTTTGTTCTAGAACTGTTCTAGAATTAACCTTGGCTTCTTCTAGAACTGATCCAGAACAAACCTTTAGAAATTTTCTGGAAAAACTGTAGAACAACTCTTCAAAAATTATGTCATAAAAACATTCTATTAATGCCCCTGAATTTATTTAGAGCATTTTAGAATAGTTTAAGAACAATTTCAGGAATGTTCTAGTGGTTTGTTCTGCAAATGTTCTAATACAACTGAACTTTTTTTAAAACAGTTGTTGAACACCTCCCCAAAAATGTCCCATATAGGGTTTGGAAATAAGATTCCATCGAATGCTACCTTTATATATCTGGAAAACTGTTGACATTGGTTTAAAACCCCAATAAGTAATTACACAATAAATAAATAAACATCAACTGGAGGAGAATTATTATAGGGGCCCTAAGTTGGCCTAAATGTTGTTAGTTATTGCCACCCTGTTACCCCACCCTTTTCAAAACATTGTCATGCATTTGGCCATGGAAAAACAGCAACTACAGCAACAATTAACATTAAAACTAAAGAAATTGTGTCTCAAGCCTACTCACTGTCCCAGACTATTATACTGTCAATTTGCCATCTAGAAACTGTCACAAGTGCTTTTTGGGCTCAGCCTTCATAATCCCTCCAATTATGGCAGCCATGTTTTTCCCAACATCAATCTGGTTAAATTTATGATAATGACATGCTTGTTCTAGAACTGTTCTAAAAATGTTCTAGAACATTCTTTAACTTTTGTAGAACTTGCTGGTTCAGTAAATTTCAGTAAAATATTTCTCCCGAATTATCAGTGAATTGAAAAATAAATAACATTTATTGCAAAACTGTAACATTGTAGTTTTTGGAAAACTTATTGGATGTTAACTGCTCAACCTCTGTTTATAGTAATTAAGCCATGATCATCTTCTCATTGTGGTAACATGCCACCCTGTATTACCCCACCCATTTCAAAACATTGTCTTGCATTTGCTAAAAAAACTTACAAACAACAACCCCACCATTAATCAACATTTAAAACCTTAGAGAAACTGTTTCTCAGGTCTACTCACTGTCTCAGGCAATACTACTATCATGTTTGCCATCTAGAAATTCCAAAACAAATGTTTTTGAAGAGCCTCCACATTTTCCCTCCAATTCTTGCAGCCATGTTTTTCCCATCATTCATCTGGTTATGACATGTTTCCTCTTTAAATGTTCTAAAAATGTTCTAGAATTTTTTAGAACATTTCTAGAACTTGCTGGTTCTATAAAAGTACTAAATGAGTTCTAGAACTTAATTCGATTTTTCTTTTAATGGTTTTGCCCTTTTTTTTCTACTGCCAGACCCTCGCTTGCGAATATTATCGGCAAGTGTACTTTGTACACTCCAGGTTGCAGGATGAAAGCCTACAAGTAATTAACCATATCTAAATTACCGTAGGGTTCTTTAACCTGCACAAGGGGTGACCTTCCCTTCAAAGGGGACATCCAGTTAACGTCGCGATCCAAAGGACCATGCACTTATCTAGTGTCATCCCTGCAAATGACACCAGAGAAAGCGTGTTCAGACACAGAAAGTTTCCTCACCACAAGCAGGGATTGAACCTAGGACCTCTAGAACCAGAGGCAAGTGCCCAACCACTGAGCTACCTGATGCTTTCTGCTCTTGAGAAGTTCCAAAAATGTTCTAGAATTTATTAGTATATTTGTAGAATTAACTAGTTCTAAAAAGTAAGACAAATGTTCTAGAACTTAATTTGAATCATTTTTTAGAAGTTTCTGTCAACTTATTTTGTTCTTGAAAAGTTCTAAAAATGTTCTAGAATATTATTAGAACATTTGTAGAGCTAACTGGTTCTTGATTTGTTCTAAAAATGTTCTAGAATATTTCAAGAACGCTTATAGAATGGAAATCAGTTCTAGAATGTGTTTGATTTGTTCTATAACAATGTTCTAGAACAGTTGTAGAACATGAGTTCTAGAACGAACATATTTACCTGTTTAGAACAGTTCTAGAACAGTTCTAAATGTTCTAAAACAGTTCTAGAGCACCTCCAATTTGTAGAACAAAATTTCGCAGGGGATGTTTTGCTGACACTGCAGATCAGGTCAGAACAGAAAATCAAGCTGAAAACGAAAACCTTCAGACACAAATAAAAGAATTTCTTTTTTTAGTACTGATTCTACTCTTGTTTTGTTGTGTATTTAAATCCCTCTGTTATTATCAATAGTTCGCTTCCCACTTTGTTTGGTTGGAGAATTGTCTTATCGATACTTCATTAAAATTCCGAACAATAAGGAAGTGTGTTTTTCTTGCACCAACCCCTAAAATGGGCAATATTGACTGCAAAAAATTAGTTTGATTTGACAAAGTACCTTTTTAGGGGTTTCCAGTCTACAAAAGGGGTAACTGTGATAGTGATATAATGCTGACAACAAAACATGCAATGGAAGTGTGCAAACCAGGACCTATAGAACATTAGTTTGGAAAAACCAACACCATTTTATTGCAACATCACTAACTGGCCAGTAAGATTATAGAACATTTTTCACATTCCAAAGACAGTGAAATATACAATGTATGTCATGTCATCATTTTCTATAATTAAACACAACTAATCTTGTCTTCCTTGTTTTCTTTTCTCACGGACTTGAAACATTCCCAAATATGACCATACGGCCCTTTAAATGCTGCATTTGAAAGTTTTAATCTTTTTGATGATTTGAGGATAAAGTGTATTGCTCAAGGACACAACACACTGACTCCACAAGGGATGAGACTCAAATTAGCAACCCTTTAAACGCTTTACCATTTGACCAAAGCACTCTGCACCAGGGCACTGATTATTTAAGGGAAATAAATAAATAAAAAGAACTTGAAGTTTGATCTCTATACCAATTTATGATTAAGCTATTAAGAAAGGCATGCCAAATTAAAAATTTTAGGCTATTTATTGATATTGTTTACTTACACAGTTTGGTAGGCTGTCATGGAGTTAAATGCTCCCTTTATTATGGGATTTGATTATTTTTGTTTGTTTGTTAAGTTAATTCTTTACATCCAAGTCAACAATTTTTCATGAACCGGTACTAAGCAGCATATAAAGTGTATTGCTCATTTGGACACAACACAGCGACTCCACCAGCGGTGAGCCTAAAACTAGCAACCATTCGATCCCCAGTCTAATAGATGCTCTTCCAACTGCAGCTCTCGGGCACTGATTATACCCCTTACGGTTAAATAAATACAATGTATAGAATTTCACTAATCTCTTAGTACAATTTCAAACTAACATGTTTCTAATGAGCATCAAATGACTTTTGATGTACAAACAACAACAGAATCTAGGGTGAAAAATTGGCCAGTAAACCTGATCCACTGAAGCCATGACTGGATGTCCGTTCTTGCCCAAGGAGGAGAGAGAGAGGTCTGTTGCTCTATTGCTGTTGTTTATTGTGTTATTTGTTGAGTGTTTGTGTTCTTGTGGCACATTGATTGGTCACTGCCATCTACCTACTGATAACAGTGTGACATCAGTGTGATATGGAGCCATCACTTCCCACAATCACACAATTCATTTAATGTTGCCCATATCACAGTTTATTGCAAACAACATTTTTTCTCATTATAGAACCCCAGTCTGGATTCCGGATAGCCTTCAACATGTTTGACACAGATGGGAACCAGATTGTAGATAAGAAAGAGTTTTTAGTTGTAAGTATTGAATTATTTCAAATATAAAAAAACCCTTTATAATAAATAAAATTTTCGTTGTCAAGCTTGTATCTTGTCCTCCAGCTAGTCAAAGGGAAGTAAATATAACAAATAATTTGCAAACTTACAAATTGCAGTTATCACTGCTGATATCTTTTGTGTATGTTGTCCTATGTCAGTGTGAAGGTTATCAGGCACTATTTAAATTAAATTTAATGCATTCTTATTGCTTTGAAATGCTCTACATTTTGTACTTAAATATATATTTCTTTGCTTTTGTAATCAATTTGATCTCTTTAATAACTCTTTGCATGCTTGGTAATATTTCTTGTGCTTTTGTTGTCGTCGGCAGACTTTTCAAAATTAACTTTTTAAAAAAATTCTTTCACAAACACTATCAGAGTGTCAAACAGTTTGGATTCAGATCAGGACCGACAATAATGTCAATCCTCATATGGGTCCAAACAGTTTTGCTAAGGTTATCAGCAGACAACAAAAGTCACTGCTAGCAGGCAAAGGGTTAATGATAATCTCTGGCATAAATGTTAGAAAATTAACATTTAATTTTTCATGAATAACTGTTGATTCTTCATGAATAACTGTTGAATTTTCATCGATAACTGTTGATTTATCTCTAAATTTCATATTGAAGTCTAACTGTTTATGTATCTTTCCTAAAACTGCCTCAACCTTCTTCGGTTCTTTCACTGCACATCCTTTGGGTTTTTTGTCTGCCCACACTTTATTTGTTGAACTGAATTTAAACTTCTGTCTTAGTAATTCACACTTTTGGGATTGTATATAATAGCTGCTTCTATATCACAAAGTCTTTATATTCTGTTCATGCAGTGTATCATTTGTTTCAGGGTACTATAAGAATGTTTGAGCTTAAAAATATAGAATATAGAGTTTTGTTGTATCTTTTATTTAGCAGCTTTTATGCTTCAAGCAAACTGGTTACATTTATATAAGCCTTATCCTGAGAAAAAAAGAGTATAGCCAGGAAATGCTACAATCATTTACACACTGCCTGACTGCAGACCAACACTCGGCACCGTGAGGAAGAGACACAGAACACTGACAGTCACAAGACATTAAAAGACTAAAGTAAAGCAGCCAGCTCTTGACTTCCCCATCAAGATGAATGCAAAACTAGAAATGACACTATGTACTGCACAAGAAAAACAAGGGCCAAACACAAGGACCAAAAGCAAAAACCTGTTTTACATTTTTTTTGTCAGTTAAGATTTGTACAAGCCTGCTTAGCTACAGAGGGTAGTCAACAAAATTGAACATCTGGAAAGCTTTAGGCTAGAATTTTTTTATTAGTTGATTTACGTTGTTGTTGTTTTCAGATTTAGGGTTGGGGGGACGTAAAAAAAAAAAAGCTCTGAAACTGACCAGTTAACTGGTCATTTTCAGAACTTTTTTTTTCATTTTCCGAGCTTTTTTTCTTAATATCTCCATAACGAAAGGTAAACCAACAGTCTGTATTAAATCTTTAAATATTTCATCATTTTCCTAAATATCTGGATACAACAATCACTTTTTACAGTGTCACTCTCAAAAATACACTGACAGAACCTCAAAAATATATTATTTTTTCAACAAAACAAATAATACTTAGAGTGGGCGGATAAAATAAAAACAAAAATATTAGAAATTAAGGTTTTTTTCTACTTTCCCGAAAATTACAGTAGGAGGGTTTGTAAATCAACTAATAAAAAAATTCTGGCCTAACCAATGTGAAAGTGTTACTTTTCTATGTTTTATGATTTGCATTGCACAGACAGGTGGTTGAATAAATGAAAGAAATAATTATTCATTGTCCCACTTGTGAGAACTGAAAAGAAAAAAATTTTTTTTTATAGTTGACAGGTTTTAACAAAATACGATGAAGTAGTTAAGCTATCCTCTCTTCTGATGACTCTAATTGGATGGCTATATGTATGCCATTAGAGCCTTAAATAAGCCCATTGACCATGTTAGCAAAAAAAAGCTATATAGAGAAATATTACACTCGATATCATTTGATATGAAATTTATTAAACAAGCCTTTGGAGAGTTTAATAAATTTAATATGGAATGATCACGAGTGTAAGATTCTATTGATCATATGACCTTTTAAATGCGATTTTATCGCCTACAAAGTTTGATCATTTCCACGAAAATTTGCATTGTTGTAAAGGACGTTGTCATGACGTTACTTGTTCCCACCGAAAGTGTTATGTAATGTGGTCATAGCACTATTTATGACATGACGTTATGCACTGAATAACAGCAACGTCATGTGATAAATATATGTACAGAAGAAAAACAAAGTATTTGAAATGCTGATTAGCATATTGTTTGTTTGAATTCTTTACGTCCCATCAACAATCTTTCAGTCATAAAGGGACAGGTCTTCCTGGGTTGAACCAGTACTAAGCTAGGATTAATGTATCTTGCTCAAGGACACAAGGCAGTGACGCCGGTGAGACTCAAAACCGCGGCCCCTCGGTCTCGAGTCAAGCACTCTACCACTGAGCCAATTACGATATGATCTGGAAATATGATATATTATACCTTGTTTTAAACTTACTTCTCTAAGTTTATGAAGGTAAGACAAGAGTTAGAGTGTTTAGAAACTGAGGGGCTGAAACAGTAAGCTTATGTTGAACTGCATGACTACTAAATCAGAAACATTTGGTTATAGTTATGTGACGATCATTAGGATCAGTGTGATTGTAAAACTAAGAAAATTGTGAGCATAAAATTGTAATTATTTTCTTATCCATCAGTCTTAGCATGGTTTTTGGGTGCCCAAAAGAAACGTCTCGTAGAGACGATTCTTTGGAGTACCCACAACATATGTTTTGGTTGAGAAATAAGAAAATTGAGTTACTGGCAATATTGGGCCAGAAAAGCATACATTATGAGCGTAAAATTGCGATTATTTTTTTATCCATCATTCTTAGCATGTGTTTTGGGTGCTAAACAGAACAGTCTCATTGAGACGGTTCTTTTTTAGTACCCACAACATATGTTTTGGTTGAGAAATAAGAAAATTTATTTGGAGTTAATCTTATCTGGCCATATTGGTCCAGAAGAGCATACATTATGAGCATAAAATTGTGATTATTTCTTATCCATCAGTCTTAACATATGTTTTGGGTGCTCAAAAGATCCCTCTTATTGAGGCGGCTCTTTTGAGTACCCACAACATATGTTTTGGTTGTTAAATATGAAAATTAATTTGGAGTTTCTCCCTCTTATCTGGAGATCTGAAATCCATGTAATAATTGTTTGTAATATGAAGCTGATTGTTCTCTGTTGTGCAGTGGATGTTCAGTCTGTTTGGACATTTTCCCACCTCTCTTTGTTTCTGTGAGACGTTTCTTACATGTCAAGATGTCTTAACAGTGCATCTCCTTTTTCAATAATACAATGTATATTTGAAGTGTTATACATAGTATCAATGGTATTTATACTTCATGTTTGGAGATTATCTTGTAGACTAGATTTTCTTCAGGATGAAAAGCAAGTGATTATAGCCAGGAAATACCAGATCATAGACCAATTCATGGCACCGAGAGGAAGAAACACACCACACTAATAGTCACACTAAAGCAAGAACTTAAATAAAGTAAAGCAACCAGGTCTCACTTCCGCAATCAGGGTTCACACAGGCTTGAAAAGTTCTTGAATTTAGAGGGCTTTCTTGAAAAGTCCTTGAAAATTAAATCTGCCTTGAAAAGTACTGGAAAATCACTTGAAAGTCTTGAAAAGTCCTTGAATTCTACTATTTTCTTTAGCACTTAGCACAGTTTATAGAGACCTAAATCAGTATAAAATTGTTGTGTCTTTATTTGGTGCAGCAAATGCTGCACCAAATAAAGGCACAATGATTTTATTCTAATTCTCTAGTATTAATTTCTCCATTATCTAAGTCTAGCATTTCTGAAGTAGAATTTTAACTCTTAAATCTGTATTTTTAATAAACTCTAGTCCATATAAAACTGTAGGAAAGTCTTTTAGAAGTTTTTGAATAGTCCTTGAATTTTACTCAACCTGCCTATATGAACCCAGTCAATGAGGTGATTGCAAAACTAGAAAGAACAGTAAGTACTGCATAACAAAACGGGGCCCCATAAATGTCGGGAGCAAAAAAATGAAGGTTGTATCAAGAGACCACAGACCATCATTAAGTCACAGCCCAATTAGAAAACTCACTATTTTGTAAAATTTTTGAAAGTTAAACTTTGCATAATATAATCCGGAGAAAAAACAGCTACAGATAGATTTAGTATTTTCACTAGTATTTTTGTAATCAAAAACAGAACATAACCAAATATTTAGAGAAACGTTGGAAATTTGAGATCATATGCCATAATTTTAGAACAGGAACTGGTATACTACAAGGAGATGCACTGTCAGCACTTCTCTTCTTTTCACTCCTCATATGCGTTTCATATTTGTGCTGTTTATTTCTTAATTTCAGTTGGAATCATTCTTCACACTCCCCCCTCATGAAAGAAAGTTTGTTCCTCGAGAAAAAAAATATTTGCAGGCTCTACTTGATGTATGTCTCTGAAACTTATCTGGAGAGAGAACAACAGGACTTCTTGCTGTCAGTATGTGGCTAACATATGATATCAGCTCGAATTAAAATAAGTCTACCACCCATTAATCTTAACCTGTTTTAGGCATTTTTTGTTTGTTTTCCAGCCACCATTCATATATTGGGCTATTATTTCCATATGCTGTTAAAAGGCACATAGGCTATTTTTAGATCATGACATCATTTTCTTTTTTTAGACAACATTGAAAAAATTCAAGAGAAATTTAAGTAAAGTTTTGAATACAAACATCAAAAGAATTTTGGCCACGTTGAGTGCAATAGGATTGATCATAACTAGAAAAGTCATTTGTGCATTTGAAGACATGTTATAGTCACATATGTATTGGCAAGTACCTAATACACGCCTACCAAACGCTCGAATGCTCAACATCTGGTTGAATATTAAAAACAACTGCTCAATGAAGAAAGGCAAAAATTGGGGAATGTCATGAAACAGCCTATGGATTCCTTCGTTTGTGGTATAAACAGGAGCTCAGAAAGTATTCTCATTAGGTCATATTTACTTTTCGCGCGATAAACAGGTTCCTGTCGAATTCTGGTCACCTATTTTACGGGAAATGTAAATCTGACAAAACGAGAGAACTTTCTGGCCTCAAATTTATACCACAAACTTAGGAATGCATAGTCTGTTACATGACATCCCCCGATTTTTGATTCTCTTCCTGGAGGAATTTTTTTTAATATTCAACCAGATGTTGAGCATTCGAGCTTTGGTAGGCGTGTAATAGCACCAAACATGCTCAAACTATTTGCCTGATGGACATAAAGCTATTTAAACCTCTGTCCTTGCAACTTGATTGAAATGATGCATGACCTTATTTCACCTAAATGCATTGGTCCTTTTCCATCAAATACTCTGACAGAAAATACCCTGACAGAAAATACTATTACATAGTTATTTGATTATTGGAAGCAATCGAAGCTATTCTGACGAAGTAAAGATCAAAAGTGCAAAACTTCCTGATCTTTACTTTTGTCAGAAGTGACTTCCATTGCACTCCACCCTGTTGGTCCTATCTTAATGATCTCTCAGCTTGAATTGTATTAAAGGCTTAAGATACACATCACTGGCTTTAGAAAATGTAGCCAATGCTTACACTTACGTTCCAACCCTTACTTTATTCTACTTCTGGTCAACCCATCCTAAAACAAAATACTATTTTTGGAGGGCAGTTTTGAATACAGTAAAACCTGTCTATAACGGCCACTCTCAAAAAGACCAAAAATTGTTTTTCAAGACCCATTGTCGCTTAATCCAGGTCAAAAGCATTGCAGAATGCTCCAAGGGGAGCATTCTGCAATGCTTTTGACCTTCGATTCATTAAGCTACCTTTTATCATTATTTTGTTTGATTTGATTCTTTAGGTCCCATCAACAATCTTTAAGTTAAACAGGGACGGGTCTTCCTGGGTTGAACCAGTTCTAAGCTAGGATTAATGTGTCTTGCACAAGGACACAATGCAGTGACTCCGGTGAGGCTTGATCCCGCAGCCCCTCTGTCTCGAGTCAAGCTCTCTACCACTGAGCCACTGCGCTCCCTCCCTTTTATCATTAAGATCTTTATTTTGTCTATTTTTTTTAATTTTTGAGTGGCCTCTAAAGACATGTTTTACTTTATCTTTAATTGTCCCCCGCCTTTTCGAAGAAAAGCGGAGGGACATAGTTTTCGGCATTCCGTCCTTCCGTCCTTCCGTCCTTCCGTCCCCCTAATATAGTAGGTACCTTGTGTGCGCAACTCCTCCTACAGTTTTATGCCGATTCTTTCGAAACTTTACAGATGTTTTAGTCATGGTCTGAAGATATGCATGTGGTTTGGATATTATCCTGAGATTATTTTTTGTCACTTTTTTCGCAATTTGAACTTAGTCATTTTTAGGCGTTTTTACTATCAAAGTGAAAAGATAGTGGGTACCTTGTGTGCGCAACTCCTCCTACAGTTTTATATCGATTCTTTTGAAACTTCACAGGTGTTTTGTACATGGTCTGAAGATATGCATGTGGTTTGGATATATTCCTCAGATTATTTTTTAACACTTTTTCCGCCAGTTGAACTTAGCCATTTTTCTGACATTTTTACTATCAAAGTGAATGGATAGTGGGTACCTTGTGTGCGCATCTCCTCCTACAGTTTTATATTGATTCTTTTGAAACTTCACAGGTGTTTTGGACATGGTCTGAAGATATGCATGTGGTTTGGATATAATCCTCAAATTATTTTTTATCACTTTTTCTGCTATTTTAACTTAGGCATTTTTCTGGCGTTTTTACTGTCAAAGTTAATGGATACTGGGTACCTTGTGTGCGCAACTCCTCCTACAGTTTTATGCCGATTCTTTTGAAACTTTACAGATGTTTTTGTCATGATCTGAAGATATGCATGTGGTTTGGATATTATCCTGAGATTATTTTTTGTCACTTTTTTTGCAATTTGAACTTAGTCATTTTTAAGTGTTTTTACTATCAAAGTGAAAAGATAGTGGGTACCTTGTGTGCGCAACTTCACAGTTGTTTTGGACATGGTCTGAAGATATGCATGTGGTTTGGATATAATCCTCAGATAATAAACAATAATGGCGGGGGACATAAATTCTCTGAATTTGCTTGTTGTTTTTTTTTTTTTGGGGGGGGGGGGGGGGGGGGTTGTATTATTTTTTTTTGTATACTTTTTAATAAATTACTTGTACCTGAAAAAAAGTCCACTGCACATATCATATGTTAGTAGATAAGTAGATGCAAGAAGTTCTGTTTAAATCAAGTTCGAATTCTGCTGTGCTGCATGTCCATTGTGCTTCAAGCATGGCTTTAACTATAACTGTGTTCAATGTTTCCCGCTTAACTGCCTTTAAGTTAGATATTTTCCTTTTGTTTTAAAGGAAAACGCTTACCAAAAAGTAAAATTGTCTGAAACGACAGGCATTTTCACACAAACTTTTTTAGTGCAAACTTGATCAAAATCGGTTGAGAAATAAGTAAGTTATTCATAAATGAAGTTCTGATAACAACCTGTCATCGCAGCCATTTTGAATATATAATGATATGCTAATGAGATGCATTAAATCTTAATAAGATGCATAAAATCTCTATTTTGGCATAAAACCACACAATTTCTTGTATTTATGATCGTTTAATACTTTATTAGACATAAACATCAAAATGGAGTGAAAATTATTTTTCAAATTTTATTTATTTCATTTTTGCATATCTATTTAGGAGGTTATGACATCACAAGCTCACAAATATGGCGGCTTCCATTAATGAAATATTGGTAACTTCAAATGCATATATCTTCTTTATTTCTTGTTAGAATTTGATAAATTTGCAGCAAACTGAATTGATAGATAAATTTCAGCCCTTTTATGCTCTTTTATTATTTGGTGAGCATTTTCCTTAATCTCAGGCTCAGGGTTGAAAAAAAAAAAGATTTAAAAAAGCTTAGCTCCTATGCATTTAAAATGAGAAACTGCAGCTTTTGAAGGCAGCTTTTGAGTATTCCTCCTACTTATAAAGTAACATGGTAAAAACATAGCAGACCCAGATGAGACATAAGTGCATCTGTATCTGTATTGTTTTCATCATTTGCGTAAGAGTTTCCCATCTTTTTAATCTTGTGTGGATTTTTCTAACTTTAAATGGATTATTGATTTTCCCAGTAATCCCACATTGATATTTACAGCCATTTTATGGCACTCCTGCAATGTCAGTTTCCAACCTATGTGTGACAATTCCACACTGATTTTTTCCAATCTTTTGAGATGGCAATTCTGCATGGGTTTTCCCAGCCTTTTTAAGGCAATCCAACATGGGTTTTCACAGCCTTTTTAAGGTAATCCCATCACAATCCTACATGGATTTTTCAGCCTTTTTACAATAATCCCGGATAGGTTATCGCAGTTTTTTTTATGGCAATCTCAACTTTTTAAGACTCCCAAAACAATCATGCTATTTTAGAACAATTATATGTTTGAGAAATTATCAAATTGCATACAATCATCTATCTTGCCATGCATACGGCATTGTTGAGCTTAACATTTAGAAAAATATAAAGCCAAGAATTTGTGTATTTCTCGTGCAAATAGTTGTTCTCAAAAATAATGATTGACTTTTTCATGCATGTCTGACCCAGCACCCTGTTTAAATTTGTTGATTTGGGTTTACCTTTGTTGGTTTAGTTTTTATTAACTTTGTGTCTCCCTGTTCCTCAACATGAACATACCAAGAATAAATTATGCAATGAACCAATTCAAACCTTACATGTCTGTGGGCTGTAATTTAAACTTAGAAAGAGTCTGAATTATGGTTCTTAGTGTTTCCATACATGAATATTTATAGTGATAGTGGCACTGTTATAATTAACTAGACAAAATGAAATCATCCAAGAAGACAACTTAAAATCATAGACAAACTTTTTTTCCACACCAGATAAGGATTTCTGATATTTACCCTGGGATAGAAAATTTGATATTACCCATGCTATCTTTCCCAGGCCGTCACGTGAGGGTTGAACATTGGTTGTATTGCAACTCAGGTACATTTTAGTCAAGTGACATCATTGTTATGTGAAAATGATGTCATCATGTAAAAATGCATCTCGGAGTATTCAGGGACTTCTGGAAGCTTATTTTAAAATAAAAGTCAATGGTGAGCAAAAAAAAAGAATCTGAAATTTGTGTGAGGGGGATAGAAAAATCCGCCCCTCAGGATCACCGTTTGTCATCTCTCGGCAACCTTCCTCATTCCAATATTTGATCCTCTTGGTGGATTTTTCTATCGCACCCACCCTCACACTAGTACTCATGATGGATTCTTATAATATCTAAAAATTGTCATCAATCACAATTATGTACCACTCTTCAGCACTACATTAAGAAATATTTTTGTGAGCCAGATCATGAGATTTTGATATTTATCGCATATGCACAAACGCCTCCTTTAAATGCCCATGCTGAGGTATCCAGCGGGTCTAGATAAGTTAATGTTGGTCTGAGTCTTCATCTACATCCACACTTTCTGTATGCAAGCAGCAAAGGCTATGGTGAGTCAGCACACTAGTCTTGTGCAGGCTTGCCTGAGCGCCGTGATAAGTACTGAAAATTCGGAAATTTTTGCGAGAATTTTATTTTCGGGATATAGTTAAAAGACATATTTGTGAAGTAAAAAATCTGCAACTAGGGCATGATTTACCTAGATCAGTAAAAGACAGAGTGATTTTGACATTTCGTGAGGATTTGATTTTCATGAAACTTTGCATATGGAAGTTTCGCAAAAATAAAATCCTCGTGAAAACTTTCTGAATTTACAGTACCAAAATCTCGTGTGCTGTTTCTCTTCTGGTTCTGTTTCCAACTCTGCTCCTCCTTTTACCACAACGGATAGGGGGCAATCGAAAACTTAAATACAATTGACGAACGTAGGTAAAAAAAAATCATTAGAAACTGAGTTTTTGATCCACACTCGTCGTTTGTTGTGAGCGTTTTCGATTGCCGCCTATCCAGTGTGTTTACTTTCTACCTACACTTGACTCTAAGCAACACTGCACATTTTGTTCTTCATTGCTTTATATTCAGAATTTTGTATAGGTTTGGTAGTCCTAATCAAGGGCCAATGACAAGCTTTAAGCTTAAAAACTGCTTGTAATATGGCAGCCAGTATATTATAGTATGCATAATGCAAATCTCAGAAGATAAGGCAAATTTAAGAGTATAATGAACCAGGGCATAAGATATTGGTAAATGTGTGGCATTGTCTCCTAGTAGCAATTAAGAAGATTCAAGAGATATGCCTATAGTCTGATGTCCAGTTTTTATGTGACCAGTACCTTGCAGTACATATAAGACGGCAACTATCTAGAGGTTTTCCTGTCAGAAGAGGAGAGAATACTGTTAGAAGATATAGATAGAGTTTGATAACACTTTTCCTACTTACAGAACTTTTTTCATTTTAAAACCTTTTTTTGCTTCCAAATTAAATCATTCTGGAGTGCATTTGAATATATGTAGCAGATGTAATAAGTAGAGGACATTTTCAGGACAAATATGTTGACAGGATAAGGATTAAATGGCTATTTTAGTATGTGATTCTATCTATAAATAAGCTTATTAGAATTTTAGATGATTTTACAAAAAAATGCTGGTCAAAATAAGTTTGGGGCCAAAGGCATCAGGTCTGTTTTCTAGGTATACAGACACATAGTTCATGTTAACACCAACACTTATTAAAAATAGCATAAACTTTATTTTCAGTACACCATGTTGTTACTCAAGATAAACAATACACTATAACGTTGTCATGGAGCTATTATGACGTCATGATATCACATGACGTCACTTAACGTTGTTTCCTAAAGAAGAGTATTCATATCATGGCACAGTTATCTAACATTAATAAAATATATATATAAGCTGGAAATTAACATTCATTATACTTTTCTTTCTTTTTTTTTCTTTATATGTGATTTTATGTTTATCTTACATTATCAAGAAAAATTGTCAATTTTATAAAGATGAATTAATACAGATTAAAGTCATATAAAATGAGATTCAAAAATAGAGAAGTTAAAAGCCTGTAAAATATTGATATTATAGTTCTGATCAGTTTTTCACTTTAAGATGAAGTCTTCTGGCATCTGTCCTTCTTTGAAGACATTGAGCACATTATAACCAGAAGCTCCACGTTTCGTCATGCAGTCTGCTAGGTGGATCTTTCCTGGACACCATCTGATTTCACTCACTTCATTTCTCAACAGTGATTCACTAATTGCGGCAATGTCTATCCTTAGACGCTTGTCATCTACTAATTTGGTTGAATACACAGCTTCTATCACACTCTTATTGTCAACAAATGCAATGATTGGTATGGTTTTATTTGAAATGCCTAAAATGTCCTCAATTATTTTTCTATAATAAAAACCACACTCTAGTCCTTCTTGTAAGCTTAGTGCTTCTGCTGCAATTGTGGATCGTACCACCCGCTTTATTTTGTTGGCATGCCAAGACAGTGGGCAACATTTTCCATAGCAATCCATTAACCAAACAATGTGTCCAGCTGTACTTCCAGTTCCACCATTGATGTTACAAAGTGATGCATCTGTGAAGACAACAATGTTCCAATCTTTAATATTCTTACTCAGTTCTGGGAATAAAATCATAGACCTAATGTCTTTTAATCTGTTGACAGCTTTAATAGCCCTAGAAAGATCATTTATTGTTCCTTCCTTCAATTTAGTGCTTAAATCTATCTGTTCAAAAGCCATGTCTGGTCGGGTTCCCTGTACAGCCCAATTTATTTGACCAATTAGCTGTCGGTATTCAGTTTGTTCCTCTGATGTTAATTTACTTTGCTTATCCTGCGCTCTTTTCGGGTCAATTGCTATGTTCTTCATATTTTCAACATACCTGGACTGATCTAAGATGATTGCACTGGATTCCTGGATAATTCTGAATCCAATATAATCAAAGCTCTGTTCTTCAATTTTCCCAGCCACAAACCTTTTCCGCAAATTAACCATTATCCTTTCAAGATGCTCATCACCTGCATGCAAAAAATCATCAACATGGCAACATATGATTCCACTCAGCTTTCCGCCATTGTTTAAGAAGAACATAGCTGGGTCTATGTCACACATTTTACAACCTAGTCTTAGTAATTCTTCCTTCACACTCAGGTAAAACTGCCTGGCTCCATCTTTCAATCCGTATAATCCATGTTTTAGTTTCCAAATTACTCCCTTGGCTGTGTCACTTTCTTTTGGAGGCTTAACATACACATCCCGCCTTATTTCTCTGCCTTGTAAAAATGCAGATTTAATATCTGTTGTTTTTATTGTCCAATTATTAATGGATGAAATTGCCAAAAAAATCCTCATGGTTCCCTTTCCCACTGTGGGACTGTCTCTAGGCATCTTAAACTCTTCCTCAAATCCTCGCACCACAAGACGTGCCTTTGTCTGCCCCTCCTTATTTGTGATTACCCACCTTGTTGACAAAGTTTGTTGGCCACAATCTTTAACCTCCTGGTAAGTATTAAAGTGTTGCAACTTTTGCAGCTCGGTTAGTTTTGCTGATGTATCCTCACTGCTAATATTGTTTTGTTTCTGCACAGAGTTAACATTGGCATCATCAGTTATCAATTGCCATTCCACTTGATCTAGATTTAAACTTTTCTTTTCTTTGCTGATATTATCCTGTATGTTATACCAGTATATGTTGTTACCAGTGGCTTTTCCAGCTCTTCCAAGCACTGTTGCTATTGTCCATTCATCCTTATTTTGCACCTTATACCGGATATTGTCATTTGTTTTCACTGTTTTTCTTATCTTTTGTACATTCTGTGTTGTATCTTCTTTATCTAGACTTGCAATTGGTACCTCCTCTGTTATTGTATGGTTTTCTGTTTTCTCATCATCATCCTTCTTTTTGTCCTGCCTTTCTTCTATACTGTCTTCTGTTTTCTTCTCATTCTCATCAGTCAAATAGCTTTTCACTTTCTGTAGTCTGTTTGGAGAAACTCGCACAAATACACTTCCGTGTCGAACAAACACTACCTTTCCATCTTGAAATACGACTGTCCCTGGTCCAAGCCACCGCTCTTTTCCTTCACGTTTATAAAAGACTCTCTCGCCATTTTCAAATATTTGCTCTGAAGCCCTGACTTTGTTCCGAAGAGCTCTTCTTATTCTTTCATCGGCTTCTGTCTGTATGAATGCTTTACGAGCAGCATGTAGAGCATTTAAATGTTGTGCAAAAACCTCACTGCTTGTTGTTCCCTGTAATGCTGGCAAGTTATTGTTCATGATATTTGGAAGATTTGGGTTTTCTCCAAAAACAAGCTGGTGGCTACTATAGCCATTCCACATTTGCAAAGAATTCCTGGCCATGTTTGCCCATGAAAGCAATGTCTGTGAGTTTATTTTTCTGAAATCAGCCTCAAGTTTGACTAACATCATGTCCGTGATAGCATGCACTCTTTCACATAAACCGTTTTGAAATGGACTTTCACCTGATGTTGTACATAATTGAACATTCAGCACAGATGTGATATCTCTCATCTCATCTGAGTTGAATTCTCCGCCATTGTCTGTCATCAGAGCTTTCATTACTCCAAATTTGCCAATCCATTGCGTCATCAAAGCATCTATGATATTAGCTGGCCTTTTCCTGTCGACGAAAATGGACAAAGTATATCTTGACCACATATCTATGATGTGTAATATCCAGCGGCCATTCCACAGTTTAAGGTCCATTGCAACTTTTTCATTGAATTTTGAAGCCATAGGCATGCCTACTACTGGCCTTGATGGTGTTTTAGCATAAATCTTACAAAGTTCACATTCTTCATTTATCTGCTCTATGATTTCTTCATATTCTTCCTTCCAAACATCAGCATCCTTTAAAAGTGCAATCAACCTATTCTTTGGTGGATGAGCAAACTGTCTATGCAATTTAAACAATGTCTTGATTCTATCTTGTTTGCTTAAAATATCAAGATTAACAGCACAAACATTTTCAACAGGGACTTCCTCTGATTTGTCAATAGGAATGCAATAATGTCCTGATGTTGTAAGATTTAAAGCTACCTCTTTTCCCATGATTGTAGCAGTGTCATTTACTAGATCCATTTTTACTGCAGCTTTCTTCATTGCTGTTCTTGAAAGTAATAAAGGAATGTCAGACTCTACTACATCAGTCCTTACAGTGGCCTCTTTGCCAGCAATAACAACTGGTAAGCTGTATTCTCCCTTGGATTGTAAACATGTCCCTCCTCCGAACTTGAACACTCTTTGGCCCTTGGTTTGTACAACTTTCTGCCTATCATTCTTATCTAAAGATTGAATGTAATTGTTTATCCAGTTGGTTCCACAAACGGTACTGCTGCACGCACTGTCTAGAACGGCGCAGTTGCGTGCATCAACACCTAAACGACGAACCTCCTCTGTGTTATACCCTGTAAATAGTACAGCATGTTCCTCTTCCATTACATTAACTTTTCTCATGTTTTCCCAACTGTCTGGGCATGCGGGCAATAAATGACGGTATGATCCACAAGATTTGCAGGTTAATGTACGGCCATCTGGCCCTAAAGGATTTATATTTTTCCTATTTCTATCACTTGGTTGGCTGATCCGAGATCCTGATTCTGTCTGTTGATATCCTCTTGCACCTTGCCTCCTATATTCTGTACCTGAAAATTGTGAACCTCCTGGTCCTCCCCTCCTTGGTCTCCAACGCTGCCAGTTTTCTTCTCTATCTCCGCCACCCTGCTTCCCTCGTTTTCCCCTTACATACCCAGCGGCAAGTAAAGTTTCCTCATTGTCAGTAAAATAAGCAGGCTCAAGCTTGACAGAGGCACTGCTGATGCTGTCACCCCCTTTAAACTTTTTGAGAGATTTCTTGGCCTCCTCATACAAAGTCCCTTTGTTATCATAGTTCATCCCAGTTAATACCAGTAATTTCTCCTCCTTAGTAATATTAGCTTTACGTATCAATTTAAAAGCTAAAATTTCAGATGGCAATGTCATTTTCTTCTTCTCCACTTTCCTATATTTTGCATCAAATGTCGCTACATACTCATTTATGGACTGTCCTTCAGCTCTTTTAAAATCTTCAAAATCTTCAAATTTTTCCAAGCTGTCTGAAAGATCATCTTTGGCAAGATGCTGGTCCAAAAAATTTAAAAGCACTGTGAAGCCATCTTCACTTTTTAAATCATCTAATGGAATTTGGTCAAAAACTTTTTCACGTATTTTAGATTCATCATCTTCTGGAAGAGATAAAGCAATAGCTATACCTTGTTTGTCCTGTCTGAGATCTGTTATTTCTTTCCAGGCTAGAAGTTCTTGCTTAAAACGTTCATAATTCTTCTCTTTGTTGAAAGTTGGAGGATTGATTCTGGTTGTCATGTTCACTTTGCTCCTTTACTGGATAAAATAACACAAATCTCTAAATATATACACTGTCACTTACTCCTTTCCCTCCAGAGGACTGTTCCTCAAGCTCTGCTACCACTTGTTAACACCAACACTTATTAAAAATAGCATAAACTTTATTTTCAGTACACCATGTTGTTACTCAAGATAAACAATACACTATAACGTTGTCATGGAGCTATTATGACGTCATGATATCACATGACGTCACTTAACGTTGTTTCCTAAAGAAGAGTATTCATATCATGGCACAGTTATCTAACATTAATAAAATATATATATAAGCTGGAAATTAACAGTTCAATTTTAAGGTGATCAAGTATATTTATTTTGATTTTGGTCTATGGAATTTGCCACCAAAATCAAAATGATGGAGTTTTTTTAACCCAAACTTATTGTTTAAATCGCACCCTCAAAGTGATTGAAATAAAAATTTCCATCCAGAGCAAATTGAGCAAAATTTTGTATCCTCAAATTGTGCCACTTTAAAATTTGCACTTTAGTCTTCTAGTTTCATTTCTGAGTTTAAAAATCATTGCAAACTTTGAAAGTTTGGCCAAAACAAATTTGCACGTCTCAATTTTGATTTGGCCCTCAGTTTTAAATTTTGAAGGAATCACTGGGTGAATGTTTGGTCCCTATGGTAAATATTCTAAAACTTTGATCACTTTTCTCTAAGTTTTGTTCTCAATATGTTGGTTATCAGAGCTGGATTTGACAAAATGCTGATCAGGATAACAAACAGGGAAGACCCTGATCATACTGCTTCTGAAGAAGCAGTTTGATCTGGGTCTGCACTATTAGTCTATACCTTTTGTGCAGCCAACTAGTGTTAATTTTTTTTTAGAACATCCACCGTAACTTATTTTTTCCATTATACAGTAAAACCTGTCTAAAACGGCCACTCTTACAAGGCCAAAAATTGGTTTTCAAGACCAATTATCGCTTAATGCAGGTCAAGAGTATTGCAGATTATGCTCCAAGGAGAGCATTCTGCAATACTTTAGGCCTTCATTAAGCTATGATTTGTCGTTAAGATCTTTTTTTTTGTCTATTTTTGAGTGGTCGTTTTACACAGTTTTTACTGTATACTGAACAAAAGTGAAAACTCTACACCTGAATTGTTTGCCATTTATCTACAGAACGAATCAAGCCAGAAAAACAAATGAAAGTGTATCTGAATGATCTAAGACTGGGCTGTGCATGACAGTAAATGCCTCACGGCCATTAATGTTACAAGGGAAGACAAGAACGCCTTTTAAATGTGACAGGGCCCAATTTTTTAGGTGTTCAATTTGAACAGAAATCTCACACAGTATAGGCCTTCAGACTGACTGCATGAAATGGTAGTCTGCACATCCAACAATCAGAAAATAGCAAGGACTTATCACAAATGTGTTTAGCTGCTGGTATAGAAAATTTGAAAAGCGGGGTTTTCATCAAGTTGCCAAGTTTGAAATTTAATCAATGAAACCTCCATAGAAAATTCAATGCATGGGTGAAAGTTTTCAGGATTATTCTTAAAATCATAATTTTGAGGCTGACTTTCTATAGAAAGTCAGCCTCAAAAGGCTGAATTAAGGGATTATTAAACAGATTGTGATACCTTCTCTGATTTGTTTTCAGATTATCTTAAGACAATTGACCATTTAAACTTGAAATCATTATTGTTTTGTAGGCATACCACAAGTTTAAGATTTTAATTTTTAAGTTCAGGATTTTAGAAAATTTGAACTTTCACCCATGTCAATGTGTTGTTGTATCATACTCTGGGGACATTCATAGTCTAGAATGTGCTGATAGGCCTGATTGATTTTGCAATTTTGAGAATATAGAAAATTGTGATAAATCCAAGAATATGGAACATTTAATATTTCCAATATATTTTGTCAGACAATTTACAAAACTGAAAAATTAGACATTGATTTCTGAGCTTGTTTCAAATGATAAGTCATTTTTGTGTGTTTTATGCAACATGGGTATTAGAGTCTGGTATGTAAAACAATCCTTTTCTGTGCATAGGCATTTACAAAATTTGATGAATGAAGCAAAAAATGCATAAAGGGACATAACTTGGTCGCCAAGAGACAAATTTATGCAGTTTGGACAAATCATATTCTGGACGTCTGGGCAACAATATCAAGTCTTATTAAATACTTTTTGTCTGAATACTTTGCCAGGAAAGTAAATGTTTGTAGTGTAGCATTTTCACTTTTATTCAATATGTTTGTATGAAATGTACTAGACATGAATTTTAGAATCGTTTTGTTTGCTTGTTTATGTATGATTTTTTGACACATCTTATTGTGAAATTAAGTGTTTACTAATTGAATTTTACTAACTCATTACTATAGATTATCTCATTATAAGCTGTATTTAAATATAACAATTCAATGCTTCAGTTTTCATATTTTCGTGTGCATCGAAAATTTTTGTCACTTAAATCTACTGTATAATTGCAAGACTTTCAATATTTTGACTAGAATTCATTCGTCACTTTGATATTTAATTCATTATTCTCAACATTTTACTTTTTCATGTCACTTGTATGAAGATAATATTTGAATCTTTAAAATTAGTTAAGTGGAATGATAATCAGTTCCAATGGGTATGTGAACACATATCATCTTTTCAATGTTAGGTTCTTGTTCATGCATATTTTTCAATTCTTTAAATGCCATAAAGTTAATGCGTAAATGTACATATTGATTCAATTTGATTTATTGATTGATGTTAAAATCTTTTAAACTTGTTTCTGTTGTTCTTTATTCAAGGAAATGCGAAAACAGGTAGCTCTGAATGCAAACATGTTTATGCAATAATGTCACTTAACTAGTTTATAGTAACAGAATTGTGTTTGTATCTGAATTGCCTGTGTAAAAACATAATAAGATTGATGATTATAACCAAAGTTATAAAGCTTTTTTCATGCTCTGAGCATGAAATTTTAGATGCTCATAAAAATAAAATGCTGAAAATAAAGAATTTTCGTGCCTTAGAACATATCCTGCTAATAAATGTTAAAATGCCAACAATTGTTGGCATTTTAACATTTATGAGCTGGATAAGTTTCGTGGTCAGTTGAGTTGCATTAAAATTTTGTATAACCTGTTTATACTAAGATTTATGATTTATATCAGATTCATTTTTACTTAGTATTTAATATTACTCCATGACAATGCATGAATGTATCACTTAAAAGTGTGTTGAAAGCATTTTCATTTTATGTTTGTTACTTATATATGAAATAAAACAAATATGTAATAACATTTGGGAAAAAGTAAAAATGAGAATAAGTGGTCATTTACATCTTTTTAATTCAACCGATTACACTATTACATAGATCTTCAGGAAGATGCAATTAAAGTTAAAAGAATTTTTATTTATGTGTTGAACACATTTATCCCCGAAACATGTTAATAAGAATGGGCTAAATGAACTAAGAGTTTATGTTAATTTGGGGATTTTTATGGCAAAGCTGCAAAATAAATATTGAAAGAAAATATTAAAACCATGGGATGCCAAATTTCAATTTTGCTACGATAAAAATACAATTTTCAAAACTGCTGGTATCTGCCAGTGGCTTTATGATTCTAAGCCCAGAACACGGTAGGAAACCAGCATCACTTTACTAATTCTTTAAGAATGAGACAACAACATGTTTTAAAGAATTTTAAAATGCATGTGACAGTTCTATTTTGTTGTAGGGAGCTCAGTGGTAGAGTGCTTAACTCAAGACCTAGGGGCCGTGGGTTCGAGCCTCATCGGTGTCACTGCCTTGTGGTCCTTGAGCAAGACACATTTATCCTAGCTTAGTACTGGTTCAACCAAGGAAGACCCGTCCCTGTTTAACTGAAGATTGTTGATGGGACGTAAAGAATCGAATCAAACAAACAAACAAATCTATTTTGTTTTCATAATCTCAGCTATTTTACAATTTTGGAAACCCATGCAAAATTGCACAGGTTTCATTTTATGCATTTCATATGGTAATGTTACATCTTTAAGCAAGTCAATTTTAAGAACTTCTGTATTCCTTCCCCTGTAATCCCAAGGAATAGAATGTAATAGAAAAATTGATCAGAACATGTATAGAATATCAAAACCTGCATGACTAAACAGTGTGAGAATATATGCAATTTGTAATATTAAAATGTTTCTACTTATAATATAACCAATAAAAACAAGAAACTTCCGTCCCTGTCCCAATCCTACCCATCCATTACCATCAAACAGTCTTAATGAACAACACTTCTAAATCAGAGGTCTATATCAGTGAAGCTGCCGGCTCTGTATATGGAGGCTGAGAAAAATTGCCTAAAAACTAAAAATATTACTTTTATTGCATAAAATAGCGAAAAAAGGAAAGTGTATTGCTCTGCTCTTTTATTTTCTTATCTAAGCTGATGCAAGCTGCAAATTGTGTACAGTTTTGTCTGAATTTTTTTGTGTCGTGAGGTATATGAAGGTTGTTTTCCTCACAAAAAAAATGATTCAGATAAAAGTGTTCACAATTTGCAGCTCACATCAGCTTGGATTAGAGGTTGAAAGACCAGAGCGTGGCACTACAGTCTCCATTTTTTGCTATTTTACACCGTAAAAGCACCAAATGGAAAATTTACGGTTTTTAGGCAATTTTTCAGCCTCAATATACAGAACCGGAAAAACCTTCATAAGATTTCATTTTCTAGCTGCGGCTCTGTTTATGAAGTTTCCTAGGTGGAAAGTGGGGCTCATTTGGCTAGTGTGCAAGTTTTGGGGATTTCAGTGAATGACAACAAATACCATTAAATACACCACTAACTGCAGTCTTTCCTTATTTGTTGATGTCAACATTATGTAGTGTCCAAAAGGTTAAAAGATAAGATTTAAGAATTGACGAAACTTAGGGTGCGGGTAATATACAAATGCGGGTTGTATAGTCCATAAACAGTAGTTGGTATAAATTTTTAGAGATTTAGATATCCTCTTATCTTAGATATACTGTCAACCTATCCTTTTTAAGTCACCTGAGCCGAAGGCTCATTGGTGAGCTAATAGTATACCAGTAACTCCGGCGTCCTTCGTCCGTCAACATTTTCAAACATCTTCTCCTCTGAAACTACTGGGCCAATTGAACTCATATTTCATATGGAGACTCCTTATGATGGGGGAACGAAAGTTTGATCAAATGGTCCTGGTCACATGACCAAGATGGCCGCCATGCCCATATATGTTTAAAACCCTTTAAAGATCTTCTCCAAAACCAGAAGGCTGATGACCTAGGGACTTGGTATGTAGCATTGGTGATGTGGGGCCTACCAAGTTTGTTCAAATGATGATCCTAGGTTGACCACGACCTACTTAACGTCAAGGTCAAATTTGCTTCCTAATGCATTTAAATGGGATTTTTTTTTGAAAAGTTGATTTTTTTTTAAAACTGTAGAAGCCATAGTCATTATTCTCACTTGATATGTCAATGGCTAAAAATAAGTTCCAAAGGTCAAGGTTGACCTTTGACCTTTCAGCTAAGTCGCTCATATTGGAGTCCCATCAATATATTAAAACATAGTTTTCTCACAAACCATTGGCCAAATTGAACTCAAATTTCATGTGAAAACTCCTGATGCTAAGTTAGCCAAAATTTATACAAAATATTTTGGTCACATGACCAAGATGACCACCATGTTCATATATGGTAAAAACCCTTTAAAAATCTTCTTCTCCACAACCAGAAGGCGGGTGATCTTGGGACTTGGTATGTAGCATTCGGGGGATGTGGGGCCTACCAAGTTTGTTCAAATGATGAACCTAATTAGAACTTGACCTGCTTAATATCAAGGTCAAATTTGCTTCCTAATGCATTTAAATGGGATTCTTTTTCCAAAAGTTCATTTTTGAATACTGTTGAGGCCAAAGTCATTATTCTCACTTGATATGTTAAACCTAATGAGACAATGGCTATGAATAAGTTTCAAAAGTCGAGGTTGATTTTTAACTTTTCAGCCAAAGTCGCTCATATTGGAGTCCCATCAACACATTAAAACATCATTTCCCCAGAAACCACTAGGCCATTTGAAATCAAATTTCATATGAAAACTCCTTATGATAGGTTAGCCAAAATTTATACCAATTGTACTGGGTCACATGACCAAGATGGCCACCACACCCATATATGGTAAAAACCCTTTAAATATCTTCTTCTAGAACCAAAAGGCCAATGACCTTGGGACTTGGTATGTAGGCTAGGGGATGTGGGCCCTACAAGATTTGAACAAATGCTGAATCTAGGTTGACCTTGACCTACTTTATGGCAAGGTCAAATTTGCTTCCTAATGGATTTATATGGGAAAAAATCTTGAAATGTTCATTTTTCTATAACTGTTTAGGCCAAAATCATAATACTTGCAAGAAATGTTTAACCTTAGATCAGACATCGGTTTTATATAAGTACCAAATGTCAAGCTGACCCATGACCTTTTATCCAAGGCCACTCATTTGGACTGCCACATACCTATCTAAACATCTTTTCCTCAGAAATCACTGGGCTGTTTGATGGAGTATTCATTAGATTGTTTTAGGTCACTTAACAAAAATGGCCACAACCCCCCAAAAACAAAAGCTGTTTCATTATAAGCCGTAGTTGATCTGGACCTATTTTAACATTATTAAGGAGATCAGGTGAGCGCTTCAGGACTGTCAGGTTCCCTAGTCTTCAGTTGTTACTTAGACATTACTATATGGGCCTCGTCGCGACAAAACCTGTCTTCGGGGTTTCCGACAAAGCGAGATTCAAACCTGTCTCCTCAGCTACACAGACTAGCTAGAATATTGAAATTTTGCTTGAAGCAAGTTTAGAGATGAATCTTTCCAGTAAGCGAATAACAAAGGTACTGATCAGTCTGTATGGATGCGCAGGCTGGTCTGCGCCTTTGTTGTTGGCAAACCCCGAAGACAGGTTTTGTCACGACGAGGCCTTTATCATAACTATGTGTACAATTTATTGTGTTACCTCACATAGAATTATATATGTCATATTTAGGTAGAATTTACTATTTACAAATGTACCTTAAATATTCGGACACATTATCTGCTCACACTATACATACCCTAAAATTGCAACAAAATCTTGACTACCCGATGTCAGTTGTGCTAATTTTAGTTATGGAATGGCAAACATTACCCTGATCAAGGTGCTCCTGAATAGTCTGATCAGGCCCCAAGGTAATAAAACTTTTTTCATGCTCAACTCAGCTGAGCATTTTATTTATCATATTCATAAATGTTAAATTGCCAACAATTGTTGGCATTTTAACATTTATTAGTATGATAAAAACAACATCTGAGAGTTTGAAAGCAAGAAACGTCTTTATTTTTCAGTATTTTAGTTTTTATAAACAGTTGAAATTTGTGCTTATTTGAGCCGAGCATAAAATGATTTTCTAACTTGGAGGTCAGGGATCTCAACTTGGTTAAAACCTATCTGTCCGAATATTTAAGCTAAATACATGGGTGAAAATGATCAGGATTATTCCTAAATTCAGGATTTTGAGGGTGACTTTCCATAGAAAGTCATCCTCAAAATGCTGTATTAGGGAGATCATAATAGCTTCTCTGATTTATTTTCAGTCTGTCTAAGGACAAGTGACCATTTAAACTCGAAATTGTGAATATTGAGTAGGCATACTGCAAGTATTAAGACTGGAGTTTCAAAAGTTCAGGATTTTGAAAATTTTGAACTTTCACCCATGTAAATAGGGTATCTTGGCATGTGAAGTTTTTACCATTTTCCTGTTTGATTCTTTTGATTTTTGAGTGGTACTTTTAAAGATATTTTCTTATCCTCGCATGTGGCACAAAAGTTTTGAGTTTAGCTGTGGGAAATTAGGTTTTTATCATTTGAAGTGTTTGGTTTCATGTTTTGAAATTATGATATGTAAAGACATTGGGCATATATTTTTGCCATGGAAATGTTTTTTGTTTGTTTAGTTTTGATATAGATCTTCCGACTGCTTGGTTAATAAAATACTTTTAATATGCAGTTAATTAAACTTTACAAGTAATAATCTCCTTAATGTCTTGTTAGCAAATAGCATTACTTTAAATTATACAGTTTGTAGTTCCAATTTGAAACAATCAACTCTATCTTTATTTATTTCACAACAGTCAAACACTGTGTGCATACCACAGAAAGCATCAAGGGATACTCCGACTTCACACTCACTAAAGAACCATCTAGATGTTGACATGGATAGCCTATTGTGTTAGCAAATAATGACTATTTTGCATTATTTATCAGATTGTTAAGTTTCAATTGATACAAAAAAATATTAATGTGATGCATTTTTGTTCTATTTCTTTAATAATACATAGGTAAAAGTTTTCATGACAGAATTTTGAAGCTGGCTCTCTATATGAAAAGTCAGCCTTGAAATACTAAATTAGGCAGATTATTATAACTTCTGTAATTTATATTCAGTTTATCTAAAGACAATTGCCTAACCTGATTTTATAGATGTTTTGTAGACAAACAGTTTTAAGATTTGAATTTCCAAAATAAGGATTTTAGAAATTTTTACCAATGTACGTTGAAGCAGTTGTACTCCATAAATTTGGGCTAATATAATGGTTATATGTATAGGTAGTCTAACAGAATATTTGTTTATAATTTAGAATATTGAACTTAACAACGATGGTTATGATGGTTGTTAGAAATCAGTTGCATTTTCCAACACAGCTCAACTCATCATACTATAACATGTTTTCCTTTTCAGTTCTAGATTTTTCAAAATTATGAGTTTAAAATTTCAGGGTATGTTGTCACAGCTTACAATCAGTGCAAATACTGTATTTTTTTTACCAGCTACCTTGTTTACCGAGGGTGTTCATATTTGGCACAAAGATTGCAACATAAGGTTCTGTTAATTGATATGACCTTATAATCAAAGGTCAAGGTCAAATTTACTTAAATCCAGTTTTATGGGGTATGACATGTAATGCCAACTCCTCAGAATAGTAAATAGAGAAGTCTCTGTTCAGTCACTGCCATATTGAACACAGTTATTTATGTTTAGATTACAAAGAAGGTTACAGATCATTGCTATGACCTTGGAGTCATAGGTCAAGGTTAAATATTCTTAGAATCTGTCTTACAGCTTGTAACACAAGCTCCTCTTGTATTTTTTGACAGACAAAGGTCAAGGTCAAATATTTATATATATATATATATATATATATATATATATATATATATATATATATATATATATATATATATATATATATATATATATATATATATATATATATATATATATATATATATATATATATATATATATATATATATATATATATATATATATATATATATATATATATATATATAATCAGGCTGTTTGACATCAATTGCCGACTCCTGACTTTTTTGATGAAGGATATTTTGATGACTCCTATTTGACACAATGTTTGCCTTAGGTGTGTAACGCTAGATGACAAGAAATTATTTGTAAAAAATATTTTCTGGTTGTATGGCTTGTAAAGTGAGTACCTCTGACAAGCTCTGATGTAGTTGGGTCATATTTACACACTGATTTAAGGTGTGTAGATGTCAACAATGGTTTCGGACTGCTGATATGACTTGATTCAAAGGTCAAGATATAAAAAAATGAAATATGGCCTGTAACACCTTCATTTTAGTAGATGTAAATGGTTCATATTTGCGACACTGATTGCCTATGGAATGTTTATGGCAACAGAAGTTTTGGATTGCTGGTATGACCTAGGAGTCAAAAGTCAAGGTCAAACATGTCATACTATGCTTTATTTAATGTAAATGCAGATATTTGCAACTGGCCCCCCATTGATTGACCCCAAATAATTTTTCTTCTACTAAATCAAAACAAGTTGTGAATACTCAAAAGAAATGTCTCAATGAGACAATTCGTTTGAATACTCATAACATATTTGAGCATAACTAATTGAGTTTAGCAGTTATTGTAAGCTGAAGATGTACCCATAACATTTTTCCAGTTTGAGCAATTAACATTCCACCTTTAGTTTTAACTAATAATGCTTTGTTCTGTACTATTAACTAATGCTTACAGTTGGAGGGTGTGTTCAGTCAACAGAGGGAGACCAAGGGACGACTTAGGGAAAAGGATAAAGACAAAGTAGGTGTCCTTTTATCATTCATTGTCAAATAGCCGGCAATAAGACACGCTATTTTCAGCCCCCCCAAAATGTTTTATTTTCTTAATATTTTATGGTGACACAGGGTTCGCACAGGCTTGAAAAGTACTTGAATTTAGAGGGCTTTCTTGAAAAATAAATCTGCCTTGAAAAGTACTGGAAAATCACTCAAAGGTCTTAAAAAGTCCTTGAATTCTTCTATTTTCTGTAGACCTTAACACTGTTGATAGAGATAAATCAGTATAAAATTGTTGTGCCTTTATTTGATGCAGCAAATTCTGCACCAAATAAATGCACAACAATTTCATACTCATTTTCTGGTACTTATTTCTCCATGATCTCAGTCTAGCATTTTTGAAGAAGAATTTTAACAATTAGATCAGTATTTTTCCTAAAATTATAGTCCTTGAAAACTGTAAATTATTCTTGAGAAGTCCTTGAAAAATCCTTGAATTTTACTCAAACATTCCCTGCATGAACCCTGTGACATATTTTGTGGGTACCCTCTGGAAGTGTCTCAGTGAGATACTTTCAGTGAGTACCCACAACATATGTTTTTGGAGAAGACAGAAGAAAAAATAGCAACCATGGTTACTAGTCTTATCAAAGGCTTTGAGCATAGTCATGAGAAAATACTGGCCTCAACCCATTTAGGGATTTTCAGTATACAAAGGCTTAATTAGTTTCATCTCCTCACAGCCGGATAAATGATTAGAATTATTGTCTTGGATGATAAACTGAGTATGACAGTCCTGTTACTTTGCAAGCTAAGCAATTGATATTTTTGAACATCAATTGCTTGGTCTGTAAAATATATGCGCCTTGACACACCAAAACCTGTCTTCGGGATTTCCAACAAAGCGAGACTCAACCCAGTCTCCACAGCTACAAAGACTAGCTAGGGGGACTTAAATTAATTTAACTAGCCAAATCTTCACTCTACTGATTCAGCTGTTGTAAAAACACAAAATTAGTTTAGCTCGCATGGAGGCTTCCTAACTTATGCGATGTATTATCATGGAAACAACCAAATCAATTAACAAACTGTGAAGAAACAAAGAAAAGGGCTCTCAACTCACAGACTGTCGGAGCTAAAGAAAATCCATAGTAGAGCCACAGTGAGCCCAGCCTCAGACAAACATCAAGCATAGACCAACCAATTGAAGCTTAAAGTCAGTGTCCTCATTGAGTCTGAGGCCTGACCCACCCTAATGCAGGTTGGAAGAAGGTGCTTTGAGGAAAAATGATAGTATCCCTCTCTGGGTGTCTCTAATGGCTGAAATATTGTTGTTGGGTTCTTAAATGTAGACTGTTTTTTATGAACTGCATTAAATACAGGTTTTATCTCATGTTGCACCAAAAAAAAATCATGATGGTTGACTCTCAGTGTCAATGTGGTTTGCAGAAATGATAGAGCTTATTTTCTCATGACTTTGTTGTTTATCATTCTCCATATGTTCTGTTTTATAAACACATTAAAGTATATATGTTTCATTTCACTATAGATTCCTTTAACAATGTCCCATATACTAGATAGATTAAACATATTATAATATTGCCTTCTAATATTGTATCTTATTTGATATTTAATCTGTTAATCACTTTTTCTTTACCAAGAAAGCAGGGTTGACACAGGCTTGTAGAGTACTTGACTATAGAGGGATTTTATAAGAAGTCATTGAAAATGAAATCTGCCTTAAAAAGTTCTGAAAATACTCTAAGATCTGGAAAAACACTGGAAAATACTTTTTTATGTAGGCTTTTACACTGCTGATGGAGATCTAAGTCAGTATAGAATTGTTTTGCCTTTATTTGGTGCAACATATAATGCTGTTTCATAGGGTGCATTTATGATACCTCCTAGTATATTTCCCCTCAAAGGGCACTGGCTTCTGGATGCATTTCAATTTCATTCTGGGCTGGAGAATAGTATAATGACCTGCTAATAGGCCATTCGGTGGCCGCACAATATCTGCAAATCCCTTCACAGGGGATAATACCCAATAAAACCTAAGAACTGCCTTGCTTGAATACCCTCTTCAGAGATGTTATGTCTTCACACTTAATTGCCTTTAATTTCAAGGTATGTAACTCAAGGTGCGAGAATACATCCTTAAATTTCTCCAGATGCTCTAAAAATGTTGAGAAGATAATAATGTCATCTGAATAGATGAAACAGTCACAGAGCTTAAGCTCACCCATACATATTTCCATTCAAACTTTGAAAGGTTTTTGGAGCATTGCACAGGCCAAATGGCATCATTTGGAGTTCACATTTTTGCTGCACCAAATAAAGGCGTACCAAATTTATACTAATTTTCTAATATTAATTTCTTCATTATCTTGGTCTAGTATTTCATAAGTAGTATTTTAAAATGTAAATCAGTATTTTCATAAATCAGGGTTCCCACAAGCTCTGGAAAACCTGGAAAATCATGAAAAAAGTTCCATGCATGGAAAAATCATGGAATTTGAAAAAAAAAAACCCTGAATAATCATGGAAAAATCATGGAATTTTGTGAAATAATTTGACGAAACCACCAGTAGCCAGAAAACTAGCTGTCAGACACACAAAAAACTAGCTGTCAGACACACACATTTTGTGTGTCTGACAGCTAGTTTTCTGCCTACTGGGGGTTTCAAGTTTTAACTATTTCAAAATGCATGCATGGTCTACAAGCCTGCTTATTTAAATACATTACTGTTGCTGCATTCCACAAATTTATGATCAGTGTGGTGAAGATGCCGCTAAAAGGGGATGCTGGAGGCCATGCATAAAAGTCATGGAAATTACATTGCTGATAATGGAAAATCATGAATAAATCATCGAATTGTGTTTTAGAATTTCTGTGGGAATCTTGATAAATGTAGTCTTTGAAAACTGTTAGAGAGTCTTTTAAAATTCATAGAATTTTACACATACTTGCCTGTGTGAACCCAGGAAAGGTCCCTAGATTAGGTTCAAGATTCTAACCTTAAATATAAGGGTGTATTATGAATTGTTTGTTCTGTACAAGCTTCCTTAGTTCTTTTTGCTGAAAAAAAAAGCAAAAGCCAGGATTGAAACACATGCAGTATTCACTTTCAGTTGCAAGGAAAGTCATGGCCATAAGTTTATATTGACTGCTTCATATAGTATGTGAACAATAAGCTTTGATTTACCTAGTATTTAATCAGTTTATTTTTGCCAAGAATTTTGTTTTAGTTTGCACAAGTCACAGTAGCATAGACTATTAATTCAATGAATACATCTTAGAAAGATCCATCCGTGATAACCAAATGACACAAACGGTGGCCTAACTCATACTTACGGAGTTAACTCCTTGCCCACTGGGTAATTTTTTATGCTTTTTTTGTCATCTGCTGAGTTTTTTTTAAAATCAACTTTTTTGAAAAATTCTTTCAGAAATACCATCAGAGTGTCAAACAGTTTGGATCCAGATCAGGTCGGGCCTGATCTGGGTCCAACTTGTTTGCAAAGGTTATCAGCAGACATCACTAGTAGGCAAAGAGTTAAAATACAGTTGGCTTGTATAGACACTGCCATTCATGACTAAAATCAGTTTTTCTTATTAAAACCTTGAAAATAGTCTTGTTATTTACACATAGTTTTTGTTGTTTATACACATATAAAAAAAACCTTCCTTTTGTGGGGGTCAAACCCTCACAAATGTTTTTCACTGCAAAAATTTTACAGAATTAAAAACTTATGCCAAAAACATGTCTGGCCTAACGTATAGCTAAATATTTGTAATAATTATTATTGCCTGACTGGGGAATATGGTGATGTCCTGTGGCCATTGGTGCATTCATCCTGAACTGTTGTCTGAAGCCTCAATCATATAAACATGAAATTATAAGCAGCTAGATCTTATTGAGAAGTGCTTTGCTCAAGAAATTTAACTGGACCTGCTGTAATTTGGAGTTATTACCCTTTGTTCATCTTACAGTCCTTAACTGAATACATTTTGTTTGGTTATATGGTTAATTGATGGATCAGCCTCTAGTATATGTAGTTAGTTTGTATAATAATTTGAGCCCTTATCCAGCAAAAGGTACAAGTTGGCATGTACACCCACCGAAGACTCTGATTAGCCGTTGCATTTGTGCAGTCTGATCGGAGTCTTCGATGGATGCTCTATAGGTTGTCAAGGGTGCAATGTTTCTTTATGGGGAAAACAAAGACTGATCAGAATTACTGTGTGGATGCTCAGACTGATTGGAATCTTCTCTGTGGGCACATACCAACTGGTGTCTTATGCTGGATACTGGCCCATATTATAATGAAATATATTTTGTTTCTAATGCTTTATTTTTCCTACAGTATTATAGCCTATATGGACCTGGTCTTACAGTAAGATAGATGTTTATACACATCCATTATGCCAGTAACTAATCACCGCACATGCTTGCATCCCTATACATGCTACATCATAAATAACATCATCAGAAACATGGTTGAGGCATCATAAACTTTGTAAAGCTAGTGAAATGATTCCCCTGTTAACCCCTATCATTGATTTTCAGCTGATCACATTTTCAAATTTAGTTGCTTCTACATCTTTTTCCTTGCTATAGCGGCGACTTTTGACGTCAGCTCATAACATTTACAAACAGTTTGGACCCATATCATGACCAACAGAATGTTGGTCCTGATATGGATCCAAACTTTTTGACACTCTGATGGTGTTACTCAAAGATTTTTTTAAAAGTGGTCATATCTGGGTTCAGCTGGACTAAGGTTAATTAATTTACCCAAATAATTATGGCGCTAAACAGATGCATTCCAAATAACCCCAAGGTAGACTTTTGCTCAAATTAACCAATCTGGTGAGTACAAATGTTTTTAAAGGATAACATTTTTTTTTTTTGCTATTGCTATCTGTCACTTATATAATCGGGAAAGCTAGTTTGCATATATTTGAAATTTTTCCGTAGTTGCTAGATTAAATAATCCCAATAAGATGTATATACATACTATAGTTGACCTAATATTACAGTGTGCACATAACTTGACGTTTAAAGTTTTATGCGGTAAATGTCCTAAAATTCTGAACACTTTTCTCTTTCTGTTTTCAAATAATTTGTTGGTTATCAATACAGGAATTTTCACAAAATGTTTCTCAGAATAGTAAATAGGGAAGACCCTGATCAGTATGCTTCTCCAGAAGCAGTCTGATCTGTGTCTGCACTGTTTTACTAGGCCTATTTGCCAGGCAACTAGTGTAAGAAATTTTAGAACATTTACCGTACCCTCTTTTGAAAACAGTGCATATCCAGATCAACTTGCTTCTGAATGTATCAATTACAAGGCAACAATTGATTTTCTGACATCCAACTTTTGTTTTCCCTGCCTGAGAAAATTCTCATGATGTGATTCTCTCTGATCTGGGTCTGGTAACAAGTGATTTTCTTAGAACATTAATGACTCACATCCACTATTCACAGACTAGAAGCACAAAGAATACATGTACATGGCTGTAAATTCACTCACTATGATCTACAGGTCTCTCACTATGTGTACAGTAAATGTTCTAAACTTTCGAACATTTTTTCTTGTTCTGTTCTCAAATAAAATGTGCGGGAGCGCAGTAGCTCAGTGGTAAAGTGCTTGACTCGAAACCGAGGGGCCGCAGGTTCAAGTCTCACCAGCCTAACTGCGTTGTGGTCCTTGAGGAAGACACATTTATCCTAGCTTAGTACTGGTTCAACCCAGGGAGACCTGTCCCTGTTTAACTGAGAGATTGTTGATGGGACATAAAGAATCAAATAAAATGTTGGTTGTTTAGTTAAAAGGCTGGTCTTCACAAAGTAATTGTCAGATAAGCAAACAGGGATGACCTTGTCAAACTACTTCTTCAGAAGCAGTCTGATATGGGTCTGCACATTGAGTGTTTGTCTTGCCTTTTGGCAGGGAAAAAGACTTAGTGTTAACCTAAATGATCCACAGGTCTGGTCAAAGCCAATAAATCTGGATCTGCACTGTTTAATTTTTAGGACTTACTAAATAACCCTGAAAAAATGTACTACTTTAAGTAGCAACTTAGTTGAATCTTGTCAATTTGAAGTCCTAGGGACTAGAGGTTTTATTTTAAACTACCAAAAGTTCAAATAATAGAGAGGTAGACATAAAAATATATAACCCCCAAAATATTTATTTTCATGTTTTTTTTCTATCGAGCATAAGTTTTCGGAGTGTATAAGAAACATCTCAAGGGGATGTTCTTTTACATGTCCAAAACATATGTTATTAAAGATTGCTTTTAGAATAGGTCATGAATAAATCCTATGCTCTGAATTTGATGTGTCCCAAATTAATTACAAACTAGCTAGTATTTCAAAAATCATATTTTGAATTTTCAAGGTTTTACTGTATGTACATTGAAATTAGGAACCATTGAAATGAAAAAAAGAGATGTTTTCTTATCATGTAATCTGGTCTACTATATGATCTCTCTATGAGAATCACTATAGTACTGTAGAGCAACTTTATAAATGAGAAAACAGTGTCTGAAGTTTCTAGATATGTCTTTCATAAATTATGATGTAAATTTCTCTATTAAAAGTAGACTACATTTTCAGGAAGCTCCTTAATTTAAATCTTTATTATGAAAGTAATAATAATGTCTTTCTTTAATCATTTTTCTTATGATTGAAGTGTAAAGACCTTCTCAAAGATTTTTATCACACTAAATTATTTTGGCAGCCATCTTGTCTGCCAACTTAAATAAATGACATTAATAAATGATGCCAAATGGCATCAGTTGGATTCTTCAAACTCAATGGCTAAACAAAATGAAACAGCAATAAAAACCTTTTAAACCTTTTTCCACCTTAATGCATATATCGCATAATTTCTGATGGACTTTGTATAATTATCATATTGTAAAAATATTTGAACATTTCATGCTTAAGAGGAGAAAAAACATTAGCTATTTAAAATGAAATGTAAGTATTATAAAATGTCACCTGCATTGTATGAATATAATATAGAAAAAAAGTTGAACATTTCATGCTAAAGAGGATGAGAAACATTAAGCAATTTAAAATGAAATGAAAGTATTTTAAAATGTCACCTGCATTGTATGCAGGTGACATTTTAGAATACTTGCATTTCTTTATGTAGTACAGAAGTTTCAGAATTAGATAATGTAAATGCTGTATGTTACATAAATTTTTGCCTTGCAGGGTGTGGACCCTATCCAAGACACAACATTACTCATCCATTTCTTCGGAAAGAGAGGCAACGATGTTCTCCGGTACGATGATTTCTTCAGATTCATGTCCAACCTGCAGGCTGAGGTTATTGAGCTGGAGTTTCTAGAATTCTCAAAGGGCATGCAGACCATATCAGAGGAGGACTTTGCAAGGATCTTGTTGCGGTATACCAATCTAGACAAGAATGATATCGGGGAATGTATAGCTAGAGTCAAGAGCAGAATGCCGGAGGAACTGGTAAAATAGACTTTTTTGCAACCACCCATTGAATTTTAGAAGAATCCATAGTGAGTGTATGGGGTGGATTGAAAAAATTATCCTTCAGAATCATGTTTGTCATCACCCAGCTTCTAAGTGGTGGCAAAGGGTGATCAAGAGGAGTGAATTTTTCTATTAGCCCCATCACACAAATGATAGATTTTTATTTCGCAATTGTACCGGAAAGAAAATCGAACATTACATGTTATTGTCACTTGACAACCATGTCATCGGACCAGTTAAGTAACATTTTTGAGCATAAATGATATAAGGATGATTTAAACAGTCAAAGAACAAATGATGAAACTGGGTTGACCTTGATCTTTTTTATGGCAAGGCCAAATTTGATTCCTAATGCATCTATATTGGAAAAATCTTTAAATGTTCACTTTTCTGTATAACTGTTTAAGCGGAAATCATAATACTTGCGAAAAATTTTAAATCTATTGAGACACTGGTTTATATAAGCACCAAAGGTCAAGCTGACCTTTGACCTTTCATCCAAGGCCACTCATATTGGATTGCCTTATACATATCTAAGCATTTTTTTCTCAGAGTTCACTGGACTGTTTGAACTCCATTTTCATATGGAGGATTCAGTAGGTAAAAATATAAATATGATATATTTTTTTTAGGTCCTTTGATCGAAATGGCCACTGCCCATATATGGTAAAACAAAATATGTTTGAATAATATGCCTAATTTGACCTTGGCCTATCTTAACATTATTAAGGAGATCAGGTGAGCGCTTCAGGACCTGCAGGTCTTCTAGTTTAATTGTTGTTTGTGAATAGCATCGAAATTTGGCATTTTGCATGCTGAGAGTACCCTCAGAAAACCTGTTTGTTAGGGTTGATAAATGTATTTTGGAATACCAGAATAGTAATAGGCTGGTTCCTTTGTTTGGCGTGTTTGACTTGTATGTTTATGGATGTGTTTTAAAACTTATAACACTACTGTCGTGCCATCCAAGAGTGACAGTGACGTAATATTTTGTTTACAATTGTCAAGTAAAACAGAACATGTACACTCCACTTGAGTTAACACATATCGATATATCATTTGTGTCTTAATCCTATCCTGCGGATAGGATTAATACACAAGTGATCTATCGATTCTAAGTCCCGGATAACTTTGTAAACAAAACATGACATCACTGTCACTCTTGGCTGGCAGGGCAGTACATTGTAATCCCTTTCATTGGTTTGTATTTCTAAATTAATATCCGAAAGTTATTTTCAAAATAGCAAACTTTGAATGTCCTGATCAGGTTAGGGTCTCTACAGTTTAGCTAGGGCTTTTTCTGTAAGTATTGCTCAAATTAATTAAACATTGCCTGTACCTATTCTCTACAATTTACATGGCTGAAAATTTTCAGGATTATTCCTGAATTCGGGATTTTGAGGCTGACTTTCCACAGAAAGTCAGCCTCAAAATGCTGAATAAGGCATATTTTAATAGCTTCTCAGACTTTTTTTTAGTTTGTATTTGGGCAATTGACCATTTAAATTTGAAATTGTTAACACTTTGTAGGCATACAGCAAGTTTTAAGAGTTGAATTTCGAAAGTTCAAGATTTTTGAAATTTTGAACTTTAACCCATGAATTTATATTGATGCTAGAGTTCTGAATCCATTTCAGGGCATAACCTTTCAAGAGTTTAAACAGTTTTGTCAGTTCATGAACAGTTTAGATGATTTCACTATAGCCATGAATATGTACACCTACGCTGAACAGCCTGTCTCTAGAGGTAAGTAATAGGGAAAAAAGTAGATTGTTGGAGAGAACCTACAAAAATGGAGCCAGTCTGCAAAGGGCAGTCTGTAGTGTGTCAGATTACTACCGTCAGGTTTCCACAAGCTCTGAAAATAATGGAAAACCTGGGTAATCACTTAAAAAAAAGTTCCATGCATGGAAAAGTAATGGAATTTGAAAAATTAAACAACTGAATAATCATGGAAAAATCATGGAATTTTGTGAAATAATTTGACTAAGCAAACTAGGAGTCCTGGCTACTGGTAGTTTCAAGTTTGAATTATTTCAAATTGCATGCATGGTCTACATGCATGCTGTTGTTGCTGCATTCTGCATTTATGCTCAGCATGATGAAGATGTTGCTAAAATGAGAGGCTAGAGGCCGTGCATTAAATAGTCATGGAAATTACATCGTTGATCATGGAAAATCATGGTAAAATCATGGAATAGTGTTTTTGAAATTCTGTGGGATCCCTGTACCCCAGTAAGCATATAAAAGTGGGCCACTGTCAGTATACCAGGGAAACACCATTTAAATAGTGTTTTGCTGTTAGTATTTCCCTGTTGGGCTTATGGTGGCCTAAGCCTGTATGTTGGATGGGAATGGACTGCCATAATGCATTTGTGGGTTTACCTCCAAATGACCTCATGATGTTTATGAAGATTTTCCTCTCCCTACCACTGATTCTCCTACAGCTAATTCAAGTAGGACAATTTTCAGTTTCTGATGAGAGTATGCATTCACTAAGTAAAGGGAAACTGCTAAAGAGCAGCCTGGCCTGGAACATTATAATTATAATTAGTTAACAAACTGAAGTGAAATGATGTTGAAGGTGATGTTATCAGGCCTTCAGATTTACGGTGGGCCCAGGTCATTGTCCCATGATTTCAAAATATGGCCCGTCACTTTCCAATGCAGTGGGCCCATTGGACCCATCCTTTTTAGTTGTGAAAAAATTTCACTTTAATAAAAATATTCATCTTATAGTGAGTCTATGAACTCCACAAAACAGAAAGTACATAAAGGTAGTCAATACAATAAAACATGTCTTAAGCAGCCACTCAAAAAAGACAAAACAAAGATCTTAATAACACATAGTAACACATAACACCCCTTGGAGCATTCTGCAACACTTTTGACCTGCATTAAGGGGTAATTGGTCTTCTTTTCTGAGTGGCCGCTAAATACAGGTTTTACTGTATAATCAGTAGTCAATATACATATATGCATACATGTGTCTGTGTGTAGGTAAAGTATACTACCCATATGTCAACTGTGGTTAGTTTGATATGCTTGGGCCCATCATTTCAGAAAATGACCCAACATTTTTTGCTCCATGGTTCACTTCGGCCCACCAATCTTGAAAAAAAATCTGAAGCCCTGTGTTAAGCCTCAACAGAACAAAGTTGGAAGTGCCTATCTTTGTATGGCCGTTAGTATTGAAGTGGATTTCCCTGATTCATGAAGGGATGTTGTAAGTTACTGTGGAAAGTGTAATTACATGTAGTACTGGTAAAATGCTTAGGAGCCTGAGGAGAATAAAGTTATAACTGACCTTCATGATATGATTTTTGTAGAAAGTTGTGTTTAACACCAACACAACAACAAAGTTTGAAATCAGTGGACCCAATTAAGAGATAACAGGTCCAGATAAGGAAATTTTATGCGCTTAAAACTGTAATTATTTTCTTACCCATCAAATTAAGCATGTTTTTGGGTGCTCAAAAGAACCTTCTCATTGAGACGGTTCTTTTGAAGACCCACAACACATGTTTTGGATAAGAAATAAAGAAAATAGATTTCCAATATGCACTCTTATCTGGAGGCCTGGATAAAATAAAAACAGGGATGTTTTGATTCTGTCCCTGTGGGGATGAAAGGTACAGCATTGCATTTATTGAAAATTATTTTTCTTATCTCTCAGGGGACTAATGCATGGCTAAATCAATTTTAGGATTTGTTAATAATTTGAAGGTGAACTTCAAGCTTTAAGATTTTAGTATATTTAGTTCAGGATCCGGGAAATTTTTGAGCTTACCTCTGCTAATGTATTGCTCTCACTTTTTCAGTAACATGTTCATACAGTTTTATAACATGTCACTTCCTTTTGGAATGTGGCGACTTTGCACAAGTAAGAAATAATTGCTTCCATGTTGATAACATGAAAGTGTTGTTTCAAGATATACATATTGATAGTATTATGACATTTTTAAAAGAAATAAATCTTTTTAACAAAATCTAATTGCTATTTTTTTTTTTAAATCATGTGTTTTGTTTTATATTTGTATTGACCTATAGCGCCCTATATATAGTATCATTGCATCATTATGACCACTTATTGCTATATTCTGTTCAGTCAAAGATCATGTACAGTCATCTGGAATAGCTCTTTGAAATTGAAGATATTGTACATAATCCTTCCTGTCAACAATCGTACATCAATTTGATGTCATTTTAAAATTCATTATTATCATCCATTTTATTTATCACAAATTTTTACTTTTTCCATCCAAATCATGTTAAGTTTAATGTCGTCTGACGCTAATGACCCACAAGGGTTGATGTGTTGTTAAGCACCAAACAAACTAAAACTGAAAGTTTTATAACAATTTCAGAGGAGTTCCAGAGGGCAGTGAAAGTCTCAACAGGGTTCACTCTAGATTCCCACATTGTCGATACTGTGTTCAACATCTTTGATGTAGACGGGGATGGCCATCTCAGCTACAAGGAGTTTATCTCCATAATGAAGGACAGAATGCATAGAGGCTCAAAAGTAAGGCTAATCTGGGTTTGATTCTAGCTTTATATCATTGGGGTCAGAGGTGGTGTTTCCTGCATTCACCCTATTTCACTCAGAGTGACCAAAACTGTGATAGTGTACCCACAAGCTCTGGAAATCATGGAAAACCTGGGAAATCGCTAAAAAAAAGTTCCATGCATGGAAAAATCATGGAATTTGAAAAAACCCTGAATAATCATTGAAAAATCATGGAATTTTGTGAAAAAATTTGATGAAACCACCAGTTGCCAGAAAACTAGCTGTCAGACACATGTGTCTGACAGATAGTTTTCTGGCTACTGGTGGTTTCAAGTTTTTATTATTTCAAAATGTATGCATGGTCTGTCTACAAGCATGCTGTTGTTGCTGCATTCTACATTTATGCTCAGAGTGGTGAGAACCTGCTACCAAAATCATGGAATTGTGTTTTTGAATTTCTGTGGGAACCCTGCTGTGAGTGCTATAGGGTTAATGCAGGTTGTTAAAGGGTTAAATACACATCAGTTGGGATTACAGCATAAGACCAAATAGGAGTAGAATGTTACTTTTTCTGCCTAACCTGTTGCACTCAGATTGACCAAAGCTCCATAGAATAATGATCACTCTGAGTGCCATTAGGTTGACATTTAAGAAACTGGTTTTACATAAAATCATTATTCAAGGATGTATACATACAGTATTGTATTTGAAGTCTTTCGAAATTAAGAAATTTTACTAAATTCTATGGTGGAATCTTTTTTTTCCTCTCATTTCTGCTTGATACATATTGTAAGTGCTCTTCAGAACTGCCTTATATAGACATTAAGGCTTGTATGCTTCATAATTTTAACATAACAGGAATGTCACCATCAAATGTGACCCCCTAGTTTAACCCTAAAATATAGTTAATTTTGATGAAATCTAATGCTGCTCTTGCACATTTACGAATAGCCTTGTAACGTACGGCATATCTGGAATTGTTCAGAACACCACAGGGCCAAAAGCTTACGTAGCTGTTACGCTGCATGATCTTGAATCATGCAGCATAACAGCTACGTAAGCTTTTGATGCTGTGGTGTTGCTGTGGCGTTCTAAGCGATTCCAGATAGGCCGTACATTCGCAAACTGATTCATAAATGTGTAAGAGCAGCATTAGGTTAGCATTGATATGTGAAATAAAAGTTAACTTATTTGTCAGTCCGCTGCTCTTTTTCTCTATGAAATGTAACTTATTTGTCAGTCCGCTGCTCTTTTTCTCTATGAAACATTTCAATGTGTTGTAGATGCTCATTTTAAGTTTGTAGAACATATATGAGCCGCGGCATGTGATTTCCAACAATTTGACATTTTGACAAGTGTAGACTCGAACGAGCCTCTGCAGCCTCCTCTTAAGCTTAGAACCTCCGAATGGTGTTCAGTCAGTAGCTTAACAATCATAGAATACTCAAGCGACTAGCAAAGGCTCTGATCAGACTGCGCGTATGCGCAGGCTGATCTGAGGCTTTTCTGGTCACACATACCACATTGTTGGAAATCTTATGTCGCGGCTCATATGATGATAAGAACAATATTTTTATTTGAATTTTCAAGATTGGGTTTCTGATGGAAGTGAGTATATTGGTGACATGGCATGTATGATACCTTCCTTTGCAGCTCCACAATTTGCATGTGTTTGTCCATTGTTCAGGAAGAAAGAAATGTTTAAGAAAGAAAATGCTGTAATTTGACATACAGTGCAGTCACTTTATTACACTATGTGCTCAATAGAAATGGACTGTGTTATAAGTAAATTGTGTTAAAAAGGGACAATTAAAAATGGATTTAAAGGAAAATTACCATTATTTGGTCATTTTCCCATAATTCCTTATTAAATTTCCATTGTTAATTTGGGAGTCATTATATGTGGGCCTCGGCGCAAGAAAACCTGTCTTCGGGGGTTTGCGAACAACAATGGTGCTGACCAGTCTGCGCATGTTGGCAGACTGATCAGCACCTTAAGTTTGTTATTTGCTTTTTGGAAAGTACTATATCTAAGCATGCTTCAGGCAAAACTAGTCTCTGTAGCTTGGGAGACTGGCTAGAGTCTCGCTTTCATGGAAACCCCTAAGACAGGTTTTTTCGCGATGAGGCACATTTAATCCCTTTCTATAGCTATGTTTAGGCTCCGTAAGAATGGAACATGTTACAAGTAAATTGTGTTATAAAGAGACAGCACTGTATGAAGAAAATTGTGAGGAAAATGGTTGATCAGTGGTAGAGTGCTTGACTAGAGATTGGAGCCGTTGCATATTGGAGCCTCACCGGAGGCACTGTATTGTGCCCTTGAGCAATACACTTTATCTATCTTATCTTGGTACTGGTTCAACCCAGGAAGACCCATCAGGACATATCTGAAAAATTGTTGACTGGTCTGAAAGAATCAAATCATACAAACAAAAATAAAGAAAATTATACCTGTTATTTCAACTTGCCTTTAATTGCTATTATGGACATCAAATCTTGTCAAATTAGATTCAGAAATTGAGGAAAAAGCACCAGAAATTTAGAAACCAGCTTGACAATAGCTCTTCCATGGAGATAATACTGGGATAGGTCCAACAATTTTGTTAGTAAATTGTTAATGTTTTGATCAAGCAAAAATTGAAAATATTTTATATCTAAGCCATTTAGATTTAGTTTAAATGTTGAATTTTCTGAATAATGTTATTGAAAAAAAATCAGCAGATGACAATCTTTAAAAGATTTCTCAGCATGCAAATAGTTAAAATTGTTAATAACATGTCCCCTAAAGCCAATTCCTAATCAACATTGTGCTCCTTTGACTTTAATTTTGGGGATAACTGTATTCAAAATTTTCATTTGGCTAGGTATATCGTTGGATATATGGTGGGAAATTGAGTTTTATGGCAACGCAGGAGCCGAGCCGTAAAACCTGATTTACGAACGTATATCCGACGATATATGTCCCCAAATGAAAATTTTGAATATGGTTATCCCTATTCCAAAGCACTTCTGCCGTCTCGTCTTAAATTGGAGCTTTGCAAGCCGCATAAAGCCACACATCATCCAACGAAATGTGATGTAGTTTATGACGTCAAACTATTTCCAACAGTATATCGCAGGATATTCTGTCGCAATTTTTTGATATTATCGAACCAAACGTCGCATTACAAAAGCAAGTGCATTAGAATTCCTTTTCAGTCATGGTTAAAAAGAATGGTAGTTTGTAATTCAATGAATATCTTCCTTATCCAAACCTTATTATTGAAACCCCCTACACAAACTGACTATAACCAATATTCATCAGTAATTTTTCTCACCCTAAAATTGGTTTAGCTAACTGCAAGTCGCCCTCCATGAATGCATGTCTAAAAGTTTGTTCACAAAAAAAATAGTATTCTAAACCAAGAAGCCAGATAAGAGAAAATATGTGCGTTTCTGAATCCTTTTTTCTTTACCAAAATTTATGTAGTACTCATAAAGATTATCTGATTTTTTTTTCATTATTGCTTTCTCATCTTTTTTCATCCATTTAATGTTTTCGAGTCTCAACAGAGGCACTGTGTTTTGTCCTTGAGCAAGACCCTTTATCCTCTGTTTAGTACCGGTTCAACCCAGGAAGACCTGTCCCAACATGACTGTAAAAGTGTTTACTGGGACATTAAGAAGCAAACCAAAAAATCATCCATTTATTACTTATGGGACCAACATGTTTTACAAGCAAACAATGTAGATCCCAAATACAGGCCTCCAGATAAGAGTGTGCAATGGAAAACTATTTTTTTTATTTCTTAACCAAAACATATGTTGTGGATACTCAAAAGAACCATCTCAATGAGATGGTTCTTTTGAGCACCCAAAACACATGTTTAAATTGATGGATTAGAAAATAATTACAATTTTATACTCATAACATTTGGTTATTTGGACCTATGAATTAGATGCTTAAGAATGTGGCTTTTCATCAGGATCTGCACTAATTCATTTCATAACTGCATTATATTCATCAGCCAAAGAGTTTAGAAAATGGCAAATAATAAACCATTACTATCTAAATAGAAAGTAAGTTGTTCTATTTGGTATAAATAGCATAAGAAGATTAAATTATGGAATGACTTTGACATAATTAGTGGTTTCATATCTAGAGGTGTGTTGATATAGCTTGTTATAAGCTGGTGACAATGTCATAGAAAGGATTTTGACATTTTCAACTTGCATAGTCCATAATATGAAGAGGGGATGTATAAGTGCTCTGATTCTTAGTATAAGATCAAGCAATCAATTTGCCAAAGTATACCTGAACATACAATATACAGTTAAACCTGTCTTAAGTGGCCACTCAAAAATAGACAAAACAAAGGTCTTAAAGACAAAGGGTAGCTTAATCAAGGTCGAAAGTATTTCAGAATGCTCCCCTTGGAGCTTGCTCCTGCAATACTTTTGACCTGCATTAAGCAATAATTGGTCTTGAAAACCAATTTTGGGTCTTTTTAGTGGCCGCTTAAGACAGGCTTTACTGTACATAAATATGAGCCTCAGATTAATCAGGTCGAGTTTGTTATTTACAATGGCAGTCTCAAGATGCTTTAGCTGCATTTTAACTCCATATCAAAAAGTGTTGTTTGTTGGAATAGTTTTTGTGTGATGGTGCAGATTGATTGACATTTTAGTTAATTGAAACTGCCCATATCAAGATGGGTACCATATGCTTGAGGATGATTTAACAGGGTTCGCACAGGCTTGAAAAGTACTTGAATATAGAGGGCTTTCTTGAAAAGCCCCTGAAAATTAAATCTGCCTTGAAAAGTACTGGAAAATCACTCAAAAGCTTTGAACAGTCCTTGAATTCTACTATTTTATGTAGGACTTAACACTGTTGATAGGGAACTAAATCAGTATAAAATTGCTGTGCCTTTATTTGGTGCAGCATGTGCTGCACCAAATAAAGGTACAACAATTTTATACTAATTTTCAAATACAAATTTCTCCATTATCTCAGTCCAGCATTTCTGAAGTAGAATTCTAACACTGAAATCAGTAGTTTTCACGATTCTTTAGTCCTTGAAAACTGTAGTAGAGTACTTTAGAAGTCATTTAAAAGCCCTTGAATTTTACTCAAACTTGCCTGTATGAACCCTGTTCAATATGTTTGTTGTTTCAGTCACGGGTGACCCACAGTCAGGATCACTGGGAATCTTTTAAAAGCTGTGTGAAGAATGAGATGAAGTCCTACTGATGTACATGTATACCGATCTGTGTACCCTATGTTGACCTACGAAGAGTTTAGCAAGATGGAAATTTACTAGCTGCTTCCAGTTTATGGTCTAAAATTTGAACACTAAGTGTAGCTGTCAAACAATGTAGACCCAGATCAGACTGCTCCCTGTGGGAGCAGTCTGATCAGGGTCAGTATTGTTAGCGAACAACCATTTTGCAACACAATTATATGTATACCCTATGGTGACCTACCCAGAATGGAGCCAGATGGAAATTTACAGCTCCCAGTTTATGGTCCAAATTTGAATGCTAAGTGTAGCTGTCAAACAATGCAGACTCTGATCAGACTGCTTCCTGTGGGAGCAGTCTGATCAGGGTCAGCATTGTTAGCCAACAACCATTTTGCAACACAATCATCTGTGTACCCTCTGGTGACCCAGGCGGAAGAGAGCAAAATGGTAATTAACAGCTTCTAGCTTATGGTCTAAAATTTTTGAATGCTTCGTGCAGCTGTCAAACAATGTGGACCCTGATCAGACTGCTTCCTGTGGGAAGCCAGCAAGATGGAAATTTACAGCTTCTAGCTTATGGTCTAAAATTGTTGAATGCTAAGTGTAGCTGTAAAACAATGCAGACTCTGATTAGACTGCTTCCAACTGCTCCTCAGGGTCCACATAATGTTATCCAAGAAGCATTTTGTTAATCAATGGTCTGTATACCAAAACCAAGGCCAGTGAGATGGGATTAACTGAATTCAAAACTTCAAAAGCTAAACTATAAGTGAGTAATCTGATTGGAGTCAGCATTGTTATCCAACAAGCATTTTGTCAATCGAAGATCTGCATAGGAAAGAGGAGCGTACTGAGAGCTAATTTGCTGAGGTAATGCAAGTGTTGACAGTATTGACCTCATGATGATACCAGTGTGTTTATAAGGCCTTATACAAAAATAATGAAAAGGCTACCAGTAACTTAACTTATACCACCCTTACCAACTTTTGCACAAAATATCTCATGATGTGCAAGGTCCACACTAGTGTAGGTAGAACAAAATAGTTATACCACGTTTGTCCACCTGTACGTAAGATAATCCACTCGCTAAAGCTCCTGGATTATCACCACATACAGACGGACAATCAATGTTATAACTATTACATAATGCTTCTTAGACAAATCATAGGTTCAGATAGGCAACTATATTTTTTAGTATAACATTGTGATTATTTTCTTGTCCATCATTCAAAATATACATGTATGTGTTTTGGGTGCCTAACAGAATTGTCTTATCGAGTGCCCACAACAAGTATTTTTGGTAAAGAAATAATGAAATTAATGTGTAGTTTATCTTGAGGCCCAGACAACTTGTAACAAGACCTCTATATTTAGTAAATAGTCTGATCAGGTTCTGCATTGTTAGCCAAGTAATGCTCTGTGAATCAAAGGAGAGCAATCTGATTAGGATTTACAGAGTTAAACATTAAACTTTTTGTGAAGCGAAGATCTGACAATCCTTATTTCTCAATCAAAACATATGATTTGGGTACTCAAAAGAACCGTCTCAATGAGACGGTTCTTTTGAGCATCCAAAACATTTGTTTAAATTCATCGGTAAGAAAAAAAATGACAATTTAAGGCTCAAAATGGAATAAGGACAGCTTTGATTAGGGTTTATAATTATTACGTGATTTCTGGAGATGCGAACCACAGTTTCAGATAAGCAACTGATTTGTAGCTTAAAAGGCCTCATGCTTTAGGTCTTCACTGTTTTTGCATTTGCTGACATTGTTAATTGCAAAGAGCTCATTTTTTGAGGTACATATACAGTGTAGCCTCTTTATAACATCTCATTATAAGAGGGATTTGGATATTGCACAGTCACATAGCTGCTCCCAAATTTATATTATGGAATTTTGCAAAGGAATTATAGGAAAAAGGAATTGTCCTTTTTCTGTAATAACTTTTTGAAATGGTCATTTTCCTGTTTCTTTGTAACATTGTCTCTTTAAAACATGGTTACTTTTAACATGGCCTATTCCTATGGATCCCAAACTTAGCATTATGGGCTGCAACGTGAGAAAACCTGTCATCGGTGGTTTGCGAACAGCAAAGGTGCAGACCAGCCTGCGCATTCGCGCAGTCTGATCAGCACCTTTCTTATTCGCTTTTTGGAGAGAACCATATCTAAGCTTGCTACAAGCGAAATTTAAATTTTCTAGCTAGTCTCTGTATCTGAGGAGACTGGTTTGAATCTCACTTTGTTGGAAACCAGGAAGACAGGTTTTCTCGTGATGGGGCCCATATTAAAGGGACTTCACATTACTAAGTTTTCTCCTTTTTATCCTGAAATAGTTTTCCAACATGTATACTTATGTAGCATAAATGAAGCCGATTGATGAGAAAGAGGAATATATTCACAGGGTTAGATAAACAATAATTTTCATTGTAAAAATGTTAATATTTTCTTACCCATAATTTTTAGCATATGTTTTGGGTGCTCTAAAGAACCGTCTCATTGAGACGGTTCTTTTGAGTACCCACAACATATGTTTTGGTTGAGAAATAAGAAAACTATTTTTATGTTACACACTCTTAACTAAAGTCCAGATATTGATACCTGTGCTTTTTACTGTGATAATTGGGTTCTGTTGAACATTTAGTCTACTAAGCCACTGCATGACAAAACCTACAAAATGATCTTACTCTAATCAGCCTGTGCATCCACCATGTCTAATTGGAATCTTTGCTGTCAACATAAAACCACACAACTAACAGGTTAGCAAAGAGGTATTTCATGAACTCGAATTTGGAGATATCCCTGTCATGCAAATATAAACAATTTGCAGTAGAGTGATAGGAATTTAAATACTGATTGGCAGTTTGGGATGTTTAAAAGGGGTAAAGACAATGGACATGATACTTGGAAGATGTAAATTTCCAAATAGTTTTCTTCCTTATTTTCAGTAACATATGTTGTAGGTACACATTGGAATTGCCTCTATGAGGCAATTCCAATGTGTACCTACAAAAATGTCTTTTCAATAAATGAGGTTTTCACCATACAAATTCTCAACCACTTTCATTTATTCAAAGAAATGAGCATGTAGATATGAACAACTTTTCATGTAGTTTGTCATGCACCTGGATAACAATAATAGACTGTCTATTTTATGCTTCTGCAGCTTATCTTGAGATGTTTTATGTATAGGCTATTCAATGTTTTGTGTTGGTTATGGAATATATACGAGGGAGCCGAGCTCCCGAGTGTATATTTCATAACAAACACAAAACATTGTATAACCTTTTTAGCCCTGACCCAGCTGTTTCCTGTGTTGGTTTCACATCCTGAAATGTACACATTATGTAGCATTTTGCTGCATTTCATTTAGGAGTCTCATTTCATCTTTAGCCATGGATGCGTTCACATGGGACATAAGGATTTTATTAGCAGCATTTTTGTGAGATTTATTTTTCAAAAGCATTTCGTTGATCACATGTTACAGATGTACAGGCTGATCAGACTCCTCTGTTTGTGCATTCTACCCTGATTCTCAAACAGTGAAGACACTCAGGTCAGCGTGTATATTCATGTGTCGTTTGGTCATGCTGTCTTTCAAAAAGCGTTTTGGGACAAGCAGTGTAATTTCTGATCAGGCTTCAATGTACATGTGCAGGCTGGTCAGTGTTTTCTGCAGTTGCCTATTTTCGATGAATCAGCTAACATTTGAAATTTACATCATTTTGTGTCAATATTCTGATCACAGTTTTATTTAGGGTTCTAAAAATAAAAATAAATTTGGTGAAATTAACATTTTGGACAGCAATTTCCTCTCATCAAGTTATGGGAATGAGTCTCACAAAAGGGTGGGCTATTGGAGTATATTGCTACATTGTTAGTTGCGTGGTTGTAAAGAAAACTGCATAATCTACCAGTTGAGTGCCCAGCAAAGAATCTGATCTGCCTGGTTAATGCACTAGTTGATCTGAGTCTTCATTTGGCTCATAATCCAATGTGTTTGCTTTGCTACAAAGTGGCTTATATCTTTATTCAAAATCATGTATATTTAAATCTTTAAATTGTTAAAGATGGTTATATAGTTTTTCTTTAATTTCCCTACTAAGAATCATGTTTACTGATTTGTCTGTTTGTAATGCATGGATATATGGATTCGGGAGAGTTTGGTTACCATAGTAACAAGGCAATTAATTTTTTATTGGTTTCCACTTTTGTCTTACCTATTCTTAACAACTAAAGAACCTGACACATACTGTGTGTGTTTATTGTGTGTAAAGTTGAACTAAGTTAGACTAAGATGCACTGAGATTATTTGAATATATTTGTTTATTTCATACGTCAGCGATCAAGATGTCACATAACCCTTAAAATCAGATTTCGCAAGAACAAAGAAATCACACAAATTCACCCAAAACTCTTAAGTGTGCTTTTTTGTTATTTCATTGACGTCAGTCATGTGGGCATTCAAATAAAGCATACGTGCATTGTGCAACAAAAAAGCTGTATTTCATTTGGACCTCGACGCAAAAAAAAACCTATCTTCAGGGGTTTGCGAACAACACAAGCGCAGACCAGCCTGCACATCCATGCAGTCTGATCAGCACATTTGTTATTCGCTTTTTGGATAGGATAATGTCTACTTGCAACAATTAAAACTTCAATTTTCTAGCTAGACTCTGTAGCTGAGGAGGCTGGTTTGAATCTCACTTTGTCAGAAACGCCGAAGACAGGTTTTGTCGCATCTCGGTCCATTTTATTTACGTCCGTTTTACGTTATCAGGGTATTATGAGCTTTTACTGTCGCTTTATCATTTTTATTGACTGTATGATGTTTTGACTGCATTTTGCCAATGTTCTGGACCTTTTTAACTCCCTAGCTAGCCCCTACCTCCATTGGTCAACATCATGCATTACACTCACATCCTGGTAGTGTGTATACTGCGAAACTTGAAATTCATATGCGATTAAAGTAATGTGTAGCCGATTGGCACTATAACAAAGTAGACAGCACACACTAAACGGAGACATTCAGACATGCGTTGGCAAAGAAAAAATGGTTATTATCCATATTTCAACTTGTTTCTTTATTATACCCCCGGTACGAAGTATATAGGGGGTATATAGCTTTTGCCTTTTCTGTAATTATGTTTGTTTGTCTGTTTGTCTGTAAACTTTTTTTTCCGTCAAAGATTTCTCAGCAACTACTTGGGTTAGGATTCTGAAATTTGGTACAAAGCTTGATAGTGACATATTGCTTATCAGTCCCTTTATTTCTTCATTTTCCTTTCTCTCAAATGGAAATTTCTGTCACAGATTTCTTGGCTCCTATAGGAGCCAGTGTTTCAAAATTTTGTGTACACCTTTAGGCAGGCAAAGTGTACTGTGTAAGTGGAAATTAAGATGCTAATCCTCATTTTGCCGCCTTTTTTTCAATTTTTCATTTTTTCCTTCTTTCACTCTTATATAATACATATGGACATTTTTTTCTGTCAAAGATTTCTCAGCAACTACTTGAGTTAGGATTCTGAAATTTGGTACAAAGCTTGATAGTGATTAGTTGTATTGTGTAACAAAACAACAGCCACATATTGCTTATCAGTCCCTTTATTTATTCATTTTTCTTTCTCCATTGAAAATTTATGTCGCAGATTTCTCGGTTCCTATTTGAGCCAGTGTTTTCAAATTTTGTGTACACCTTCAGATAGGCTAAGTGAAAATAAAGATGCTAAAGCTCATTTTGCCTTCTTTTTCAATTTTTCCTTCTGTCACTCCTATATAACATATATGGACATTTTTCGTCAGTTTTCTCAGCAACTACTTGATTTAGGATTATGAAATTTTGTGTGCACTTTCAGGTAGGCAAAGTGTATTGTGTAAATAAAAATTAAGGTGCAAATCCACATTTTGCCTTCTTTTTTCAAATTTTCCTTCTGTCACACTTATATAACACATATGGATATGTTTCATTAAAGTTTTCTCAGAAACTACTTGATTTAGGATTGTGAAATCTTTGACAATTTTGTCTTTTCTCTGAAAGTGTTACAACTTCTGATGGCTACCGCCGGGGGTATGTGAGCTTTGCTCATTTCTTGCTATATTTGGCATTAAATTAGTTTATTCTGCTTTTATCGGATAACGCTACGGGAGACCATAAATTCTGATTCTTGAAAATGCATTCTCTCACAATGATCGGTGGACTCTTAGTTATTTCAGTTTCTAGAAATACCTTATACAAAGAATATAAACTGCTACTCTGTAGTCAAAGCCTATAGCACAACATAAACACCCTATATCATAGGTCACAACAAAAAATTGCAAAATTTTGAAATGCACCTTTGTCTGCACGTGTATTGGCCTTGCATAAATGAAATAAAGTATCGAACATGTTAAGACATACACCCAAAAGACAAAAGTGATAAAAATGATATTCTCCCTGTTGTAACATCAAGTTCAATATTTGATAAATGTATTTTCTCAGAAAATATTTTCTAATGTCTTTTTAAAATAAGCATATGCATTAAGATTTGTTATATACGAATTTCAAGCCAACAAAAATGGTCTGGTTTCTTTAGTTGTTAAGTATATATTGAGTGCCAGAACAAAATTACACAGAGAGGAACAGACTGCTTTAGGCCAGATTTTTTTTATCAGTTGATTTACAGGATTTTTTTTCAGATTAAGGGTTGGGGGCAGAAAAGAAAAAAAGCTCTGAAAATGACCAGTCAAATTTTCAGAGCTTTTTTTTAATATCTCTAGAAAAAAAACAACAGTAAAACTAGTCAGGTAAACACCAACAGTCTGTATTAAATCTATAAATATTTCATCATTTTTCTAAAAATCCGGACAGGACAATCACTATTAACAGTGTCACTCTCAAAAATATATAAACAGAACATCAAAAATATATTATTTTTTTCAACAAAACAACTAATAATTAGAGTCGGCAGAAAAATTAAAAACATAATTTTAGATTTTTTTTTTTCTACTTTCTGGAAAATTACAGTAGGAGGGTTCGTAAATCAACTTATTAAAAAAATTGGCCTATGTATGCAAAGGGTTAAATGACATGAAATATGGCTGATGTTCTAAAAAATTTAACACAACTTGGCTGACAAAAACGCTAGTAAAGAAACACCACAGACTAACTCTGATCAGTGTTCAGAATTAATGGCATAGCTGAAGAAGTTTCACACATCAAAGGGAGACTACTGGATCAAGCAATGATTCCCTTCAATTGCATGGGAGCGCAGTGGCTCAGTGGTAGAGTGCTTGACTCGAGACCGAGGGGCTGCGTGTTTGAGATTCACCTGAGCAAGAACATTTATCCTAGCTAAGTACTGGTTCAACCCAGGAAGACCCGTCCCTGCATAACTGAAAGAATGTTGATGGGATGTAAAGAATAAAATCAAACAAATCTTCAATTGGGACCCTTTTCAAAATGGGAAATTCTCTTAAAGGAAAGAATTTGCTCTCAGAGGGAGCAAATTCTTTCCTTTATGAGCAGTTCTTTATAGTATGGAAAATCCCTTTTATCACATTAAGTGACCTCCCTTGGTTGTTACTCTTTTATTACGCACATGCATAACCTGCGTAATGGGCGCTTCGCCAAAAAGAATTTTACAACATTTACCACATTTCCTCGCAGTCTTTGTTGGGTGTTATCATCATCTTACTGTTGTGCTTTTATCTTTAGTTTGTTCTTTCTTTGTTATTTATATTGTTGACTTTTCTACACAAAAGAGGTGGTGAAATATATGGTGATTGGGGAATATGTTTAAAGGGAGGTAATTGAGAGAAGTATAGTTTAAATGGGAGATAGTTGAGTGAAGGAATATGTTAATTAGGAGTTTATAATATGAGCCAGTGCATGAGATTTCCAACAATGTAGTATGTGTGACCAGCAAAGGCTCAGATCAGCCTGCGCATGAGATTTCCAACAATGTGGTATGTGTGATCAGCAAAGGCTCAGATCAGCCTGCGCATGAGATTTCCAACAATGTAGTATGTGCGACCAGCAAAGGCTCAGATCAGCCTGCGCATGAGATTTCCAGCAATGTAGTATGTGTGACCAGCCTGATCAGAGCCTGTGCTGGTCGCTTGAGTACTCTATGATTGTTGAGCTACTGACTGAACACCATTTGGAGTTTCTAAGATTAAAAGGAGGCTGCACAGGATCGTATGAGTCTACACTTGTGAAAATACCACACTGTTGGAAATCACATGTCACGGCTCATATGGTAATAGGGGAATATGTTAAATGGGAGGTAATTGAGAGGAGAAGATTAAATGGGAGACGGTTGAGTGATTAGGAGTTTGTAATATGGGAATGTGTGGGAATGTGTGAAATGAAAGCCTTTAGAATGGGAAGTATGCAAAATTTAGAATAAAACTGGAAGCTACCCCTTATGAAGCTCACTTTAAATGTTGATTGAACTGTTTGCCCTAACATTTATTATTATCACATGTTAAACTGCCTGGCTCATTAAACATGTGTAAATATTCAGTGACCTTCAATACTTTCCAAACTTATAGAAAATAGAGAGAAAAACTCCAATTGGTTATTTGCTGAGATGCGGACAGTGTAGAGACTGAATGGTAAACCCTGTAGACCCTGAGCAGACTGCTCCTGAAGTTGTCTGCTCTGGGTATACACTGATTGTTTAGTCAAATACATGTATGTTGGGTGAGCATGGTAGTTGCCAAACTAATTATGGTAAATGTTCTAAAATTTTAACATTTGCAAATAAAAAGCTGAAGTCCCAGAAAGCATGTCTGAATAGCAAACAGGGAAGATCCTGATCTGGGTCTGCTCTGTTTGTCCCTGGGTCTGCTCTGTTTGTATATGCCTTTGATGCAAGCAGCTAGTGTTTGGAATTAAAGCATTTACCGTTGGGCATGGTTGTTAGTAAAAATTTTGAATGTGTGTAATGTGCTCCTGTCATATTTTATTTATCTGTTTTATCATCGATACCAATTTTTTGCTTTTATATAGTTCTGTTTTTGAAATAAAAAGAATACAAACCCTTCCAAATTACTTTGTTTTTCTGTTTGTATATATGTTAGGAATCCCATTTTGTTAATGTTATCTCAGAGTGACTTGCAATGTCCCATTTACATGTTAAGTTACTGGAACAGGAATAAAAAGTCATCATTACATGTTTACTTATTGAATATATAGCTAGAATTAATTCCCTCTATTGACCATTAAAAAGTGCAGATGGTGGTATTATCCAAAGTCCCTATGCTTCATTAGCTTTTGACCTCTCCCAGGGCCTTTGGGGGAAGGGGTAAAATTATATGTGCTGCTGTTGTGTTAGCATGTCAGTCACAAATTTGATTGGCTTGGGTCCAGTGCTGGCTTTAGAGAAGTTTTGCCTCTAACATTACAACTGGGAATTTATTGTTCTGTTTTGACTCTTTAAGAAATAGGATAACGGATGGGGGATAGAGACTACCTGAGTATATTCTAATGCTTAAAAAAGTGGGGATAGAATACAATACTAAGGAGCATAGTTCCATTAATATTATGTTGCAAAACCCGATTGAGCTGAGCCTACATTTACGTGAGAAAAATCATCTTAAACGATATTTTAGCCCCAGGTATTGATTCAGAAAACTGCATTGTGCTAATTTGGTTACGTTCATAGAGACCTTCCTAGTCTGGTTAAGCAACCGTATGGAACCAAGCTACGTTCTCAAACTCTTGCAACCAAAATTAAGATATCACAAGCCCTGTAGTCTCTTCTGGAAGAGATTACGCCAGGCTAAGGTCATATAAACTGCATTCCAGTCTTCCCGGAAGTCAGTCACTCAATCTAGAGACATTTATCCAACAAATTGTCCTCTTTGTCCATTGTGTCAGCAAGCCGGACATAGTAAGATCCGTCACATTTTAAGCTAGTGCAAATTTCTACCGGCTGAAGACAAAGACTTCATGACTAAAGTTAGAACAGTATCAAATACACAAGGGTGTGATGGTGACAACATCGAAGAGCAAAATGTTTAAAATAGTTCACATACATATAACCAACGTGTCGTATCAACTCGTCTTGTGACCACTAAACAATTCCCTCGTTTTAAGGCATTCTATAAGCAATACTCTATCAAAATTACCCTTCATTCTGGAGCAGAGATAAGCATGATAAAAGCGTCTGTAGCCCAACATATAGGTACAGTAATTACAAAGTCTATAGGTACAGTAATTACAAAGTCTAATCCGAGTGCTCTACAAGCCAATGGTTTAACACCTCTGACTCATGTTGTTTTATCTAGAGACAAACTCAACTTGTTATTAGGTTCGTTGGTATTGAATGACTTAGATGTTGACATCTTGGTTGGTAGTCCATCTATGACACTGAATGATATTTCTGTTGGACCAGCAAAGCAACAGGTTATGATAGGTGACTCTAATACTATTAATTATGGCACTTCAGATTTGGATAACCACAATTTGGCTGGTCATGCACATGCATATGTTTTGAAGCCTGAGACGACATCAGTTATTTGATCTGGTAGCTATGTAGAACTTGCATCACCATCTGACTTACAACCAGAATTCACTTTGGCAATTGAATCAAGGTCTGAAAATGTCAAACTACCTACCCACTGGCCTCCACCAAATATTATCGAAGCCGACAGTGAAAGTCTGTAAACCTAATTACATAGATGAGCCCCTGTCCCTCTGCAAAATTACCAGTTCTGTCAAGTCCAACTGACCACAGATCTCTCCAATGACATTACAGACAGTCACACCCAGTTTCCAAAGCCACACTCCCCCCTCAAGGGTATCATTCTGACACCGTTTCTGTTGACCCTGACAAAATGCTGAGAGAGTCTGACAGGAGCAAGTTTCACACATAGGTTCAATCTTATGACAACGTTTATGACTAATATTCAAGGTTATAATGGGATCTATGGGTCCCTTTGAAGCAAGTATAAGCATGGGTCATATTCAACCTCCCCAGCGCAAGGGTAGAGTCCCTCAATATGCTTGTGACAAGCTTTTAGAGTTGCAACAAAAATTTGATGATTTAGAAAGTCAAGGAGTTTTTGCCCGCCCAGAATCCTTAGGCATAACGGCTGAATATTTAAACCCATCTTTTCATGTAAAGATGTTGGGTGGTCGATTTCGCTTGGTTACAGCGTTTACAGATGTAGGTCGCTATAGCAAACCTCAACGGTCACTGATGCCAAATGTAAACTTGACCCTGCGCAGTATTGCTCAGTGGAAATACATAATTTTATCTGATTTAACATGCCTTTCATCAGGTTCCATTATCAAAGTTCTATATGAAGTACTGTGGGGTAGCTACACCGTTTTGTGGAATTAGAGTTTATATGCGATGCACGATGGGTATGCCAGGTCCTGAAACTGCCCTGGAAGAACTTATGTGTAGGGTACTCTGTGAGCGCTTACAGAATGGGATAGTTGCTAAATTATCGGACAACTTATACTGCCGTGGAAACACTCTTGATAAATAACTCAGTAATTGGAAAAAAGTCATTGAATCACTTCAGTGATGCAATTTAAAGCTATCCCCTTCAAAGACAATTATTTTGTCCAAGGTCTACAACCATAATTGGCTGGGTATGGACTCAAGGAAAATTGTCAGCCAGCCCACATAGAATTGCTGTATTAATTAATTGCCCCCCTCCTGACACCGGCCTTGGATTGTGCTCTTTCATCGGCGCTTACAAGGTTCTCAGTAGAGTATTACTGCATTGCTCAGCTTATATTTCCCAATTGGAAGACATGATTGCAGGATGTCAGTCTCAGGACAAAGTTGTTTGGTCAGATGACTTATTCAAAAGATTTTATAATGCCCAAAAAGGGCTGTCTACTCACAAATCAATAACTGCTTTCCACGAGCTGACGTTCATCTCTGGATCGTGACTGATGGTTCTGTGGTTAAACACGAAATAGCTGCTACAATATATGTGTCCCCTGAAAAACAAGCTCTTACTTTCTGGCTTCTTCCATGCTAAGCTCAGGAAGCACCAAGGCTTGGCTCTCATATGAAATTGAAGCTTTAAGCATTGCTGCTGCTATTAAAATTTTAGCCTATTCATTATTTAGTCAACATATAATACGTGCTTATTGACAGACAGTAAACGTTGTGTACAAGCAGTAGGTGTGACTTTTCAGCGAGTCCTTGTGTAACATCATTTCGTTCCACAGTCAGTCGTTACCAGGTTAACGTGAGGCATCTCAATGGATCAGTTAATGTCCGATCTGCCTTCGCAAGCAAGAATGTACAGAACCACACTGTCAGATCTATGGCCAACTGGAAGACTCTGAAGTTTGGTCAGTATATGTCCAAAATATCATAGATAACCAGAACCGATTACCTTTCACCACAAGGTCTGCTTGGTTAGACATACAGAGTGTCCGGATTGGCGAAGTACTCATGCACACTTAAAGCAAGTAATACATCCTTCTAAGAAATCTACAAACGTTAAAGACATGAAGAGGTACCTCTCAGTAGCTTCCATTTCAAGGTAGCATGTTAGTTGTATGTTGTAATGATCCCCCTGTTCCTTCAACTGAGCCTACCATAATACCTCGTTCAGTTTTATATGGTCTTATCACTGCCTAACATATCAAACTTGATCATCCGTCAAGGGTTCAACTAGAGCTTGTAATGAAGAGTCACTTCTTTGCTCTTGATTTACCCAAAGCCATAGATCAAACAAACAATTTGTGTCACTAATGCTTATCTTTACAGAAGTTCCCAGATTCTTTAATCAAACAGACCTCAGATGATCCTCCTGAGACCATAGGACTCCCATGTGCTGCTGACATACTGTTACGACATAAAGCCGGTCAGGAAGGAAGAGGGGAAATCTTATTGGAAAATTCCTCTTTGCGATGACGATGCTACCAGGGAAAAATAATGCACACAACTAGCAAAAACTTTTCAGTACTTTATGTACTAAGAAAACATCAACAACACATTAATATACAATGACACCACCTACGCTGTTATTTCTGGCTAATTGACCATCCTATACTAGAGCAAGTTGCCACTCCAAGATCGTTTCAATCAGAACCAATCTTGGACTGTCCTGTTCTAGATGTACGTCAACTAGTCAGAAATAAGAGACGTAAAGAATATGATTAACATATAACTTAAGAAAAAAAAACAATTGGATCCTTTAATATTTAAGTTCTCGTATTGACGAGAAATCTCGAGATTATACGCGTCTCGCGAACACTATGTCTTCTAAGCTGCTCGTGTGTCTATTTCAGACCATCGGCGCTGAGGTGATCGAACCTGTACTTTGGTCGTCACTGGATTCACGTATTCGTGTTATCTGTTACGCGTACTACTGATCGTTACTCAAGACGTCAGTATTAATTTATGTCCTCCTGATCATATCCCACGTCGGGACGTCAGATTTTTCATATAACCATTCGAGCCGGTTGGCTTCCCATTTTGTTGTACTACGTTGTAACGATTGGGGCTTTGATCCACGCTGGTCGTGGCCTAAGGGGGACAACTATTATGTGCCCTCAGGTACTTATCAATGGCTCACCAACTTTCAGCCTCCAACGTAGGAGGGGACACAAGAGATGATTCTGCAAAAAACAATCTATATTTAGAATCTCAGAATCACTCTTTTGCGTCGATAATGGGGTTGTTCGTTCGAAGTTCACAAAAATAGAAATAATTTCAGTGGTCTTACTCTTTTAAATTACAGCCTAACCCTATAAGCGCGCGATTAGCCCACACCCGTGGGTGTATGGCTAACGGCTCTCATGCGGTTAGGATGGATCGGCTCTTCTAAATACCCACACTTAAACTTATATAATAGAGAAGTATTTTTTTAGTGACTGGCCTATGTCAGCGCTAAACAATACCTCTTATGCCAAACGAACAAACCCATACGTAACAAACTCTTCTATACACTGTCGTAACGTCACCCTGGTTGAGACGCTATCGCAGCCGAAACATCAAGATCCTGTGGCCCTTTTCCCTTCAAGGTCACGTTATCTAGATAGTTTCGAGGTTTACACATACTGATACCAATTCTCTTAAAATTCCAGGAAAAAGGTTGAACAGTGTGGTGCCGACGTAACGTTTGGACGTTTACGTCGGACATCACCCTGCCCACGCACTAATTTCGTACATGTATAACGTATCAGTTGTAAACAACTAATTATGACCTCTCGGCAAAATATATAAATCAATATTGAGAGATTACATTCTGCTGTTTTATGTGTGTAAAACCGTACAATGCTTTCTTACATTTATTTTGGTGTAACACCAAAATGCTTTACATTTACTTTGGTGTAACGAAAATATCTTACATTTACTTTGGTGTAACAAAAACTATCTTACATTTACTTTGGTGTAACAAAAAATATCTTACATTTACTTTGGTGTAACATTACACCTACCTTATCTCTAAACATACATGTCAGCTATCACCTTATTTATGTAAGTGTGTTGTAGTGTATGCACCTAACCCTTATTCTTATATGCGTCAGATATAACTCGAGGTGACACAGACAGGTCGCTACAGAAAGTCGATTATCACTAGCAGTTAAATCGTCTTTCCAGCAACGCCGTACAAATCACAACAATTTAAAATCTAGCTGCTAAAATTGTTTTTCACCTATCGGTCCCTGGTAAATCTTTCAGCATGCCATTATAGTTTTAGGTGCGGGCCCGACATGGCCTGTGACTACATTTGTCCGAAATAACCCGACGAGTCCATTTGGACAGCTTTTACTATAGCCGCAAGAATGGTCCCAGCAGATTTTTAGGCAATACGCATGTGCGTAACTTCATACGCAAGTGCGTAACAATCGCTATTTTCACCAAAAAAACGGGACGTTATTGATAACACCCGAAAGAACACATACACGGAATGCTGGCCGATTCAACAGACGACAAAATAGAAAACGAGTGACTTATTATTTCAATACAATGTGACATGCTAGAGACATCGCGATTCAATGCAATTACACGGATCGCCATCGCCCTATCATGTACAATATCAATACAGTAACAATATATATAGCTTCACGTACCTTTTATAATAATGAATAGCATCTCTATATCGAACCTTTCATCGGTATGTTTAAAATGTCCCCTAACAAGAATGGGAAATTCCATCCTTTATATATTGAAAAACGCACAAGATTTCCGAGATATTCAAGAAGAATAAGGAAAACGTGCAAGCGTTGATAAATATAGATACAATGAATTCCATCTCAGACAAACCGACCTTTTATTGGGACTATCAAAAGAAAGAGTACCGTATCATGGTTCGAATAGGTGCCCAGGTGCATACCTAAACCACTGCGTATTTGTGCGTATGCGCAACCATAGCTGATTCTGTTATTCCAGCCATTCTGTATCGTAACAAAGGCCCTTCCTTTTGGGAGAAAAAGGAATGACTTTTTCTTACGATACACGATGCAGAAAAGAAGGAATAATACAGAATAAATATATAATACAACATATATACACGTGCGACTTAAATGGCGGACTACCTGGAAAGATAGTCTGCCCCACATTGTCTTGTCCTCGGATTGCCACAATCATAGACCTGTTTTGTTTCAGCTTTAATGCTCAACACATAAGTATGAGGTTTGTACCCCTTTAACTTTTCCACATATATGAGGTTGTACCCTTTTAACTTTCTATGAAGTTTTATGTCTTATGACATTTAATATATAAGGCTTAATAACCAACACCTTTTGCAAAGATCCACAGGTTACGCATCACTTATGCCAAGTATCCCTATTAATAACTTCCTCCATAATACAATCTTTGTTAAAATAAATTAACGTGACTCTTCACGTTGAAGCCAACCGCTGTTGCAAAATATATTATCGTGACTTGCTCACGTCAACAGTCTACCGTCATACGTCATGACTTATATAATTAAATTTCGTGACTCCTCACGTCAAAAGTACACCTATGTGACTACTACTATGCTATCATAGTTAAAATATAGGTCAACAATCCGAGACAATTGGGTCATTTCGCTGTCGCACACCTTTAACACTAACACTGACTACTGCTTTCAGTTTCAGTCATATTGCGCCAATAATATGGTATTGGGCAACGTCTACCACTACCATATGAACGTCGTCGTTCTGTCTGGCTGTCAGTCCGTCTTGTACGGCTAACTACTGCCTCCTTAGAGGATATGTTTCTCTGGGGTACACTACAACAATGAGTCATTGCGACCTTTATATTGTGAGTTGTCCTTTGACAAATGGCACAAGATCTACAAAATTGAGTTACCTCCCTACAAACACTGGGCCAATAAAATTCATCTAAGACCTTAGCTATAGTTTCCTTTCTGCCTCTATGATTTACCACCTTTCGTGATTCATGGGCTAAATTCATAACGCTATGCGTCAAACTAGAAGGAACTACTAACTGAAGTGAAACATTTGCATTTTTCTTAAAATGTCTATAAATTAAGCCATTCCTACAAATGAATTTAGTTTCACCACTGCGACCTTTAGTCACACTACCAGACTCTACTCTTCGTCTAATATCTACTAACTTAGCATCTGACGCTTGCTTCATACATAATTCTTGCCTGTTCTGCCTTATAAACTTATCTGCGACCTTGACCTTTCTATTCTTTCTCCTATCTTTCCTTGACTGCTTATTCTTAACTACCCCTGATGAAAAATGGGTCATATCGGGAAATTTGGACCCCTCAATGTTTCCAATGACTAAGTCATGTGCTGGGTCATCAATGCACAATGCATCCGTAGTCCCTCTAAAAAATGGACAATCAATATTAATACGGGCTACTGGACATTTCTGCTGGGAATCATTAATAAGGGTTACACCACACTCCTTACCTATGAACTGATTTTCAGAAACTAAGTTTCTCTTAACAATTACCCCAGTACACCCCGTATCTCTTAACACCCTGACCTCTTTACCATTTACGGTACCTACCGCTGTAGGCAACCTGGACCTTGGGAAATGACAAACGCCCTCTTTATCCTGGCGGGGTGACTCTTCCTTGGAAGAATGAGGGGATTCTAACTTAGCTTGATATGTCCTACTACAAGTAATGTCTTCAGCAAAATGAACCCTCTTAACTTTGGCTATGTGTTTACCCGACTGTGCATTCTTAATTTTGCAAAAGTTGACCTGATGTTCGGTCACATTGTTCGATTGTACACCTTTAAGTACACCCTTAATTTTACCATCATAATTCTCACAACTTTTGCTATGCCTGTTTGAATTATCTCCCTTATACTGGGGCTTAACGATGGCAACATCAACGTTCGATGTCGCCTTCTGATCCGGATTATACCAACACTCATGCGTGGAATGAGCTTTACCACAAATATTACAGGACAATTTAGGCCTCTTAACTGATGGGGTCTCAACACGAGTCTGCCCTGAACTTTTAAAATCACGTTGTCCGCTTGCGAGACAATAGGACACACCCCCTGATGCGTCTGCAAATAAATCTGCATCCCTGGCCATATCTCCTAAAGTTTTAAATGATTTGGGTTTCAGGAAAACATACATATCTTGATTAGCAATTTCAAGAAACTGATCACGGGCCAAAAAATCGCAAACGGCTTCAAAAGTTTTTTCAACTTTGGCCATAGCCAACCACCTTTCCAAATAACTCGCCATTCTACTGCTAAACTGCCTAAATGTTTCTGATTTTTCAGGCCTACTCTCCCTAAACTTTCTCTTAAACTGCCTTTCTGTAAGGTTGAAATTATTAAGAAGGGCCTCCCTTATTTGTTCATAATCAGACTGATCGTCTTTGGAAAGTCTCACAAAGACCTCCAAAGCACGCCCCTTTAATAAAGCACTTAAATACAAAGCCCACATGGCAGGATCCCATTTACATGCAGTGGCATAGCTCTCGAACCTGGTCAAGTAACTATCCATCTGATCCGTTTTTTCATCAAAATATGGTAACTTGGGAAAACGGGCATTTGACTCCGTACTCTTGGGACCTCCCGAATGTGACAACGATTCTAACTCTAACTTTTTCATGGCAATCTCCCTTTCAGCCTCAATTTTAAATTTTTCAAAATCCCTATCTTGCTGCCTTTTAATGAAATCTCTCAATTCTTGGCCCTCATAACCTAATTCCCTCGCCATATCAATGATTTTCTCCATTTTAGCCTATTGTTGGGAATGGTATGAGTCAACTATACTGTTGAAAATAAATAAGGGTTCGCTTTGTCCCTTTTAAATAGGTATGGGCTAACCAACGTTCGCGCTGGTAAACTAATAATTTTACTAGGGATTTTATGACGTTACATATGAGTAACGTAAAGTACAACGTATAAGAGATCACCACGGAAAGGTGCCTAGGATATATATCAACCTTAAATAGGCCTTCACTAAACGCATTTGACTAAAAAACGTCATTCATTTTCTCGCATTTACGTCAAGAAATGTATACCTACGCAATATTAATATAAACGCGTTACAGTCAAGTCAACAGTCACTTGTCATAGCAAGACATAATAATTGACTAAAATAATCTTTCTATGGACTTCTTCTAATAATAGAAATCAGTTGAGTGGCGTCACACACTATGACGTCACTAAGGTGATTTAAATTATTAGTACCCCCAAACGATATGAAATTTTCCACATCAGTATCCTTAATTAATAGGAATACAGGGCATAAGCTAATACACAATGATATGGGTAAAATAAAGGTGGACAAGTCTAATAATAAAACTCTGACAAATTTTCCTTGGGTTTTATACCCTAATGGCAATCCACAGAACAAGAAAGTATGGGTCCCCTCAGAATGTTATGTGATGACTTATTTACATGTGTCGCACTTCATCACAGGGGAACGCATGCAATCGGTACTGTGTGTTGACACTCACAACCTTTCTTGTAAAGGAAAACTACTAGTGTGCGCCCGTAGCAACGTCACAGCAGAGAAATTTGCCAATAAAACCTCAAAAATCCCACTCTTCTGACACCATTGTTACGACATAAAGCCGGTCAGGAAGGAAGAGGGGAAATCTTATTGGAAAATTCCTCTTTGCGATGACGATGCTACCAGGGAAAAATAATGCACACAACTAGCAAAAACTTTTCAGTACTTTATGTACTAAGAAAACATCAACAACACATTAATATACAATGACACCACCTACGCTGTTATTTCTGGCTAATTGACCATCCTATACTAGAGCAAGTTGCCACTCCAAGATCGTTTCAATCAGAACCAATCTTGGACTGTCCTGTTCTAGATGTACGTCAACTAGTCAGAAATAAGAGACGTAAAGAATATGATTAACATATAACTTAAGAAAAAAAAAACAATTGGATCCTTTAATATTTAAGTTCTCGTATTGACGAGAAATCTCGAGATTATACGCGTCTCGCGAACACTATGTCTTCTAAGCTGCTCGTGTGTCTATTTCAGACCATCGGCGCTGAGGTGATCGAACCTGTACTTTGGTCGTCACTGGATTCACGTATTCGTGTTATCTGTTACGCGTACTACTGATCGTTACTCAAGACGTCAGTATTAATTTATGTCCTCCTGATCATATCCCACGTCGGGACGTCAGATTTTTCATATAACCATTCGAGCCGGTTGGCTTCCCATTTTGTTGTACTACGTTGTAACGATTGGGGCTTTGATCCACGCTGGTCGTGGCCTAAGGGGGACAACTATTATGTGCCCTCAGGTACTTATCAATGGCTCACCAACTTTCAGCCTCCAACGTAGGAGGGGACACAAGAGATGATTCTGCAAAAAACAATCTATATTTAGAATCTCAGAATCACTCTTTTGCGTCGATAATGGGGTTGTTCGTTCGAAGTTCACAAAAATAGAAATAATTTCAGTGGTCTTACTCTTTTAAATTACAGCCTAACCCTATAAGCGCGCGATTAGCCCACACCCGTGGGTGTATGGCTAACGGCTCTCATGCGGTTAGGATGGATCGGCTCTTCTAAATACCCACACTTAAACTTATATAATAGAGAAGTATTTTTTTAGTGACTGGCCTATGTCAGCGCTAAACAATACCTCTTATGCCAAACGAACAAACCCATACGTAACAAACTCTTCTATACACTGTCGTAACGTCACCCTGGTTGAGACGCTATCGCAGCCGAAACATCAAGATCCTGTGGCCCTTTTCCCTTCAAGGTCACGTTATCTAGATAGTTTCGAGGTTTACACATACTGATACCAATTCTCTTAAAATTCCAGGAAAAAGGTTGAACAGTGTGGTGCCGACGTAACGTTTGGACGTTTACGTCGGACATCACCCTGCCCACGCACTAATTTCGTACATGTATAACGTATCAGTTGTAAACAACTAATTATGACCTCTCGGCAAAATATATAAATCAATATTGAGAGATTACATTCTGCTGTTTTATGTGTGTAAAACCGTACAATGCTTTCTTACATTTATTTTGGTGTAACACCAAAATGCTTTACATTTACTTTGGTGTAACGAAAATATCTTACATTTACTTTGGTGTAACAAAAATTATCTTACATTTACTTTGGTGTAACAAAAAATATCTTACATTTACTTTGGTGTAACATTACACCTACCTTATCTCTAAACATACATGTCAGCTATCACTTTATTTATGTAAGTGTGTTGTAGTGTATGCACCTAACCCTTATTCTTATATGCGTCAGATATAACTCGAGGTGACACAGACAGGTCGCTACAGAAAGTCGATTATCACTAGCAGTTAAATCGTCTTTCCAGCAACGCCGTACAAATCACAACAATTTAAAATCTAGCTGCTAAAATTGTTTTTCACCTATCGGTCCCTGGTAAATCTTTCAGCATGCCATTATAGTTTTAGGTGCGGGCCCGACATGGCCTGTGACTACATTTGTCCGAAATAACCCGACGAGTCCATTCGGACAGCTTTTACTATAGCCGCAAGAATGGTCCCAGCAGATTTTTAGGCAATACGCATGTGCGTAACTTCATACGCAAGTGCGTAACAATCGCTATTTTCACCAAAAAAACGGGACGTTATTGATAACACCCGAAAGAACACATACACGGAATGCTGGCCGATTCAACAGACGACAAAATAGAAAACGAGTGACTTATTATTTCAATACAATGTGACATGCTAGAGACATCGCGATTCAATGCAATTACACGGATCGCCATCGCCCTATCATGTACAATATCAATACAGTAACAATATATATAGCTTCACGTACCTTTTATAATAATGAATAGCATCTCTATATCGAACCTTTCATCGGTATGTTTAAAATGTCCCCTAACAAGAATGGGAAATTCCATCCTTTATATATTGAAAAACGCACAAGATTTCCGAGATATTCAAGAAGAATAAGGAAAACGTGCAAGCGTTGATAAATATAGATACAATGAATTCCATCTCAGACAAACCGACCTTTTATTGGGACTATCAAAAGAAAGAGTACCGTATCATGGTTCGAATAGGTGCCCAGGTGCATACCTAAACCACTGCGTATTTGTGCGTATGCGCAACCATAGCTGATTCTGTTATTCCAGCCATTCTGTATCGTAACACATACTGAAACATGAACGTCAATTGGTACTCCTTTTGCGCGAAACAGTAACGTCATTTACCAAAGCAAGTATAATGCATGATGAAAAACAAACCACTCTTAGAGAAGCTTTTAGCTTGTCTTGCAACTTAGCGTCATCCTTTAGATGGGCCTCCCACAGAGATACGAGTTGATCCTGCACCCGGATTTATGGCCTTGAGAAATGATGAAATCTTAAAGTCACTTCCCTTGTCGCTTGAGATAGGTTGTGTTAAAACAGTACTCCACATTGTACACTGTAAACATGACCTTTAACCTCAAAAAATCAATAATCCTATAGGAGTCTGTATGTATCTGTATTTGTTTATGTCCACGGCATGGAAGTTTATCTGCACAGTGTGTAGTACTGAAAAATCTAAACAAAACCCTGAAACAAAACGACAGTGCGTCTATAAACTGCCGAGATCCTCTGATATTCTTTGTCTTCATGAAACCTGGCTGTTCAGCATTTAGCTCAGCAGGCTTAATGAGATACATGAAAAACTTACAATGGTTTGGTAAAGCCGCTGTTCAATGATAACAGCCCTTTATCTCCAACCCAGAAACCATGTGGGTATGGAGGGGTGGAAAAGTAAGTAAAGGTGCAAAGATCAGAAATCGATACAATCAAGTACCACACCTGACCCAGGATACCAATCAGAAAGTGACAAACTCACAGTTAGACACCACAAACGAGAGCCAAGAGGTCAGCCCTTTCCCAGCAGGTGACCACAAGGCACAAATAAAGAGACGCGCACAAAAGCATAGCAAACACAAGACAGAAAAAACATAAACGATCCACAAATAAGTACCGCCTTGAAACGCTCAGTTAAATATTTTACTGGAGGGCTTTAACCCATTTTACAGCGCCAACCTCACCTTTAATTCAGATGTGGATCAAGACACATAGATATTTGGTTTGCATGAAAGCAACCCTTTTTCGCAAAACTATGAACCTTCAAGTCAGGAAGTGTTTAGATGGAGGTTCCCGCATTGTTGTGGCGGTATTTGTCTAAAACACCCCACTATGCATCATCAATTTTTGATTATTCTTGATCCCAAAGTAAGAATAGCAAACAACAGATGCCATTGAAGATATTCTTCTGGAAATTTTGGATAAATACACATGTACTCATGCTGGTGACATGAACTCATCCTTGTTAAGCAGAGGAGCTAATGTTCAGCATAAGAAGCTTCTTCTTCTTCTTCCTGGTAAAGAGCTGGGATCTTCCTAGACCGTAATTAGCTCTGCGGGGCAAGGTAGTGTGATGGCTTCAGCACGCCCCAAATAGACTATGTACAAGTAGATAAAACTAAAGGCTGGTTAAAACTATGTACAGTGACTTCTCTAATACCATTGATGGAGCAGGTCACACCCGTAGGGATGACCTGAAGTCTTCCAGGGAGGCTGCAGACACAACTCTGGATGGCAATTTGTTCCATTCTCTTGCAGTCCTTGGGTAGAAGGAGTTGGAGTAGGTTGTGTCGTTGATTCTTACTTGGAAGAACTTGACTGTCCCTCTGGTTCGGCTGTCACTATGGCCCAGGTATCTGTTGGCAGGTATGTCTACCAAATTATGCTGCATTCTGTAGAGCATGCTGAGTCTGTCGTGTCTTCTTCTTACTTCGAGTGGCTCCCATTCAAGGTCATCTAGCATCTTTGTGACACATCCTGAGGTTCTTGTTGAGTAGTCATTGAAGACATATCTAGCGGCACGCCGTTGGACTTGCTCCAAGGCTTTGATGTCAGTTTGCTGGTAAGGGTCCCAGACGGGATGCATATTCCAGTATAGGGCGCACCATAATCTTGTAGGTTGAGGCTTTTACAGGTGGTGTGCAGTCCCTGAGGTTTCTACGTAGGAAGCCGACTGTTCTGTTGCAAAACTTCAGTGTTCAGAATGACCCAGTCTCATTACAGCATGGTATGACCACTTTCTTTCATGTGAATGGAGATGATGAAGCAGAAATCGACTAAATTCTTCTAAATGAAGAAGCAAAATCCCTCGCCAAGACTGTTAGACGTGATAACTTTACACTTTCCAACACCTCAGACCATGTCCCAGTGTATAATATTCTGAATATAAAGGCAGCGCGTAAGGACTTGAAACTTATGACTTTGAATATGAAACCCAGATGGGAAAACTCCAATTAATTGGCATATAAAGAATATATCGCAAAACACATTCCTACATTTCATTCATCAACAACCTTTGGCCGATTTGTATCTGTATTAAAGAATGCCGTGTTTGCCAGCATACCTAATCACAAGAACACAAAAATTATAAAGAATGGAATCAAAAGAGTTTGGAACCCTGAAATCAGCGAGTCTCTAAAGGTTTGCAAAGCGGCATAGTAGCAGTGGATAGAAACTGGCGAGCTGTAAAGCAAAAGCTTTCCCATGGATATTCATTTGAAGCAATCCAAGAGGTTCCTACGAAAACCCCAGAGACAATTGCAAGCAGAGGCTAAAAGGACTAGTGACAAAGTTGATGTCTCCAGAGGGTAGCGACATAGAGTTCTAGCTGGGCCGCGTTGCGCAGTCGGTAGCGTGTCTGACTACAGATGCGTGTCTGACTGCATATCCAGGGGTCGCGAGTTCGATCCCGGTCCGGTCCCATACTTTCGTGGAGATTGATCATGAAATGATTTCTACGGTCATTCTCCTCCCTTCCGCTGATTCATTCAAGAAGGGTTGTTGTCAGTTACAAGCGAAAGTATGTGCACGAATTACTGGTTAACCGCTTGTTCAAGCCTGCCCAGGAAAAAGTGTGGTTAGGTGAACTGACTGTCCCGCAATGACCATAGCTGTTGACTTGGGACGTAAAGCAACAAACCAACCAACCAACATAGAGTTCTACAAACTTGTAAAAGAACAACAAAAAATCAGCTACTCCCCCTACAGTTACTAAGAATTAAAGGAAATATTCTAGAGTCCTCTGATGGTATATGTCCACCTTGTTCCCTTGCAACCCCATTAGAAAAGGACCAATTTGACATTGGTGCCAAAACTATCTGGAGGAAAGTGAGAACATTCTCTGCATTTGTAGGGATTCCAATATGGAGATTTATCATGTTTCAACTAGGGAGGTCCACTCAAAAAAGCTCAAACCAAACAAGGCAGCTGACTGTATGGACATCACTAGCGAATATCTTACCTTTGGTGGGACCCCTGTGGTCCATTTTTTGACGTATATGATCAACTACATCTTTGGAGTGCAAGCAGGTGCCATCAGAGATGAATAAGAGGCTAGTTACTCCAATATTCAAGAAGGTTGATAAGTCCCACCCAGCAAACTATCGTGGACTAACTATACTACATGTAATAGATAAAGGATACTTTTCCGAGGCTTTCTTGTTTAAACCGCGAGGTGGGCGTAGCCCACCAAGCGGTTTAAACAGAAAGCCGAGGAAAAATCCTTTATTTAGCTTGTAGTATGGCGCAGGCGCAAATAAACACGTGTTACTGACACCTGACGAAATTTACATTCGCTCCTCCCAGCATCCGGCCTAAGCTGTCAATTATATACATTTACCTATGTCGCTATTTAGGAAGTTACCGCCTACATCGCTGTTTAACTGAAATTGGAAGTTAGAGTACGGTTTAAAGCTCCTCCTTCGTCGTTATTCTAGGGTGTCTGATTTAAACACCAGCAAAGATCAAAGAAAAAAGCATCGGCCATACTACAATACTTCTTAAGGTGATTGAGCATGTCCTCAACATAAGACACAACGCCATATTGGATGTATCTCAGCCATGCATGCAAAAGGGATTCACTACAGGAATGTCATATATTGATGCAGCATTGATTCCCCCGGAATGCATGAGCGAAGCCAGGAATGAACTCAAACCCGTTAGTTATGCTAACATAGCAAGATTTGTGACCCATCCAAATAAAAGCTGCATTCTTATCTTTTGGGAACAATATCCCCAACCTCAGAGTGCCTCATTTACTTTGAATGGTGAAGAGAAGTCTCAAGTCGAACACGTCAAGCATCTTGATATCGATAGAGAAGTGAACAACAAAGTTAATGTTGTGACAAGGTAAATCTAGCATCAAAATTCATTCGGCATGTGAAAACATATCGACGTAACATCAACATGAAGAACCTGCATTTTGACAGCCATGTATATGCGCTTTTAAAGAGAAAAAAAACATTCTAACCATTGCACTATAAGTTCTGCATCTTAAATTGTCTTGAAGCATTCTAATTGGCTGTAAGATGGCATTTATAGTATTTTCTTTTCAAAAGTATGACACACACATGTACAACATTTCGAGAGATCACTACTTTTCCACTTCCAAAACGATGGAATCGATGCTTTCTTCTCCGTGACGTTATGTACCCAAGTTTCGTTTGCTTCAGTGCTGGCATAATAAACGTTTGTTCTTCTTCAAGAAAGCTACCCGGTTTAGGTGTAATACATGTACGTTTACACATCGAAATGCCTATCTTTCTTATCATTCAGTACGCAAGAAATATGCGTTCAATCATAAAGGTGCTTCAGAATATGGTCTGACCGGTTCGCTGTTGGTCAGTACACTATTAAAATAAGTGTGACGTCACACTAAATTTGGTAGCAGCTGAACGGCCGCTGATTTTCATTTGCATTGTGTAAAATTTCAACTGATTTGAAACTATGTTCTGTTAGATTATTTGATCCGGATAATAAATACAATAACAGGTAGAAATGGTTAAACTAATCACTGAAGAAATGTTGGCCTGAATTTATTTTAGTAAGAAACTAAGTGTAAGTTTACACCAAATAGATGGCAGCTCAGCTGCCATCCCTTTTTGGTGTTAACTTACACATATTTTTACAGTGTATGCGTTAAATGAAAAACTAAAATCTGAATACAAATATTGGCACAATATATAGTAGTAGCCCTGTTTATCCTATTGCTATGGAGCGGTCAACGGTGGTCATTTTAAATCAATTGTGTTTTCAAAGCGATATTATAATCCGGCTATGACCATTATATTGTTACCACGCCACGAAAAAATCCGCATGTCTCATGTCTGAACACAAAATGATTGTAGTAAAACGCAGCCTGATCAGCGACTTTGTTGTACGCTGTTTTCATAGTATTCAGCTATAGTCATCATATTATCCATAAAGGTTGCTGAGTAGCAGAACTGGCAGGTTTGAGAATAGCCTGTGAACTAACTCTTATGCCAAAGATTCCTGTAACTGTTTTCTGGGTAAACGGTATGCCTTAATAACACTAAAAGTTGTGACACAATTGATTCTTAGAGTATCTATTATAAAATCTTTGCTTGTCAGATGATGCTCTGAAATTAAGTGACACTGTGGTACACAATGTAGACACTGATCGGAGTGCATGTGAGCAGATAATAAGGAGGATTAGTCTCTTGCAATCCCGATCTTTAATGTTTATTCAGTGTATTCTCTTCATAGTGGATTATACAATTCTGGATATTTAGTAACGTAGATCGAACTAAACTTTGTAGCAGAAGAAAACAAAGGTAGGAGCTGAGAAAGCGATGAACTTTACCTCCCCATCCCTACCACCAAAACCAAGATAAGTAAGGATAAAAAGGTTTTGGTAACACAATCTACATGTTGGCCTGATTAGTTTGCTGTTAATGTTATTAAGCATTAGCCTTAATCTGATTCCACAAATTATCAACAAGTGTTTGTATTACGATATGAGCCAGTGCATGAGATTTCCAACAATGTGGTATGTGCGACCAGTAAAGCCTCAAATCAGCCTGCGCATACGCGCAGTCTGATGAGAGCCTTTGCTAGTCGCTTGAGTATTCTATGATTATTAAGCTACTGACTGAACATCATTTGGAGTTTCTAAGCTTAAAAGGAGGCTGCTGAGGCTCGTCCGAGTCTACACTTGTCAAAATGTCAAATTGTTGCAAAGCTTATGCCGCGGCTCAAATATGGTCAAAATGTACTTTACACCAAATTTGGTGGCAACTGATCAACCTTTCAACTGTTTTATAATTAATTTTCTGTTCGTTTGCTTTGATCAGAGGATATTTACAGCAATAATTGGTAGAAATGAAAACCATTTTATCGCCTGAGACATGTTGGATTGAGTAGTTAGTAGTTCTGCGTAGATGAGAAAGGATCGCCTTTGCTGGCTTCCGATGTGCGGGTTTGCAATTTTAGTGCTGCCCGCTGTAAAGGTTTTAGACCGTTATTTCTTTTTTAGCAGTCGCAGGGACCGCTTGAGTCGCCTATGGTCGCTTGCCCGAGATTGTCCGATGCGAGCGTGGCATTTTCAAATGACTAAACGCATTTGGAGACGCTCCCACCCCAAATACGCGCACCACCAGTATTTCCAGTGCTTGGCATTATGAACGGAGCCAGTATCCTTAACTGGCAAAGCTATACCCCATGGTCGGCCGGGGATTCCCATACTTTTGAGGTTTTCATCGTTTATTGTGTGTTAGAATCGAAATAGACCAGCTCCATTGAGTGAAATGTTGAGTAGTAATTCACTGTTTGTCGGTCAGCTGTATATTAGAAGATAAATCACTGATTTGATCTTCTTTACAACTGACCTCCAAACAGTGAATTATTACTCAACAATTCACTGCTAGAGCTGATCTATTTCTTAAACAACTGTCTAAGTCTGATCGAAGGTCAGAGGACAACAGTATGCGTCTCTGGTCAGCTGTATTAAGTTGTGGTCAAATCGAATACATTTGCCTGTAAACGTGCAAAATGAAAGTAGTTTATAAAAATATATAAAAAAAGTCATAAATCAAGTGATTTCGTATTCGGGTATTGGTCCAGTTACAGGTCCAAGGTCATTCTTTTTGTTTTTGGCCCTCAACTGACGCCAGCACAGTTGACCTCGGACCGGTGACTGGGCCAATACGAAATTACTTGATTAATAACATAATAACACCATGCTTATATAGGTCTCTGCACCATGCTAACCCAGTGTTGCTCCTGTTTTGAAATAGACAAATCAAAATAAACAACAAAAACAGTGTAGATCTAGAGCAGCTTGGTTTCATAAAAAACAACTGATCATGTTAATCTGCTTGTAAAATGCTTTAAAATAACTTTACTCCTAATATTTAATGTTAACATCCCCAGTACAGAAAAGGTACTTTTTAGTAGTACATGAAAATGTCCCGTATGAATAGTCATGAATTATATTTTTCAGGTTGAATCGGGAATATAACAGAGGCGGTTAAAATGCTTTACAGTGGCTTTATTCTGGTGACAGTGCTTGGAACAGGTAGACAGCCATCTCAGTTATTAATATGTTTATATCTGAGAAGTTTTTAACTTATAGAACACTTTATTACTAAACCCATATAAGCATAGCGTCCTTTTTGTCGGACATAGGCAAACAGTGCAGACTCCGATTTAACGCCGCAGAATGTTAGAATATATTATAACATTCTGATAGAGCATGCCAGAAAAAAGCGCCAGTTAGACTGTTTGCAAAGGTAATCAGCACACCAGCAGGTACCAAAAAATAGCTATCAAAGGGCTGAAAGCCTTAACAATCATACACGAGTGAGAAAATAATGCGTAATAATTCTGCAGCCATATTTCAAAACACATAAGGCCAGAGTACACTTTGGGTTATAAGGTGATCTATAATTACATGGGACTTGTCGCATTGTCGAGCAAAGAAGGCTAAGGCGAGTCCTGCGCAAATGCACATACTCGCCACAACCTTTGCTGCTCGCATACACAAAGTATGGACGTAGATGAAGACACTTTTAGTGAATGACATACATATGCAATATACAGCTAAATCTCATGAGCTGTTCCATTTAATTTAGTTGTTGTTGTTGTTGTTGTTGTTCTTGTTATTGTTGAAGATTCTTCTGCCAATATAACACTGGCTATTTCCTCTTATTGCTATTTTGAACTATTGGTGCTTTCTCCAGGTGCAAAATCTAAACGTTATATTTTTTCGAGCGAGTCATATTTTTGTTGTTTTCTTTTGATAATAAATAAAATCAAATGAATAAATATAATATTACAATTTGTTTCATTTTTGGTGATATTTTTAGTTGCATTAGTCTTCCTGTAGACCCCAGGAACCTGCCGAATGCTGTCTTAGCCCTTCATATTCCATCTATTTTACCTGTAAAGACGTTAAGGTTGATAGCTGTCTGGGTTATTGTGTTTCTGGCTCGGATTTCTTCTATTTCTCTTTCAAGAATTTGTCGTTGTGATTCATACTTTTGACAGTTGAATATGTTATGGTCAATTGTTTCTTTTTTAAAGTAAATATCACAGTTAGCGGATTATTTTTTTTCGATTTTTGATGTTAAGAATTTTACACCAACTTAAGTATTGAAAATGATTAATTTTATAATGTCTTAAACCCTTCTATCTCTAGTGCTAGATCGTGCTTTTCCTACTTCTGTAATAGTTTCTTGTAATGTGTCTAATTTGGGGGGATTGAGATAAATGTTTTGCCATTTTCCTGCAAGTTCTTGTTTGATCAATGGTAAAACGACTGGTCTATCGCTATCCCTTTTTATCATATGACGTCGCGTTTGGGAGTGAAATAACGCAATGCAATAAAATCGATAAACCACTACCAACAAATGTAGATCTATTACTGGGTCCGAGCTACAAGTGAAGGCAGAACATGCGCGGATACAGAGAGGGGATAGGGGGTCCGGGAAAATCACAATTTCGATGGGTTTCTACAGAAATTAGCATTTGGACCCCCCCCCCCCTGGAAAAAGTTGGACCCCTCCCCCCACCCAGTAAAATGTTGGACCCCCTCTGGAACCTTGGAAAATTATGGTTTTCCAAAAAATAAACCATCGGACCCTGGGATCGGTCCCCTCTGTAAAACTGTTAAATAAATTGAAGGTGAGGACTAAAAAACAGCAAAAATAACAAAACAACGCTGTCCGAGCTTTTAACTGTCAGGTGGGCCTGGACCCTCTCCCCCCCCCCCCCCCCCCCACTTGGTGGAAATTCCTGGATCCGCACATGCAGATGCAGAAGACACATAATTCCGCATTAAATACGGCCATGTATTTGCCCTGTTTCTTACTTTGAACCATTTATCCTCAAATCGCCTCCCTTTAATATTACAACTGCATCTTATTTATTTTTCATGCTGTCATGAAAGCTGATGTATTTATAAAGTATAAGATTTTATTTGCAGATTATAAATAAAAGAAATTTTAGTAAAATAGAGGTGCTTTTTTCTTTTTCATCAAAAAGAATCACATCATAATATTTGTAAATTTCTAAGTATATAATATTTAAAATATGCATTGAAAATCGAAATCTTTTAAATGTATCGTCAGAGTCTGTCGTTCGATTCCCGGCTTCTCCCAGTCTGTCGGATGAGACTTTAAGCTGTTGCCCCGTCTTCTGAGACGCTTTAAAACCAGAACCACTGCCAGTTGAGCCTTCGGGAGTTCCTGGACAAAGAACCACAAAAAGCATAAACCCACCCGGCCAGTACTGGTACAGCCAAGGAACACGGCCACAAACAAAAGAGTCTGTCGGATGAGACTTCAAGCCATTTGCCCCGTCTTCTGAGACGCTTTAAAACCAGAACCACTGCCGGTTGAGCCTCCAGGAGTTCCTGGACAAAGAACCACAAAAAGCATAAACCCACCCGGCCAGTACTGGTACAGCCAAGGAACACGGCCACAAACAATAATTCCTAGATCTCCAGAACCACTTTCGGTTAAGCCTTTGGGGTTCCCCATCCTAAAATACACACACAAGTCATAAACCCTTCCAGCCTGATGCTGGTTACTACCCAGAGAAAGTCACTAAAAGTGGTATAGTGGAATAGTCACTCGCGCGCGTTGTACCCAGGGATCCTTAGTTCCATCCAAAGCTCTTCCAGTCTGTCAGCCACGGTCACAAACAATAATTCCTAGTTCTCCAGAACCACTTTCGGTTAAGCCTTTGGGGTTCCCCGTCCTAAAATACACAAACAAGTCATAAACCCTTCCAACCTGATGCTGGTTACTACCCAGGGAAAGTCACTAAAAGTGGTATAGTGGAATAGTCACTCGCGCGCGTTGTACCCAGGGCTCCTGAGTTCCATCCCCAGCTCTTCCAGTCTGTCTGACATGACTTAAAGCCATCGTCCTGTCTTCTTAGATAAACCGTTGCGGGTTTAGGATTCGGGATAGATAAATACAGCTTTTAAGATCCGGGCGTTTGGGCGAATTCAGAATTATATAGTGCCCAAGTATAAAAGCTATCTCCAGGGGCTAGAAGTGTTTTTTGGGGGGCCTGAGCCTTGACCCCTCTACCAAACGATCAAATTCTTACACGAGAGCCCCCCCCTGACCCCCTCAAGAGTGCTTCCTGTCTGCGACAATTGTCATAACGCGTCAATTATATTTAAGGATAGCAATAACAGACTTGGGCCTCGACTCGAGAAACTCTGTCGTCGGAGTTTGAAAACAACAAAGGCGCAGACCAGCCTGTGCATCCGCGCAGACTGGTTAGCGCCTTTTTAATTATATCATCAGTCGCTTACCTGAGGCATTTTATAGAGTATGCACTCTTGAGGGGGTCAGGGGGCTCTCCCCTATATGGGTCCATGGGTGAAGCCATGTGGCAGAAAAAGGTTTTTGTGCAATCCAAAGGGCTAAAAGAAGCCCTTAAGCATGCTAAGACACGCAGCTAAACACTATTAGGGGGTCCCAGTATCCCATATCCCTTTAAGTATTTTGAAAAATATACCACACCCCTAAAAGAAAAATGGCAAATATCCCCAAATCCAGAAAGCATTGTATCCCCATATCCCTAGAATTGATCAAAATATCCTGTATCCCTTTAAACATTTACAAAAATATCCCGTATGGCCCATATCCCTGTATCCCTAAAACCCCTTCCAGGGCCTCACTGCTGCATTTTTGTTCAAAAAAATCTAATTAAATACAGTAAAAACACACAAAAATACCAAAACTTGGTTTTCAACGTCACATTTTTCATACCAATATTTCACATTTTGTGAAATTTGCGCACATAGTGAAATTATATGCAGCATACATATAATATTTTTCGACATCTATATATGAGCCGTGACATGTGATTTCCAATAATGTGGCATTTTGACAAGTGTAGACTCAGACGTGCCTGTGCAGCCTCCTTTTAAGCTAAAACCCTCCAAATGATGTTCACTCAGTAGCTTAACACTCATAGAATCTTTAAGGGACTAGCAAAGGCTCTGATCAGACTGCCCGTATGCGCAGGCTGATCTGAGACTTTGTTGGTCGCACATACCACATTGTCTTCCTGGGTCGAAGGATAAATGTGTCTTTCTCAAGGACACAACTCTGTGACACCGGTGAGGCTTGAGAAAACTTCGTACTGTCCCGCCAAGCTCGGACGCAAACAACATATGTAGATCTATTACTGGGTCATTCATTCATTCCCGCCTCACATCCGGACAAGCTTGGACACATCAATATATGAGCCGCAACACTTGATTTCCAACAATGTGGCATTTTGACATGAATAGACTCAGATGAGCCTGTGTAGCCTCATTTTAAGCTTAGGCAGTTCATGTGAATGTTCAAGCAGCTGTCAATGGCTCTGATCAGACTGCGCAGGCTGGTCTGAGCCTCTCTGATCGCACATATCACATTGTTGGAAATCTCATGTCACAGCTGGGAGCGCAGTGGCTCAATGGAAGATTGCTTGACTCGAGACCGAGGGGCCACGGGTTAGAGCCTCACCGGAGTCACTGCGTTGTGTCCTTGAGCAAGACACATTAATCCTAGCTTAGAACTGGTTCAAACCAAGAAGATCGGTCCCTTTATAACTGAAAGATTGTTGATGGGACGTAAAGAATCAAATCAAACAAACAAAAATTATGTCATAGCTCATTTTATGTATTTACTGGGTCAGGATACCACAATATATACACTAGGCCAAAAAAGAAACGCCGCATATAATACATACATTGTATATGGGGTCTTTCACCAATCTCTCGCAAACGATGGGACACAGTTTGAGCGCTGATTCTTGGATTATGAGCTCCTAGGGTTGTCCTAGCTATCATTGTCGCCGGACAAAATTAATTCATCATTTTAAACCTACGTTTTTATCGATCTTAACAGTTAGGCACATCCGTTCGAACGAGATATAATATGTCGATCTAGATATGCCCACTTTAATATATCCAGAACGAAATATGTTAAGTCAATCGACATATCCCATATATTTCGATCGAAATTTTTTTTTCTCCATCCGCACACGTGGTCCTTCTTGCGTCATGCGCAGTCTCGTGTCGATTTGCGCATAGCGCGAAATTTTGAATTCGAAAGAAACAATATATACCTACAAAAAAGCCAGCGTTATGGGTAAGTTCACCAGGGAAATTTCATACAAAAAAGTGCCGAAAGTTCTCGTCCCCAAATGTTGAAGTAAATCAAAGTAACGTTTCAAATATTCCACCCGACACATTGTTTGTCACGTTGTTGGAAACCTGGATACATCACCCTGGTCCATCATTACATTACAGACACCGAATAAGTACCAAAATCTCATGTGCTGGCTGATTTTTAGGTTTGGATTATTGCCCCGCCCCCTCATCGCATACACACACGCGCGCGCGCTCAAAGTGGCGACTACGTCTGAGACTTTTACCCTCACTTGCTTTGCGATGAGGCATGTGCATGTTGGGATGGAGAGGCAATTCGTGTAAACCCTGGTCAGACTGCTCTTTCTGGAGCAGGCTGATCCGGGTCTACGCTGATTGATTAGACCTATCATTTCAAATATCTAGTCAAATAGCGCACACACAAATAATTCCACACCACTAAAGTATTTTAGTATTAATTCGAACACACCTCGCCCATAGCCAATGCTAAAAATCGTGTTATGAAACAACAAAGTCGCAGTTTTGAAAGCGCGAGGAAAGCGCGCGCTAACTGACGTCAATTTCCACTGCAAAATGACGTCAGTCATTGCATAAGCGGTGTTAAAGTTGAAAAACTTTACAAATACATGTCAACGTACATGCGAAACAGTTCAACTATTGCAGGATTTCTTCAGTGCAATTGTGGAAAGTTGGAAGAAGCTGAAGACTACAATGTGTTTTCGTCGTTTATTGCGTGTTCGAATCGAAATAGATCAGCTCTAGCGCGATCGTGATTTTAAGTTCTTTACAACTGACCCCCAAACAATGAATCACTGCTAGAGCTCATCTATTTCTTAAATATGATTTAGCTTAACGTTGGTATCGATACAAAAGTGCTTATGTTTAAAGCAAATACCAAAGTAGTTTTGTAACAGACAAACAAACAGACAAGCAAGCAGGTAGACATACGGATAGATTTTGCTGCTCGAGCGCACAGAGCTCGCAACACTGTATGTCGGTGAACCGTTTACAAATCTGTCGGTGAACTGTCTTCAAAATGTATGGCAGTGAACTGCCTTGTCGCATCTGATATAAACGCCTTTAAAATATCGAGTTAATTGAAATAGCCAGAACTTATATGTCGTTTCAGATATAATATTTTAAATGAAATGTAGGTATCCGGATGTAGAGTTATATGTATCTCGAATGAGATATTATACCCAAGTTGAAATATAAGATTTTATATCTCGATTAAGATATGTTATTTCGAATTAGATATTATATTTGGACCGGCATAATATATCTCGTTCGAACGGATGTGCCTAACTGCTTAACGTCGCGTCTTTAGGCGAAGACGTCATGAATGCGCACGGTCTGACTTGTTCCAATTTGTTAGAAACGTTTCCTAAGACGTTCGATCATCATTGCATGGGCTATCACCGATAGCATCACGCTAGCTTGTAACATTCCAATCGCCTTTTCGCGTTCAACTTGTGTCCGTTTTGGCATCGTAAATTAGCAATGTGTAACTTTTCATTTTAGATTTTTAAAATGTTTTCAAGCAAATTGGATATAAGACTAGTGATTTCAGTAGTTATTACATGTGTAAATCTAAATAAAATGAATGTGCACGTGAAAAACCTGAAAATAAAAAGACAGCCAGTACACTGGTTTGGTTTGGGTTGACTGGTCCCAATAAAACAATGGTAATAATGTGTGGCAGGAATAGTAGCGAAACATAGATAGCATATGAAATTTTGTAACTCTCATTTAACATGTAATATTTTTAATCTTTATATGCGGCGTTTCTTTTTTGGCCTAGTATATATCCATACTTGTCTTGACTTACTTTACCTCCCTTTATTTTTTAAGCTGACATATATATCGTATATCTATTTTTTCATGTTGTAGAGCTGATGCATTTATAAAGTATATTTTTCTACAACTAAATTGACTGTTTATCTAATGAAAAAAAAAAGAAATTTCAACGAAATGAGAATAAAAGAGGTCATCTCAGTCAACTCATATATATTTGAAAAATCATAGTTATAAATAATATAATATACCATATGTCGGTTAAATGTTTTTAATGTAGCCGCCGCGGTATAGCCGTGGTGTAGGGGATAAACCTATGTCTTGTAAACCAGGGGTCGCAGGTTCGATTCCCGGCTTCTCCCAGTCTGTCGGATGAGACTTTAAGCCGTTGCCCCGTCTTCTGAGACGCTTTAAAACCAGAACCACTGCCGGTTGAGCCTTCGGGAGTTCCTGGACATAGAACCACAAAAGCACAAACCCACCCGGCCAGTACTGGTACAGCCGAGGAACACGGCCACAAAAACGGTATAGTGAATTGTTTTCCTTGTCTGTCGGATCATACTTTAAGCCAAGGCCGCGTGTTCCAATAAGCGCTATGCCTTGTAAACCAGGGGTCGAAGGTTCGATTCCCGGCTTCTCCATAAAACCACTTTCGGTTGAGCCTTCGGGAGTTCCCGTCATATTAATAAACACACAAATCATAAACCCTCCTGGCCCAGTACTGGTTTATACCCATGGAAAAGCCACAAAAAAAAAAAAAAAAAAAAAAAAAAAAAAAATTTTTTTTGGCCGCGTGTTCCAAGGAATGCCAGTTGAGCCTGGCAGTTGGGTGCTCCTGGGATATTAATTGAAAAACATAAACCAACCCAGACTAATACTGGTTACAGCAAAGGAATGGCCACACACACAGTATCATCCAGAGGGGTGGGCTCGACAGAGACTCCTGACATGGAAAATCATAGGTTTCCATAGGAATAAGCAAATGGACCCCTACCCCCAGGAAAAAATGAACCAGCCCATATAATTTTTTTAGCTTCCTTTAAAATAGACAAATTGGACCCCGCCCCACCCCCATCCATTGTAAAATAAGTTAGACATAATTAATAAAAGAAATAACAACACCAAATGAACAGATTTGTGCCTGGTGAGACTGTGTCTTTGGTGGTCGTAAATGCGACAAGTACAAAATGAGGGTGCCAATAGGGTTTATTGAATAGCAAATAATGGCCCTAAAATTAATAGTGGAAAGGGGCGTTTCAACGGTTAGCGAATTTGATGGAAAAAATAATTCCATGTTGTTCTACAGTAACCCGTCTTAATGATCTATCCGCAGTTGTCCGATTGCCCTTCAAGGTCCATCAATTAATATGAAGTATGGAAACTTTATAGACATAGATACATGTACCATTGAGCACACAGCGAAAACTGGTCAGACTTGGTTGATACAGATCCAGGCTGATCTACTAGGTGAAAGTCTCTCTGATTCACAGATCACTAAACCCTGAAGCCATTGATTGATTTGTCAGTTCGTGGCTTAGTTCGCCGTTAGTGCTGAAAAAATAAGTCAAACTACCGTTGTGACAGTAACATACTTTTAATAATTTGGCAATGCATTTAACCCTTTGTATACGAGAAACCCCTAAATGGATACTTTTATAAACAGTGAAGACCCAGATGAAATGCCACATTATGCGGCATTTCATCAAGGTCTATACTGTTTGTTAGGTAAAAAAGATCTTCAGACAAAAAACAACAACACTACTTTTCAAAACTATAACCTGACACCCCAAGGTATGTCCAAAGTTTATTGCATTAATCAAGAAGGAAAGATCCATTTGTATACACAGTAAACTGTTGGAGGTAAGAAGTGGCCGGCTAGTCATTTATTAGTGACCATGGAGCAAAATTATCTGCTTAAGTTATCTGCTGCATATAAGCATACAGGCAGATCCTGTGGACCCAGATCAGACTGTCATTTGCATCAAGTAGTCTTAAAAATTAGTTTTTATCGCCCAAATGTCATGTCTTCTAAGATATTTTACAGATTTTGTCAAATTTTTGCTGATTACTGATTTTGGGGTCATTTTTACTGATTAGCGATTTTGGTCCTAAATTTTACTGATTGCTGATTTATGGACCTAAATTGTACTGATTAGCGATCTGTGGGCCTAAATTTTACTGCTTAGCGATTTAAGAGGTACCCCATTAAGACCCTCCAAAACCCCTTGTGCTGGCTCATTAGGCTCCAGAAACAGGTCAATTCTCGATAGTTCGCGGCATGGGTGGATCCGTAGGGAGATATTGGGTAGGGGACAGGGATCTGATACCCTGGAAGATCAGACAGTTATAGGACTCCTTAGCGATACTGGTCACCCATGGATATCACAAAACTTCCAAGCCAGCATTCTTGATGTTCGGCCATCATTGGTTCACCTAAATGGCATTTTGCTAATAATTTAAATGGCGCTTCGCTGGTGGGCCAATGATGACACACTTTTTATGGTATTTGGATCCTCTCTCTCCTCATCAACTATAAAAACAAAGTTGTCAGAGTTGGACCCCTCTGAAAAAAAGCTTGATCTGCGCATGCGGAATTTTTTCTTCAAATAGTCAATAGTTTGAATTAAAGTCATAACACTTTGAATTTGAGTCATAACTGTTTATAGTATATGACCATATTCATCTTAGGGATGAACCATCTACCGTCTAGATGCCAAAATTCTGAGCTTTCCTCGACGTCCATTCGGTGAGAAGGCTCTATCGAGATTCCACATGTGCACAGACTCATCTCAGCCTTCTTCGCTCGCTATTGTGTAAGTTCGAAATTTCATGATATCAGATCCTGGTGTTGGGATGTAAATAAATGCTAAGAGGGTGTTCCCTATTTTTATACATGAAGAAAGGTTTGGCTTCATTATTTGAAGACAGATCATATGACACACAAGCCATCTTCTAAATATGTTGTGAATACCTCCTCCATGCACGCATCCAGTAAGGGGGTCAAACGGCTCCAACTCTGGCAACTTTTTTCAGTTGATGAGGGGAGAGAGAGAATCCAAATACCTTTTTTCAGTGGGCCATCATCGGTCCTCCAGCGAAACGCCATTTAAATGACGTTATGTCTTTTCGCTGGCGGGTTGATCATGGCTGCTGGAATAGTCTCCTTTCTTATATAGGTCCTGATCTTGTACATAATGAGATATTGTGCTATTAAAAGTTGGAATAATGGGCTAATTTCTAATCTTTTCTTAAAAGTTTAACTTGTATTTTAACTAGGTTGCTTCCCTTTAAACTTAAGACATTTTCATTTTTGTAATGTTTTCGTTGATATTCATTTTTGTTAAGGTTTATGTAAATGAGTTTACATTTATGACATTCTACATGGATGTTTTAGCAAGAAATTCATCTTATATCCTATAACAAACGTTTGATAAGAGGACAAAAATTGAAACCAACAAGTCTTGAATTTTTCGATATATTTATCTGAAAATAAGCAAAAAGTAAGAAAGGGGGCAAAGATCAGAAATCGATACAATTTTCGGATAAATCATTCAGTCAAAATGACTCCTGGCACCGTTTTCCGAAATTAATCGATGAGCTCCGAAAAAGGGATATCCTATAAATTATAAATGAAAGCGCGCCCTCTGGCGTCAAAATATATAGCATAAAAAGAAGCGCGGTATTACCGACAATATTCAATGCTTCAAATGCTTGTTTCATGTCACTTTATAATGTTGTTGATGCTATTTATAGTTTACTTTGTACTATTTTTTAATTCTTAAGCAACATCCGTTGACCAAAGCTGTTATAATAAGGCAATTCACATGATACAATGACATAATTTACGAAATAAAATTGCAATCTTAAAAAAGCAAAAACTAAAATGGACACAAGGAGTTTCGTCGGAAAATCCCTTCCATACTGTTGATGCACGGCTTTTGTACTTTACATCACAGGAACTAGTCACAAACTTTTAGAAAAAAAAAATGAAGACGCGTATCTCTAAAAATAGTCTATAAAAGTATATATAGGCTTATTTTTTTTAATTCTAAGGGTTTGTGACTAGTTCCTGTGCTTTACATATACGCATTTTAGGCCGTCATAAAAGTTGACATCACCAATAGTAACGTGCATAGAATTAACGTAATTTAGTGACCTCATGATGACGTAAGTATTTGCTCTGGAACATGCGTTTTCAAAACCTACGAAGTCTTAATGTTTTTGCGCGCCATTATAGTAATACAAAATGAACTTTTCGAAGCGTTTTTTCAAAGTTTTCAAGTGAGAAAATGACTTTATGCAACAATAATGATCAAACATGACTTTCTTCTAGACCCATCGGGGTCGTTAAAACCCTCACCTTTCAGGATTGGGTTTCAACAACACCCTTGTGGTCCAGCAGATGTTAATGCATATAAACATGTTTGATCCTATAGTGGTTTATACATTTTCGGTAAACGTTATGACGTCCATAAAACGTTGCGTACATAATGACACAATTACAACGTTTTACGCCAGAAATGAGATTTCAACGTAAAATTAATGTCATATGATAAATAGAATCTAACATCTTGCCCATGTATTATTGAATTTATTAGACTCGTTGTGAAAAAGATATAAAAGCTCGGCAAGCCTCGTATTTTATCTCTTTTCCCAACTGTTTTTAATAAATTCAATAAAACATAAGCATTCATGTAAGTAGTCTAATCAGTAGAACTGATAACGTTGAACTAATTGCAACAGAATTTTTTCAGCAATCCTGCGACTGTTTGGGGTATCTTGAGCAACATACTAAAAGTTGCAAGTCCTATCTTGTGGGGAAGTATATATATTTTCGACTTAAAAATGATCATTTTTATGCTTAAAGTGGCCATTGAAGATTATTGTTTAGTCTTTTGGACACTTCTTACCAGTTGTTTTAAGTCCTTTATGCTTTGATTATAGAATTGATTTGATTATAAGAGTATAACACATGATAAAAACCATATCAAATCATATCAAATGAGCCGATATGTTAAAAATCAGGGGTTGAACTACCCCACCCACCATATTACAATTAAATTAAGATTAGAAACATAATAGTTCTATTTACTTTTCTATAACAACATATAAGTATCATTTTAACAGTGTTGAGGTTGTTGTGATTGGACTTAATGACCTAACAATATATTTTATTGTATTACAGTTATATATGTTACTTACTTTCATATGTATTAATATTTAATGCAGTACTATCTTTAGATCATAGACTGCCAAAAGACCTCTTAGGAATCAGGTTTGTAGACTATTTTCTAAAACCACATTATACTAGTCACATAATAAAGTATTAGCTCTTTAGCAGTCAAGGCGTTACCCTGTAATAGCACAATTCACTACGTTACCCTAAAATAATAGGAAATCCTATAGTGTTATTATATCAAATTATTCATTATTCTTACATATCAATAGTATCTTTTAATTGATAGCAAATGATTAGCAATATAATTTTACCTTATTTAGACACCTGTTATTACAATTATATACGTTACTTTCTATTAAATACAATATTTTAATGCAATAACTATATGAGTTTACACTACTAATGTATGTAAAATACTGTCATTGGAGTGCCCAGTAATGAGAGAAATGATGAATATTGTATTTTTTGACAAAAAAGTAATTAAGAATAAAACCCAACAAAGCATTACTGATAAAAAAGGAAGAAACTTGAACCTTAATCACATAAAACGCCATTTCAAATCAGAGTGTAAACAGTATTTTTAGAAACTCCTTATATTTTATGATCAAATTATGCTTCTTAAATGCTTACATGATATCTTTTTATCTCTCTGAAACATTTGTGTTTCCTTCTTTTTGTATTTGGAATGATATATACAAGGTATTTAATTGGATACAGCTTAAGTTAAATGAAACATTGATACAAAACAATTGTAGTTGCCGTGTAAGCCCCCCCCCCCAAAAAAAAAAAAAAAATATATATTAATTATAGCTTATCAGCATTCGACTATAACAACTATATTGATAACATTCAGGGACAAACGCGAACCCAAAACTCCTAAAATAAACGTTGTCATTTCAAACAAAAAACTTTTTTTAGCATATCCAGTTTGGTGAAGAAAGAATACAAATTATTTTAGTAACATATACAAAAAGAGTGGTTACGAAAATGGTCACACTTATCAATTGCTTTATCAAGTTCTACAATGTCGTGACATTTTGTTCATATAAAATCATTTTGATATTTAGCATGTCAAATGAGAACATAATCATTCATACAAAAATTACATCCAATTCATCCTTTTCACGTTTCAAAGCAAACTAAATTTATTATAAATAGTAAACAAATAATAAATTAAATGAGCAAGCACATTTGATTTTGGTTCATAACCCAGTGTTGAGCAATGAATGAGCAGGCAATCCTGTGAAAATGTCAAGTAATACAAAACATAACCTTTGCAGCTCTTATACACAAAGTAAGTGTGTAGATGAATACACGGGCCACATTTTAGAACGCTATCTCCGCTGCATCAGTATGGGTGATTAAAGATGCATTTGCCATGTGCGATAAGAACCCAAATCTCTTGTCCTGCTCTAAATTTTCTTTCGAGCTTGTATAAATTACATAAAAAGCGTTCAACATTATTTTTTTCATCTAAAGGTAATGAAATTCATACTTTTACTACTATCAAAGATCAAATTGACATGGTATTGAATATTTGATATACTATATCATACACACATAACACAAATGACAATAGAAACACTGCTTTATCAACCTCTGAGATTTATAATAACCTTAATATAATGTACAACTAAAAGAAATATGATTTCTTATGTTGATGATTGAACAAAAGGAAGCATGGCAAATACGATATGTATATATACTTTCATTAAGTGTATGTGTACTTTCTAGTCATTACATGTAAGTCTATCATTCGTGACAATGACTGTACTGAATAAAGGGCCCTCTTAATGCTTATGTTTGTTAGAACAGTTGATTTTTTGCGTGAGTCTATTAATCAATACCCTCAACATTTTTGGGCGCTTTTACATAGTTTCCTATTTACGAGATGGTCAGTCTGATTAGAGCCTTTGCTGCTCACATGTAGTGCATTTGTTTACTGTCTGAAGAAGGAAAACATTTCTGATACATATTACAGTACAAAATAATTGTGTTGATTTTGATTTTATTTCACTTATTCATTAAGTCAATACACTGGTGAGTTTACAATTCATTCTAATGTTTTATATTCATATAACGCTTTGTTATCAAGGATTCCATTGACAATATTCCTGCAATAATTTGACCATAATACATTCTGTATAGTGGAAATTAGCATCAGCTATATAAGCATTGTTTGCTAAATCTAAGTAAGATCTCATGAATGCACGTTTTTTAAACATTTAACTTTTCCATCTAATAAAAGTAAACTGTTACTGATTATGTTTGTATAATGTGAACAACAGTAAACTTGGTACACAAAAATATTTTTTAAATAACTTATTAAATTTCTTTCAATTAAGTTATTTTTTCAGATAAATATTATAAAAATCTACATCCACACATATATTAGCTTTTCAGGCCCAATTTTCTACTGTCTTTAACAGTTTGGACAAACATAGGTTCTTATAATGATATATTCTAAAAGGTTATATATGTTACTTTGATATATTTGACATAAAATTGGAAAGTATTCTACTACTGTAATCAAAGAACTGTCCTTTTATTTTTTATGAGTTTTAAAATCTTTAACTTTGGACAAATCAAAATGAATATTTTGTAGATAAAAAAACGTCCAAAAATTTACTATTTCACAAATGTAAATGTGTGTAGATATATTGACTTTAGTGTATAGATATAGTTTCTTGAGAATAACTGATAACTATTTTAGGACAAACTGGTATCTTGTTATAAATTTAACACAAAAACTGTTTTGAAATGAAATAAAATACCATTTGATCTATAAGATAAGATATTTAGCAGTATATATAGCAAGTCTCAAAGTTTGTAATGTGTGTAACATATTTCCGTACAAGCAACAAAATGCTACTTTACACCAGAAACGATGTTATGTATAGCTTTTCTATTTCTATTGTATTAATCCATCAAATGTTTATATATGGGTTTTAAAAGTTAATGATAGCATAACATGATAACTGTAAAAGTGAAAATGTTCTTACTACATTCAACATTTAATTTGGGATCATCATATATTCAACGGCTTATAATTCTTAAAGTATTTATGATATAAACAAGCTGCTTGTAGTTTTGAAATAGTCAGTTAACTATCGTTTAGGAATGTTGTATCTAAAACCCAAATACTAATTATAAAGCTTATCAAATGAAACTATTGAACACATTTTAATGATTTCATAAGGTGTAGTTTAAAATGTAACGTAAATGTCATAAATAACATAAAGGTGTGTTTCTGGAAGCAAACAATTTATTTTGATGCTTGTGTAGGCCTATAAGTAAGCAGTCGATAGTAACGAACGACTGTATGCATCAGTTGGACACCACCTGGATACCATTTCTTATTCAAATATCGCAATTTTGTTTTAAAAGTAAAAACAAATGGGGTAGGGGTATAAAACGTATCCTCCTGAAAAACTGCTACAACAATTTGACCATACAACGTGTCTAGAAATGTTGATGAAGGCTAGTCTTAACTAATTAAGTCAAACCTTTTCTAGCAGACAAATTATGCCAATCGAATTTTCAAATATTTAGCTCCTTGACTAGTAGTGAGTCTGATTGATAATCTGACTTTTAAATGTTATGACAGCTATAGGGGGATGTGAGCTTTAATTTTAATAAGGATACATACTTTCATAAAGATTATTATCTCCGTCACTGATTTTCAGTTACTGATGACAGTTCAGGGTGTTCACTAAGTACTGGTAAACGACTTGTGGAACGGAGCAGTGATAACTGACCATCATTGTATGATTGAGAAAAAAACTGTTGAAAGCGACATCGTCCAATCACAACAATAACATCAACAACTACTACAACAACAACTGGTATATTTATTGTGAGAGTCACTAAGGGTTATCAGTTTGTTATGAATATTAGAATAATACTAATAAATTGCAATAGAAATGTAAACAGAACTATTGTGTTTCTAATCTTAATATATTGGTGGGTGGGGTAATTCAACCTCTGATTTTTAACATTCTGGCTCATTTTAAATGATTTCATATGTGTTTAACAACTTATGTATAATGCGTATTACCCATATAATGAAATCAAATTCTTTCATCAAAGCGTAAAGGACTTAAAACAACTGCAGAAGAAGTGACCCATTGAATAAAGATGATCTTCAATGGCCACTTTAAGCATAAAGGTGATCATTTTAAGTCGAAAATATGAAAACTTCCCCACAAGATAGGACTTGCAACTTTTAGTATGTGATCACAGACATATCAATATAGCAAATACAACTAATGGCATTTCTGTTGCAATTAGTTCAAGGTTAGCCTATTTTTGAAGCCCCACCGACTAGTCTAAAGATCCTCTATATAGTCTTCTTTATAAAAATTAAAAAAAGACACCGTCTGGAGCAATTAAAGATATTTTTATTATTTTTCAGCAACCGGTATTATCATTGAATTTTCAAACTGTTTGTTAACGTTATTAAATCGGTATCACCATTGAATTTTCAAGCTGTTTGTTAACGTTATAAATGCTTGTTAACGTTATTAATAACGTTAACAAACAACTTGAAAATTTAAAATTCAATGATGATACAGATTGCTGAAAAATAATAAAAATATCTTAAATTATTCCCAAGTATCTTTTTTAATATATATATATATATATATATATATATATATATATATATATATATATATATATATATATATATATATATATATATATATATATATATATATATATATATATATATATATATATATATATATCAACAAAGAAACGCAACGTAACAGGCTTTGAAAATTGCTTTTTAACATGGAACCGGTTTGCCAAATAAAATAAAAAATTGTGCTTTCTATTGGACTATTTTAAAGCTGCATAATCTGTAACTTTTGATATTTTCATTTTAAAATTAATGCTTCTATTTTTCAAGAACACAGTATAAATACTAAAATTCAGGTATACATTTTACCTTTCGCGTAATAATTAACAAATTATTAGTGCCAAAACAACAGCATTTATGTTAAAAATCAACAGTCTAGAATTATTGGAGGGACGCAAATAATTACAAACAAGAGAAAATACACCTGTTTTTATAAGATAATTCACTTTTTCATGCAGTTTTAAGCTGTAGAAATTAGATTTATTGTGACAACATAACTTTATTCTACTTTTGCAAATGATTTTAAAAGAAAATATTTTTTTTCGAAAAATGTTCATTGTTACATAGTATGCAGCTTTTTTACTATATATATATATATATATATATATATATATATATATATATATATATATATATATATATATATATATATATATATATATATATATATATATATATATGTAAAATAAAAAGTCCGATTTCACAATAATATAACTTTATTTTCTTCTGTTCTACCGGTTTCACTGTTTTCAGATCATCAGGAACTATTCAAAATGGTGGCCGTTGCATAGTTACAACGTTGCCGTTATTAACGTTACGTCTATGACGTATAAACGTTATGCAGATAAATATAATAAAAATACATGTAATTTGAAAATGTACGCTTAGTGCGTTAATATATAGTGCGGTACAATTACTGTACATCGCACTAATTATTATATAATATTTTAGAGTGTCAGACCTCCAGAAAATAGTGCGTATTTAATCATAGTTCTACGCCCATACTTATAGTGCTGTACATTCGCTGTGCGTCGCACTAGTAAGTATGGTATATTGAAGTGTCAGACCTCCAGATAAGAGTGCATACTTAAAAATCACACTCATATTTCTCAACCAAAACATTCGTTTTGGGTACTCTAAAGAATCGTCTCAATGAGACGGTTCTTATGAGCATCCAAAACATGTTTCTACCGATGGTATAAGAAAATAATCGCATTTGTATGCACAAAACGTGGTGCTGTACATTGCTGTACGTCGCACTAATAATATAGTGCAGTACATTTACTGTGCGTCGAACTGATAAATATAGTATATTAGATTATCAGACCTCAAGATAAAAATGCGCACCTTTCGTATTTCTCAACCAAAACATACGTTTTGGGTACTCAAAAGAACCGTCCCCGCGAGACGGCTCTTTTTAGCATCCAAAACACGTTCTGCCGATTGATAAGAAAAAGATCACATTTTTATGTGCATGAAGTGGTCTTATCTGGAATTATATGAGAGTACTCTGAGGACATGGCTTAAGTTACCCTGTTTAGTTTGGGTTTTAGGAGTTTTATAAAGTAATGTTCTTTTGCACGTCTTAATGATGTGCTGTCAGAATACATTTTGTAAAACGGGAGAATATGATATTTTGGATTCATTTGTTGAGCACATACATTCAAGTGTTCACTGACAAAGAGTATTCTTGTGTTAGGATCCCTTATTTGTTGATTATGAACGGTGACCCGTCTACGTAAAAAGTTGCCGGTTTCACCGATGTATTCATCACCACAGCCTCTGCATTTCATGACATAAACAACATTTTTCACTTCACAGGTCATTGATTCGTGAACAAAAAATCTTTTTATATATATAAATAATATTATTATAGTGTTTCCAAGACTTAAGTGACCCCCGTTTTTTGCTAATTATTCTTTCATGGTGATTTTAATTGAAAAATAAATTAGAGAAATGAATTTACATATACACCGCGTAATTGAATTTATTTTTTCCACACAAATATGAGTTTTTGTATAGGCTGGGATTAGATGGAATTTTGGTGTGTTTTTGCTGCTCCTCTTTGAATTAGTCCCCAAGTGAACCTAACGATAAAAATAAAACATGGCTTATACAGGTCAGTGGAGGTTATTCGTCAGTCCCACAGATAATAGTGCGTAACAGAACATTATTTTTCCTATTCATCAACCAAAAAATATGTTGTGTGTACTCAAAATAACCGTCTCGATGATACGGTTCTTTTGAGTACCCAAAACACATGTTTAAACTGATAAAGACAATAGCAACTTCACGCTAAAATTGCTTAACTGGCCCATAGGCGAGTGCATATCATTATAGCAATGTAAATATACCACGTGTATACTTCCACAAAACGCTTTGAGGCGTGACTGTAACGGTAAATGCATTGAATGAATCAAGGGTCATTACTTAGAGGTCGTGGTAGAAGTATATCTTTTGGGGTACACACGGGTATATTCACAGGGAAAAACAACTAAGTTATTCTTTTGTACAGGGGATTTGGGCTTCATTTACAAATAAGGGCGTCTCCCAAAAATAAGTTTTAGTTACGCGGTGTGCATTTAAATCCACATGCTAAGTGCCGTTCTTCTAAATTTAATTTAAAGCGGTTTAAAAAAAGAAAAACGGGGGTCACTTAAAACCTGGAAACACATTAGTGCGACGTACATCAAATGTACAGCACCACGTTTTGTGCATATAAATGCGATTATTTTCTTATACCATAGTGAATCAACTGAGCCGATAGATGCTGTAAAATATTTTGCCTCTAGCGAGATTCGAACCCACGACCTCGGCAACACCGCCTAGCACTACACCAGACACCGACGCTACCAACTGCGCCACTGAGACATCCCCAAAAAACGGATGTTCAGAAAGCGCTGATATTGACGACGACTGATGCAGTACACGTCGTATATTGGTTCTTTTTCTATGGATGGCATCTATTTCGTTCGCAAGTGAAAGCCTGGTGGATCCAAGGATACAGTGAAATTGGATAAATATCAGAAGTGCGGAAATATAATTTCACAAACATCATTGCTTTCGAGCTACACAGGGTCAGAAACTGATGCAGATTCAGACAGTAGATAAATACGGAGGGATAAAGTGAATCAACTGAGCCGATAGATGCTGTAAAATATTTTGCCTCTAGCGAGATTCGAACCCACGACCTCGGCAACACCGCCTAGCAACTGCGCCACTGAGACATCCCCAAAAAAGGTTGTTCAGGAAGCGCTGATATTGACGACGACTGATGCAGTACACGTCGTATATTGGTTCTTTTTCTATGGATGGCATCTATTTCGTTCGCAAGTGAAAGCCTGATGGATCCAAGGATACAAGTGAAATTGGATAAATATCAGAAGTGCGGAAATATAATTTCACAAACATCATTGCTTTCGAGCTACACAGGATCAGAAACTGATGCAGATTCAGACAGTAGATAAATACGGATCAACTGAGCCGACAGATGCTGTAAACACATATATGTATTGTGTGTGTGTGTGTGTGTATATTGTTACCCGTATTATGGACTATTTGCTTCTGTGATATAGTCTTTATTTGCAGAAAACCGGCATGTACATGTAATAATTATACCATGGGTTGTCCGCCTGTACGTGGATATAATCCACGAGCTTTAGCGAGTGGATTATCTTACGTGCAGGTGGACAAACATGGTATAACTAGTTTATACCACCTACATCAGTGTAGACCTTGCACATCACGAGATATTGTGTGCTAAAGTTGGTAAGGGTGGTATAAGATTAAATATACCATGTGATTTTAGGACTTTTCCTTTTATTACAGTTTATGGCTCCTGTTCAGGAACGACGGATCTTACAGCCCAATATGAATACTCCGACACATTTACGTCAGATAATTATCCCTTTGCTTATTCATCGTAAGTTATTAAAGATTATACTACATTGTAATCAGTGTGCGCCTTATTTCTCAAGCAAAACATATGTTGTGGGTTCCCAAAAGAACCGTCTCAATGATAAAAGCACAGCCTCGAACTACATGCCAATATCACTAACATGTATGCTATGTGAAGTACTGGAGAACATAGTTGTGACAAACCTTGTGACACACATAGACTCTTACCAGCTGCTTTATGGACTTCAGCATGGCGTCAGATCAAAGAGATCTCGTGAGACACAACTGGTGATGTTGGTAGAGGATTTGTCCAGGAATGCCATAAAAGGACAACAGACTGACCTCATTTTATTAGATTTCTTTAGAGCTTTTGAGAAGGTCAGCCATGAAAAGTTGCTCCTTAATCTTCACCATTGTGGCATCCGTGGGCGTGTTCTCAACTAAATCAGTGCGTTTCTGTCGAACAGATCACGGACTTTCGTCTTGGAAATGAAAATCTTCCCAGGTATAAGTGACGGCAGCGGTACCACAAGGCTCTGTGTTAAGTCCAGTCTTATTTTTAGCCTTCATAAATGACCTTCCAGATCACACCCGGTTATGGTGAGACTATTTGCTGATGACACATCATTTTATCTGGCCATATCAAACGTGGAACATGCTAAAATACTCCAAGGAGATCTTGACAGGTTAGCAAAATGGTCTTTAGAGTGGGACATGGAATTTAATTCCAGCAAATGCTTTGTTATTCACGTAACACACTGCAAGTTTGCAGTCACCTCTCAGTACCCCCTATATGAACATGTGTTAGACTCGGTAAGTAGTTCCAAGTACCTGGGAGTGACTCTGAACGAGGACCTCACCTGGAATGATGACAGCCAGAACACGGTAAGTCCAGCAAGCAAGACCTTAGGCTTCCTGAAGAGAAACACCCGAACGCAAAACCCTTGCTTCAGAGAAGTATTTTATAAAACACCAACTCTGTAGTACATGTACTCCTCCCCTGTTTGGAGTCCTCGCACTAAATCAAACATGCATAGGATAAAAATGGTCCAGAGGAGAGCTTCACGCTGGACTCTGTGTCGTTTCTCTTCTTACAACCACGCAACTAGCAGGCTAGCAAAGAGGCAGTTCATGAACTCGAATTTCGAGATATAGCTGTCATGCAAATATAAACAATTTGAAGTAGAGTGACAGGAATTTTGATACTGATTGGCAGTTGGGATGTTTAAAAAAGATAAGGACAATGGACATGATACTTGGAAAATGTAAATTTCCAAATAGTTTTCTCCCTTATTTTCAGTAACATATGTTTTAGGTACGCATTGGAATTGCCTCTATGAGGCAATGCCAGTGTGTACCTACAACATATGTCTTTCAATATAAGTTTTTAAACAAATTCTCAACCACTTTCATTAATTCAAAGAAACGAGCATGTAGAAATGAACACTTTTCATGTAGTTTGTCATGTACCTGGATGAAAATAATAGACTGTCTATTTTGTACTTGTGGCAGCTTATCTTGAGATGTTTCAAGAGAGTGTATTTCTAGATTTCCAGTTGCGTGGTTGTATGATAGTGTTTCAAGTATGTTGGGTGAACTTGGGTGATAGGCGAATAGGCGTACGGACTCTAAATTATGCATGTTTTATAAAATTGTGCATGGCCTTGTTGCAGTGCCACTACCACATAATGTTGTGCACATCAACATCACACCAGCATTTAGACAAATTCACACAGTTACAGACTACCATAAGTACTCCTTCGCCCCTCGTCATTGTCCAGTAGAATACGCTGCCCCAGGCATAGCATTCCTGCCTGATATCGATACGTTCAGACTGGCAATTTGCAGTCTGTCCCATTTCAAGCCTTAGACCGGAAGCATGGTTTTTAACCTTTTATCTTTGCACTTTGTCTTCATCAGACTTTAAACATTTTAACCTATCATCTTTATTTCACTCTCACCAGATGGTGGCCTACAAAAGGGTACACAATTATCTAATTTCGTGGAGTATTGTTAATGTTCTGCACACTTTTCATACATAATCCATGGAAATTTTGCTTTCTTCCAGTATACAAACAGTATACGTATTCACAAAAATAATATGTATTTTGTGCTCTCGTGAAATTTGTGTCCTACTGTATAGCAGAAAGATAGCTGTTTAGAATGATATCAACATAAATGGGGTTGTAAATCGGTTACTGAGATAAAGGACCATGCTTCGTACTTTCCAATGGCCCTATTAATCAGAAATACTTTTATCATATTTTCTTCAATTTAAACTTTCAGATCGCAAGTCTGTACGTGGAGACTCACAGCTGCCAATACAAGCCACAGTGTAATCATCAATATAGAGGATCTCAATATAGAATCGGGCTATGATTATCTCTTCGTTTATGACGGAAATTCAGGTAATTTTGTTTTTAATTGACTAATTGACAATGGTTTTTTTTCAGAAATACATGGGGCCATACGAACCTCCATTGAGAAGCAATTGGTCCATATACTTTAATTAGTACAGCCAAGCACTGATATGTATAACCAATTTTGAGCGTAAAATTTTAATATTTTCAAATCCACCAGTTTGAACATATGTTATGGATGCTCAAAAAAAACCGTCTCATTGAGACGGTTCTTTTGAGTACCCACAACATATGTAAGAAAATGAGGTTTTTGTTTGCTACGCACTCTTAACTAAAGGCCTGGCATGAAGATTTATTCAAGCTTTAAATAGATATTTAGCCCTGCTGGTTACGTTAGCTTGGGCGTCATTTTGAGGAGGCTTTTGCGCGTATGCGATGAAGAGTGCGTGTATGGTGTACTTGAAACTGAAAATCACAATCGAGCTGCGGCATGTGATTTCCAACAGTGTGGCATTTTGACAAGTTAAGATTTAGACGAGCCCTTGCAGCCTCCTTTTAAGCTTAGAAGCTCCAAATCCTGTTCGGTCAGTAGCTTAACAGTCATAGAATATTCAAGCGACTAGCAAAGGCTCTGATCAGCCTGCGTATGCGCAGGCTGATCTGAGGTTTTGCTAGTTGCACATACCACATTATTGGAAATCTAATGTCGTGGCTTAATTATTTTGTTTCCCTTTCTAGATTCCAGTACACGACTGTTGAAGACGTCAGGGCGCAACGGAGCTAGTGCCAGTAGCAATGGTCTAAAGATAAATTCTACCGCTGAGTACATGTACGTTAAGTTCAGGTCAGATTACAGCATGCAAATGTCAGGCTTCTTCATCATGTACATGTCCATAGACTTGTCAGGTAAATGATTAAACAGTTTATTTTAAAATCTACCAATATGGGGCCCCCAGGTGTTTTGGAGATCTGGGGAGATGGTTATTTATTTTCAGGGAGCTTGGGTGCACTGGTAATTTTTTTCAGGGATTTCGGGAGCAAGCTTAAAGTTTTGGGGATTTAGGGGGCCCTGCAAAAAGTTTTAAAAAAATCTCACCTTAAAAAAAAAAAGCCTTCATTACGTTTGATTTTTAAAAAAAATCTTCAGCTTCTGGGGGCTAGCCCCACAGACCCCCCTTGGAGAATCTAAATGTATTTACTTTCATGTTAACATACTAGTCTGAATTGGTATTGGTGACTGATATGGCGAATAATTTTTACTATTGTGGAAATAATACTTAAATTTGTTGATGTATCTAGGTTGATGATAATGTATTTTGTAACACTCAGAATGCGCCAGATTGCACCATTTTACAAAAAAAGTGTTCGGGGAGCATGCCCCCGGACCCCCTTTGCACGAATCTGATTCCACATCATTATACGGCTATCTTCACGCATGGTATGTAATATTTGATATGAAAAAAGAAAAGCCTTCATTTTTTTCTTACATTTCTTTGGCTTCTGGGGGCTATTGCCCCCACCCCATGCCTTCTTGTAAAATGTGATTGTATTTATTTTCGTACTAACGTGCGCATCTGGATTAATCTTTGAGAAAAAATATTGCACAAACTTTGGGTGTTGATTTATTATTCTAAGAATTATTGATTTTTAGGTTGATAATATTATAGTTTGGAACACTCAGAATGCACAAGATCGCACGATTTTTTATCATTTTTTCGGCGGACCAAGCCCCCGGACACCCCTAGCACAAGTGTGAATCAACGTCATAACAGGGCTAACTACGCGCCTGCTATGTTTTTCTCTATCTAGGTAATTTAGGCCATTGGCTGGATATGGTTTACCTCCCCCCCAGGGGGAATTTTGTAGTCCATATTTTTCTTAAAGCCTAATGTCTTGCAAGGATTTTGTTAGCCCTCTGACGATGGCAGCATTAAGCTATAACAGCCTGTTACATACGTTACCCTACAAAATATTTGATAATTAAAATTATTTTTAAAACTTTAGAAAAGTGCAAAAGATATGGTAAGATTTCCAAATTGATTATATTTTCTAAATAAGCTATTACAGGGCCACAGATAATGACATTTAAAAACAAATATAGTCACCCCGGATGTAGTATATGTTACATTTTTTCATTGAACCCCCTTTTTAATGATAAATGCATCTAATATAGTTTGTTTTAAATTTTTATTGAAACCAGTTTATGTTCCTTAATTTGATATTACATTAATGATTTTTTATTGACCTTTTCAAAACTGCAAGCATTACGTTTCTATCTTATATACTTTTTGAGTTATTGGATGATGAACATGGTAACCCCATATCACAGAAAAATGTAAAAGTAATTCTCCAGGCCTCGCGCTGGCTATAGACCCCACTTCCCAACAGGGGGAATTTCGTACACTATGATTTCCAAATACTACATTATATAATCCACAAAATGAAATATGTTAGCCCTCTGAGAAGCGCAGCGTTAGCGGGTAGCATCATGTTACGTACGTTACCCGCAAAGTAACATTAAATTTTCTTGATAATGTCTCAAACATGACATATTCAAACTTTTTATTGAAGTCTGGCACAGGTTTTAGAACTTCTTATAGCACAGTTACATAATTTTAGAATTTATTTTATAAATGTCTTGAGTTTTTACCGTTGTATATGTTACTTAGTGTTTCATATGTTGTTTCCAAGTATCCGTATGGCAGTTATTGACTATACATGTATTACATCCATCAGTGAATATAGTAAATCTATAAGGCTGCTATTCAAATGAATTAAAGGTCCTTATTATGGTGTCTTACACTATTTTACAGCCCAGGTTACATACGTTACTCTCTGAATTCCATTAAACATTCAAGATATGATCTCCAACACGAACTGCTTGTACTTATTTGCATGCTGGCACAGGTCCAAGTACTTCTTTTAAATCTGGCTCATTTGCTGAGGAAATAACTCAAAACATAAACTACCATAAACTCTCTTTTCTTTTATAGAGACATCAAATATAGTTGACATAATACTCATGGAAAGTTTGTAACATTCAGTGCAATGTGCGAGTAACAACTTAAAAGATCAAAGAAAACCCATCAGGTAGAAATTCTAGACCAAATCTTCATATATTATCCAAGGGTTTTAAAGAATTTTCCTATACAACTTATTACTCCTCTATCAGATTTATCTTGCAAGGATTTTGCAATATGCTAGCACTCTGGTAATCGCCAATTATGTATACTCAAACAAAAAAGAAACGTCCGATTTTTATGGTAATGTACCTTTTGATCCAGTTAAGATGTCGCAACAAAAATAAAACCAAAATGTTTATCAAACGTAGGACACACAAAAAGTGGTAATTAATTGATTTTGTCTTCTTATCTTGCAGGGTTATTGAATCTAATGTGCTCACAGCTTTTTCCATTATCATCAGGAAGTTAATCATCAAAACGCGACACATTTTACGTTAAATGGCAGCCAGAAACACCCGGCGATGAAAAAACATCTAAAAATCCCAAGTCTGCTTATTGAACGAGTGAAATTGCAGCTCAAAACCTTTAATTTACGAAATTAACTGAAATTACCTCCCTTTGAATTAAACAAATAACAATTTAGGAACTTCAAACTCTTCTTAACCTAACATTATTTTGAGACCGTTTTTGTTTAAATGTGTTGTGCTTGTTTATGACAACAAATACACAAAAGAGAACAGCAAAAACTATGGCTGATATCAGGCATCAAATGTTTGCTAAATTCGTGTTTTATACCCCACCCCTTACTGTAAAATCATCAGAAAATTTCCATTATCAATTGTTTTGATGCTGATTAGTCTTAATTAATGTGGAAATGTTTATGATGACGGAAAATATCAAATTTGTCAAATTCTGTTGATTATCAAAATGCTGGATCAAAAATGAATTTTCTGAGTGTTTTCACGCACGCTCGTGATCACTGTTTTGTAACGTCATAGTATGTTGCAGATTAATGGTTGTGGTCTTAAAAACAATGCATACAGTTAGCAAACATAACATCTTACTATAGAGTTTGCTCAGTGATGTTTAAATGCTTAAAAAATCGGGATTATGACGGACACACTAGCGTTTGATGCTGTGACATTTGATTTTAAGGGTCATCGTGTTCGCTGCTTTGTCAGCGGCTCTACTGGTTATCAAATGCATTTCTCTTAGGTGCAAAACGTTTCTAAATGATCACAATTTGTAATGTGAAAATTTGAATAAAATGCGTTTGTACATTTGGAACTGGCAGACATAAACGTCAAGCGGACATAACTTTATTGTTTGAGTATATATTACCCATCAACATATTTGATAAGTTTAGTAAATGACATGACTTCTGAAAAGAACAAGCTATAAGGTAAGATTTCCAAATTGGCTATATCATCCAAGTAATCTATTTTTGCATCACAGATATGGACCTTTGAAAACAAATATGCACCCAAAGTGTTACGTATGTTACTTTTTTTCATTATTCTTATATAAATGATTTATGAAACTAATATTGTTTGATATTTTTTGATGTGAATGTGCTTACTAACTTATTTTGTATTAAAAATGTTTATTTACCTTTTGGAAACTGCAAATATTATGTTTCTATCTTTTATAAGGATTGAGTTGTTGAGTTTTGAACATGGTAACCCCATATTACACAAAATGTGAAATATAATTCTGTGGCTCTTTTGTTAGGGTACAATCAAGTTTTCTTTCACCAGAGGTACTCGATTTCCTTCCCATTTATTTTCCACACATTTTGTCCATATCTGAAAAGCTTCACTCGTTTTCATGGGACATACTTGATAGTTCAATCTTTGTATGTACATCTTAAGGACAGAAAAGCAGGGTGGAGGTAAGCTCATGTTCATGCCATTTGAAATAGTCAGTATATGTGTATGGCTTAAGTACTTTTTTCAGAAACATGTCGTACTGCAGCTTATTCACAATTACATAAATAGCACATGTTAGGGCTTCATATCACTGATGAGTGCTTAGAGCAATTTTTATTTGTTTTCCTACCCTTCTTAGAATGTTGATGAACTAGTGGGGGAGGGGTTCTCTATCAGCTTTATAGGAATAACCTTTCCGTGGTAATAACACATCGGCACATTGGTAGTGTCACAATCTATTAAACAGTGTATTACTGTAGATCTCTTCCCCCATATTCTGGCCAATGCTGTTAACATTCAGAAGGTGCACCTTTTGTTGCATACACCATTGTTGAACAAAACACATTGGTTATCCTCTGTGAGAATGTTTGTAAGACTTTATAGACTGTTGCTTATACATTTTATATATGTATCAGTGACAAAACCAACATGCCCTGCCTTTAGTGCCTGGTTGAATACTGGTGCCATCAGATCCATGAGCTATTATGCTCTGTAGTTACGGCATTAAAATCAACATTATGTGCACCACTACATGACCAATCTAATGTTGGTTCAATGTGTGATTGCAAGCCATGCTGAAGTTTGGACTTATCAGTGTTGGTGGAAGTTCTATCAGGAGTTGACAGTGACCATGGTACAGGTCCCAGAAGGAACGGCAATGTCAACTCAAGGTCAACATTATGCCCAATAGAAAGAAGGTCATGCTTACCAAAGACGCTCCTTTAAGCTCTCATCTGGCTGTTTACGTTTTGTAAATTGGGCAATTTCTTCTTGCTTGACCTCGCAAGCATCAAAACTTTATTAGCTTGTAGCATTTTATGGGGGATGTGAAAGATAGATTTTTTAAACTAAAAGTGAGTCAATGAAGTCTGCAACAGCCTTCCTGCCAGTGTCATCAGCCTCAATAAGAACCTTAGCTATGTCAAGCTTAGCAGGCACACTGAAAGACGACAAGTACAGTTCATTGTCTTCAAAACTAGAACTAAAAGGATTGGTGAAGCCTGAAACTGCCTCTAGTACCCATTCTACTTTTCATCTATTTCATTTCAGTGCATTGAAGAGTTGTTTCAATATATTGAGCTCTGATGTGTCGAGCAATACACCATTCCATCTGTAGTACGAAGCGTAGTTCTAGTTGCTGAGGCCTATAATACCTCTTTATTGTTTAACTGATAGTTATGTCAAAAACATTTCTCAAGCAAAGAACCAATGGTTGTGACACACTAAACCCATTTTGTTCGAGAAGTTCTTTGCATCTGCGATGTGTATCAAATTTATGAGTGTAATCAGTTACACAGGTACATATTGTGCGTAGTTGTTGTGATCGTTTGCAATGAACATTGAGGACAAGGCATACAGATAGAGATGGCATGCAATTCAAAGTTGTTTTCCTTGTAGCCCTAATCAGTGTCAACACCATCTGAATCATATCCATATACCTTGCCCAGAACTGAGCTGATACACAGTGACTGTCTTTCAGAACTCTGATTTGAATGCATGGTATCTATATGTTTATGTGAGCAAACAGCGAAGGTTGATAGATCACATTATATTATTAGTTTAAGTCACCATAGATTAATAAGGAACTTCAATTTATTTCAGCCTTATAAATTTTCTAAATTCTCTGACAGACTTTATACATGTGTAGTCAACAACTTCCATACAGATACTCAGAACAACTTATGTATCATTTGGTAACACACATAACAGTTAAAGCTCAAGGCATTTATTAAATGAATACTTAAAATAGGTAAACCTTGTTAAAAGAGGTACATAAACCTGTGCAAGCATACAAATAAGTATAAACAGGGCTTGTTATAGACATTAACTTAAATGTTTAATGCTATTTTGAAGGTAACATACATAACATGGACCTGGAAAATAGTGTAAGCGACCATAATAAAGAAATTTAAAACATTTAAGTAGCAGCCTTATAGATTTACTATATTCTGTGACAGATGTAATACACGTATAGTCAATAAATACCATACTGATACTCGGAAATAACTCAGGGAACACTTAGTAACGTATACAACGGTAATCGCTCAGGAAATTTATAAAATTAATACTAAAAATATGTTACTGTGTTATAAGAAGTTCATAAACCTGTGTCAGCATGCAAATATGTACAAACATGTCATGGTTGAGACATTATCAGGGACGTTTAATGCTATTTTGGGGGGGGGGGTAACGTATATAACGTGATGTTACACGTTAACGCTGCCACTCTCAGAGGGCTATTTTGTGTCTTATATAATGTAGTTTTAAAAATCATAGTGTACAAAATTCCCCCTGGGGGGAGGGGGGTCTATAGCCAGTTCAAGGCCTAATTAGATGGTCTTTGATAAAACTTATATGAACGTTGATCAGATATATCCTGAAGTTAGAGGCTTGTACCAATTATAAAAAAAAACCTTTTTCTATTGTTACAAGAATAAATGCTTTCACTTTGTCTAAGAAAATCTAGTTTCATATATTGGAGAAAAACAGCCCCTCCCCCACCAGAAAACTAAATGGTCTAGCTGCCCCTAATAAAAAATCAAATCTAGAGAGCATTCCTCCATACCTACTCTACCAGGTACAGCAATAGAAATTTAAGGATGGCCTTATACTTTGAGCTATATATCATGCATTTCATTAAAATAATTACATATCGTGTATTCCGTGGCTGAGCCCTACCTTTACATGTATAGCGTAAAATATTAAGTGGATATTAAGTCATCCGCTCCTGTATTAAGTACGTGAATTTAATCCTATGGAAAGAAAAATACATTTTAGGGAGAATTGGCGTATATTTTGGGGTATTTTGGGAGAAGCTGAATTAATTTTATGGATTGGGGAGCAAAGGAAAAATACTTTCAGGGAGCTGAGGAATTTTCTTTCAAGGATTTGGGGAGATCAATGCATTATTTTCAAGGATCAAGGGAGCACAGACCCCCCTCCTGGGGGGCCTCAATATGGAGTTGTAATGGCGTTATGTTGTTCAGAATTGCAATCTTCGGTGAATGAAATTACTATTTGGAAGAGGGTAAAGTGATTGAAAAAGATGCAATATATGGAAGCATGCAACTCTCTATAAAACGGAAACAGAATTTTAATATTTCAAGGATTTCTATTAAAATGAGCTTTTCTGCAAAATAAAATAGCTTACGAACTGGTGATTTTTTTCCATATATACCTACAAGGTTTTTATAAAAAATTCGAATCAAATCATATAGATTCACTGTCCAAAATATAAAGGAAACCGTCACAAACTCTGACACGACCACAAATTATATCTTTAAGATTGTTCAGAAGTGAAAAAAGCGCATTACATTTTACAAGCTAAAATGAGCAAGCCCCATTACGGGGCAATGTATATAGTATATAGAGTAAAGAAATCACACCAAATAGGCGGCAATCGAAAACGCTATCAACAATCGACGAACGCAGATTAAAAATGGCTAGAAACGATGTTTTCGAATGTCATTTGTCGTCCACAGGCAGTAATGTCACGCTGTAAATATTTCCAGCTCAACTTCACAACTCATATGTTCGTTGGATATTGTACTTAAATCTGATTTTAATAGAATCAAAGAAACATGAAAACAGCCTGATTTTCTGTTATTGTTTAAGCTAAAAGACGATCAATTTCAAATGCAGCATAGCCGTTTAGTTTAAGGTTAGATTTCTAATGTTAATGTATATTTCGTATTGAGAAAATGTTTTTTTTTCAAGATGTTAATACATCCACAAAGTCTACGTTTTAGAAGATCTTCCAAATTTCCTAATCTCTCTTAACCCTTTTACTCGATAATAGCGACTTTTGCTCTTTTGGAGCAAATGCTCTATTTTCCGTAATATTTTCAAAACTATTCAAAACTTAACTTTTTTTCTAAAATTGTTTCAATGTTTACTAAAAATAGAAAATGATGTACTGATCCAAAAAAGTCTATGAAGTAAAGGGTCAAGGGAAACTAGTATTCATTATTTATTCTTTTTTTTAGTATTAGAGGTTACTAGTTGCTTTATTATAACATTCTTTGTATTTCTTCGTTAACCATGTATGAATATGTGTGTCTGTACTTTAATGCCTCTTCCCCACTAGGTCATAGGTTTATCTATCTTCTCTTAGTGTATGCTCCTTGAATGGCATAATGACTTTAGTTTATCTATCTTAATTTACAGCAATTAACTATACTTGTATAGACACTCTGACTGCATGGCATAATGGTATAAGTGTACCTTTCTTTATTTGCAGAAACGGGCTATACTTTTGATGGTACTTTGACTGCAAAGCATAACAATATTAGTGTATCTGTCTTTATTTACAGCATAGGTTATACTTGCGATGACACTTTGACTGCAATGCATAATGCTATTTGTTTATTATATCTTTAATTACAGCAATAAGCTATATGTGTGATGACACTTTGACTGCAAGGCATACTGCTATTAGTTTAATCTATCTTTATTTACAGCAATAAGCTATATGTGTGATGACACTTTGACTGTAATATAAACTGCTATTAGTTAAATCTATCTTTATTTACAACACTAAGCTATACATGTGATGACACTTTGACTGCAAGGCATACTGCTATTAGTTTAATCTATCTTTATTTACAGCAATAAGCTATACATGTGATGACACTTTGACTGCAAGGCATACTGCTATTAGTTTAATCTATCTTTATTTACAGCAATAAGCTATATGTGTGATGACACTTTGGCTGCAAGGCATACTGCTATTTATTTATCTGTCTTTATTTACAGCAATAAGCTATACATGTGATGACACTTTGACTGCAATATAAACTGCTATTAGTTTAATCTATCTTTATTTACAGCAATAAGCTATATGTGTGATGACACTTTGACTGCAAGGCATACTGCTATTAGTTTATCTGTCTTTATTTACAACACTAAGCTATACATGTGATGACACTTTGACTGCAAGGCATACTTATATTAGTTTAATCTATCTTTATTTACAGCAATAAGCTATACTTGTGTCATGACACTTTGACTACAAAGCATTACAATATAAGTGTATCTGTCTTTATTAACAGCAATAAGCTATACTTGTGTCATGACACTTTGACTTCAAAGCATTACATTATTAGTGTATCTGTCTTTATTAGCGTAATAAGCTATACTTGTGCCATGACACTTTGACTTCAAAGCATTACAATATTAGTGTATCTGTTTTTATTAACAGCAATAAGCTATACTTGTGATGACACTTTGACTGCAAGTACAGATTACTCCCAGCTGATCGTTCTGACACAATATGACCTGTAAGTATCGGCCAATATTATAAAAGCTTGTCGTCCATAGGCAAAAAGCACATGGGCCACATTGGCAAAATGTTCATAGACAGCAGTGCAAAGGCAAACAGTGTAGAACATGATCAGTCGCCACACAACGCGGCGTCTGATCAGGTTCTCCACTGTTTGCTTACAGAATGTTCTATTAAAATTTGAGTAAAATGACAATTATCACCCATCAACCCATAAAACGGAAATGCACGGGTCGAATTGATCAAAGTGGGAAATTCAACTTGGTTTAAATGTGCTAACATAGATTACCTTAACCATTAAGTGATTTTCAAACGCACAAGAGGACATATTTGATAATGGGCGGTTGTTTTTGTTATCAGATCCTGTTCTGTGCTCGTACTTTCTTACACATCATTGATGAACTGGTGCAAAATGTAATTGCTATGTTTAGAAACCTGATGGCAAAAAGAGACAAAGTTAGAACAAAGAGACTTAGTGACTAAAGGATGTGGAGTCAATCTTCCAACTTTGCTGCCTCTGCAATTCTAGAGGACTCCTCTAATAACGAGTTTTTTTAACAAGATATTATATGGCCTTTATTATAATTGGGCGTCTACGTTAGAATCCCTTTCTTCGTCTGTTTGCGAACAACAAAGGCGTAAACAAGCCTGCGCACCCGCGCAGACTGATCACCGCCATTTTTTATCCGCGTTTTGGGAAAATCATGTCTTACCTTGCTACAAGCGAAATTTCGATTTTCTAGCTAGTCTCTGTAGGTGAGGAGACTGGTTTGAGTTTTGCTTTGTCGGAAACCCCGAAGACAGGTTTTGTCGCGCCGAGGCCCTTATGTCTCTAGTATAACCAATTACTTTCAATGCTACTTCAAAGTTTGGCGTACGAAAACAATACCATTCTACATACTACACTTTCAGAAAATTCTTTTATCAAGCACTTTTAACTTTGGTCCTGTTACATTCCATTTCAGAGCTATGGAGACAGCCTGTGGATTCACGATTGTTTCATCTGGTGGTACTAATATCCAGTTTTCCATGCAGATATATGACAGCACTGGCATCATAGTATATGAAGGGAGTGGTAAGTCATATCGCTGCAAATATAAATGCGCGGATCCAGGGGGGGGGACAGGGGGTCCGGACCCCTGAAAAAACCCCAAAAATATAGGTTTTCTTAGCAAAACTGGTCTGAATCCTCTGAAAATCACAAAGCTTTCAAGCCAGCATTCAATGTCAGGCCATCATCAGCACTCCAGCGAAACGCCATTTAAATGGCGTTTTGCTGGCGGGCTGGTGATTACCCGCTTATGGTGTTACTTAACTCTTCCCTCCACTTAAAAAAAAAAGAAAAAAAAAGAAGAAAAAAAATGTCAAAGTTGGACCCCTCTGACAAAATTTTCTGGATCCGCGCATATAACATGAAATAAATGTAAAATACACACTATTTGGTTGCAGCTGAACTGCCATTGATCTTGGTGTTACCCTTTGACTGCTACAAACGTTATAGAGCGCATAACACTAACAGTCACAAGTCGTCAGGAATAATATTGAATACATTATAAACCCAATCATGAGCATTTCAATGGAGCTAAATTTATAAATACGGTATTTTTGGATAGCTTTCATTCAGTTTACATTTTTTGGGTTCAAAAATGTAAAAATCAATGTTTTCTGTGAAAAAATAGTTTTCGTACATTTTTATCAAATTGCAGTGCAGGTGTTTACGAATTGAATTTTATTACGCGTCTTCAATAAATGAAAAAAACAACAACACATTTTTCGTGATTTCTGAAAATCGTCAGTAGCACATGTTAAATCATTGTATGCGTATTATTTCATCTGACATGGTAGCCATAGACAGAACCCAATTAGTCTATTCTGTGGAGGTAAATCTTTCATGACTATTACACACTTTCGGTTTAAATTGTGAAATTTTAACAATTAATTTACGCCATTTGTCAAAGCTTTTTTTTGCGAACAGTGACTTCTAGTAAAAATAAATAATCATTGAAAATGTCAATGCTGTACAGCAGATAATAAAGTTTATCAGTTACCTATCTTATTTACTGCATTGTTGCACGTTGTCTGATAAATGTTGTCTATCTCATGGCATGTGCCTTTATCAGGTCATGATGACGTTGCACTTTTCAAATGACGTCGCTAATGACGCTGAATCAACACAAAGGTTAAAAATTGCGTCATAGTTGCTAGTTTGAAGAGTGAAATAATGGGTAAACTGATAAATATAATACCAGGTTCTGTGTTTTGATATCAAGTTTATAAGGCTCCGGTTTGAAAACACGTGTTGAATTGTTCGGCAGGCCTCGCAATGTCAACAAGCATTCTCCAACCCTTGCCTGGTAAACTTGATATCAACAGACACTGACCTAGTATTCTCTATGTACAGAGCAGTACAAAGTTTGTATCTAAAGTGCATGCTGAGAGCAGACTTTTTAGATTTAGCTGCTCTTTGCGCCTGCTTTCATGTTATTACGGAAAAGAAATGGCAAGTCCAATTGTGTCGAAACGTTTGATTTATATTCATCTCAAATCATGGCAATCAAACATGTCTGATGCGAAAAGTGTTATTATTTTAAATGAAGATACCTTTACTCAGATTTACCTTGTGCAAGAGTAATGAGTCATTTTGAAATGAAATGTAGACAAAGCCTTGGTTTATTTATAGAATTATAACAGAGAATTACTCTCTGAACTAGCATGGAAATATGTAATGCGTTCGTTTGTAATTTTGCTTCAACGCATCTTAAATAGATCTTGCACAGACAAGGCGAGTAAAGATGCCCTTATTTAAAAAGGTCACACTTTTTAGTGTGATATAAATATATTTCAGATATGTTATCCATTTATATTTTAATGAGTTTAAAGCTGTTTTAAAATAACAGTTGGATATAAAATGGAAAACATATAAAAAAATTGTGACAACAGAACTCTCCATTTCTCTTTACTGATTTCACGATTTGAGTTTTTTATCTGAAGCTGCTCATACAACATTTGGATTTTAAAAGACTATTCATTGTAGCAGAGGAGGAAGGTATGGGCCTTACCTTATTGCCTGTCCCAACGATGACTTTTCTGAATCGATACTCAAATGAGCCACACTGGGGAAACTGTCTTTGGGCTTTGCGCCTAGGTTTGAACCATGCCCTTGTGCTCAGCTACAGTGGCTTGCTAAAGTTTTAAAATAATTATATGTAGCATGCATATCTATAATTCTGTCTATATAGCACATTACAAATGAACTTATACGCCCATATAGATGGCCAAGCGAATCTGCGCTTTTGCTGTTAACATAAAGCAAAGCCAAATGAGACAAAACCCCAGTCTGTGGCACAACACGTAATTGCATTGGCGAGCAGCTAAGGCTCATACAAGCCTGCACATTCGTGCAGGCTTGTCAGAGCCTTCGCTGCTTGCATACACAAAGTTAGGAAGTCAACAAAACCTCTGGCAAAAACGTAGACCTCTAGCTACAATAGAAACGTCAGTATGGATGCTTAAAGCTGCATAGTCTGTAACTGTTGATCTTCTAATTTTAAAAATAATGTTTTTATTTTTCAAGAACACAGTAAAAGTACTCAAATTCAGGTAAACATTTTACCATTTTCGTAAATCTTAACAAGTTATCACTATCAAAACAACTGCATTTATGTTAAAATTCAACGGTCTAGAATTATTGGAGGGACGCAAATAATTACCAACAAGAGAAAAAGACATATATTTGATAAGATAATTCACATTTCCATGCAGTTTTCAGCTGTACTGAACATTTTTATTGTGAAAACATAGCTTAATTCTACTTTAACAAATGATTTAAAAAGAAAATAAAAAGTTTCGAAAAAAGTTCATAGTTACAGAGTATGCAGCTTTAAATTAAGATTTTGCGCATATGCGATAAGTAGCAAAATCATGTACTGGCCATATGCTTTCATGATATGGCCATATTAATATTTCAGACAACAGCGGCTCTGTAATAGCTTCATATTCGTATTCATATTACGACACGAGCACTTACCAATCTTCTAGTAACTCTATCTACATTGAGAAGCCTATAAACACAGACTTTGTACTTGTGTATCAGGAGGTGTCATCAAGCGCAACAGGTAGGTGTTAATAATCTCTTTTTTATACTTATAAACACTCCATCTAATTTGAGAAACCTATAAACACAGAGTTTGTACTGGTGTATCAGGAAGTGTCCTCATGAGCAACAGATAGGTGTTTATAATCTCTTTTTTTATATTAATTGTATACTATCGACACTCCACCTCGATTGAGAAGCCTATGATCATATTGTACTAATGTATCAGGAAGTGTGATCAATCACAACAAGTAGGTGTTTATCATCTGTTTTTATACTTATTGTAATCTAATTGACTGACGCTCCATCTACACTGAGATTCCCATTAACATAGACCTTGCACTGGTGGATCAGGAAGTATCCTCCATCCCAACAGATAGGTGTTTATAATCACTTTTATACTTATTGTATACTATTGACACTCCATCTACATTTAGAGGCATATGAACACAGACTTTGTACTAATGTATCAGGAAATGTCCTCAAACGCACCTATCTCTTTTATACTATTTGTATACTAGCAATTGCCACTCCATCTACATTGAGAAGCAAATGGACGCAGACTTTGTACTAGTGTATCAGGAAGTGTTATCAAGCGCAACAGGTAAATGTTCTTAACCATTTTGGTTAAGAACATTTACCTGTTGCGCTTTGTAACACTTCCCATGCCCATAACACATGCCTATCACTGAACTTGTCGTCTGCTCCTCTTGGTCGTCTAGTAACTTAATCTCCAACTGAGCCACTACTGTCTTAGTAATTCAACTCTTTATGCACCCTTGAGGCAGCTTTTATTTGAATTTTATAAGAATCCTTCATGAGTGTGAGAGTAGGACCTAAACATCCGCCCTGAGGATCAGCGTTAGCATCACGAGGCTTGCTTTTGCCACTCCTATAGATGTTAAATCTTTATTGCATCATGTTGCATAGACTGATTATTTTCCTTTGGTATTGTCATGAAAATTCTCAGACGAGAATTAAATTAAATTAGAAAAATGGTTAAGGAAACATGCACAAGTTTACACTAAATTTAGGTTTATCTAAACCTGTTGCGTTATTGACGTAGCCACCATTATGCAGTTACGCACGTGCGACATAAAAATAGTAACATTCAAGGAAGGTCATCTGATGTGGTTAGTGATTTTCCATACTATCAGGAACTGCTCATAAACGAAAGAATTCGCTCCCAGACGAAAGTATTCGCTCCCTCTGGGAGCAAATTCTTTCCTTTAAAGAGAAGTTTCCATTTTAAAAATGGGCGCAATTGAAAGGAATCAATGCTTCAACTAGTAGCCTCCCTTCGATGTACGTAACGTTTTCAGTGCTCTGACTACGTCATTGGGAGCTTTTTTGTTTCAGTTGCCACAGCGCCTACAGCATCTACGACCCTATCTACCCACTACTACTGTACTGAAACCGATTATTACACAGCCTATACTAGTCCTGAATTAATCAAGACACCTAACTATCCAAATAACTACCCAAAGTAAGTACAGAGCATGCACGGATCCAGAAAGTTTCTTTTTGGGGGCTGGGGGAGGGGTCCAATCTGATCACATTTTTGTTTAAGTTAAAATTTTATATTTACAGAGAAAAGAAGTAATGTTTATCGATTGGGTCTGTACTAGTAATCCCAGTATATAACTCCAACGGGCTATCATTGGTCCGCCAGCGAAACGCGGATTTATTGGTGTTTTGCTGGCAGGTCAATTTAAGCGCGACACTGAATGCTGACTGTTTAGTGGATAGTTTTTTATTGGGGGGGGGGGGGGGAGTCTAGACAAGTATTCCTAGGGAAACTAATAGCTTTGTTATTTTCTGGGGGAGGAAGGGACGTAGCTTTTAGTTTTCCTTGCGCTTTTTATACATTACTTTTACCAAAGAAACATCACAAGCAAAATCGTTTAGCCAGATTAATTGGTCCAAATAAGAGAAACTTTGTATGCATAAACTATGGTTGTTTTATAATGTCTTTATATGTATTTGATAAACCGTATGTTTGTATACCTAAAACAACTGTCACATTGAAAAGGCTCTTTTGATTATTCACAACAAATATTTTTTTTAAATAACAAAATTAAACTTAAATTATAATAGACACTTTTCTGGAGACTATGCTTCGATGTTATAAAATTTGATCTTTGCACCCTTACTTACTTTCATTCTCAACCTCAAAATAAAGCACAATGATTGCCTGCTTGCGGATACGTTTCCGCAAGCAGCCAATCATTGGGCTTTATTTACCTCCAGGCCAGAGTTATCTAAGAAAAAAGGTGAAAATCTAACCCATTTACGCCTAGCGTCCATTTTGTGGGATATCGGTAAACAATGCAGAGCCAGAACATGGCATCTGATCAGAGTCTCCATTGTTTGCTTACGGCAATCCTAGCATTCTATCACTTTTCCTGAATTTGATGAAGCATGAGCTCTCATGTAAGATCTTCTATTTCTCAAGGTCCGGTCAATTGAAATAACATATATTATGTATAGGATATATCATATACTCCTCAAAATAATTAAAGGACCAAGATTTTAGAACCGCGAGTATAATTAGCTCAAACATTTAAATTCTGTAATACTTCGCCCAAATCTTTCTGTTCGTTATGCCCATAAATCAAGAATCATTATTAATGATTACCATGCCTAATTCTGCCATAACTGTGTCTCAAATGCACAAACCGTCAAAACACACTTTCAAAAGGCAGTGGGTGGGGTAAAGAAATTATTCTGTGGTCATTCGAGTAGAATAAAAGTGACATCAAGTTAAACTTTGTATTAAACAGTTCAGCTTACATGCAAAACAAATCTTCAAACAGTTTTAATATACTGGGTAGCAAGCATTTTCATCTCTGACAATGGATTTTTGACATATTTTTGTTTTTTGAAAACAATGTGTGTACTTGACCATCAAGAATCAGATTTTTGATCGTCATTCTATGCCATTGAGTGTTAGAAAGATGCCCTGGCGAATCGTTTAAAGACTCTCACAGACAAACGCCAAAACCAGTTGTCTGAATCCAAAGTCTGGGCATTACGCCACAGCTAAAAGGGACAATTTTCTCACACAGGAAGACGTAGATGGTATCGATGGGATTAAAACACCATGAAATCATGTGAAAAAAAGAGATTTCAGCATCTAAAAGCACTTTTCATTCATTTTACACAGTTCTGTTGTCCATGGATCACACACACAAAAGACATTCCAATACATTTAGGTCAAGTTTTAAAATGACATAAAAATCCTTGTTAGTAACATTTTCTGCCATTTTCTTTTTGCTTTTTCACTTGTCCCATTAATTTAGGCTAGATCGTAAAATTGGTTTTAAAAATACGTTCTACACAAAATGCTTCAATGTTATAATTGCTAGTATTGGTCCTTCAATTCTTTTGAGGAATGTATATTAAAATTATAAAGGAATTAAGTGGGAAAAGAGCAGCGAGTAGACCACTTAATTCCTTTATATTTCTAATATATGATCTATGACCTACCTATAGTTTTCTAACCCACTTTCATTTTGAAATGGCCGCATTGACAACTTAACGGGTTTACTCCATGGATTTATTTAATAGATATAACACATATTAATAAATATGTGAATTAAATTGGCCAAAAATTAAAATTTATGTGCAAACTGATTAATTTTGAAACACAGGAAGGTTGGAGTAGACTATAAGTGGTTGTATAATTGTCACAGTTATCCGATTTTTCTGTTTCAGTAACTTATATTGCCTCGTCACTATTACCGCACAAGATCCCACTAAGTCCGTGGTTTTTACAATCTTAGACAAGGATCTAAGCTGGTGCTGTGATTATCTGGAATTTTTTGATGGTAAGCACCATTTTTAGAAAAATCATTTGCGTAGCTCCCGTTACGCAGTTACACACGTGCGTAATAAAAATAGTAACATTTAAGGGAACTCACCTAATGTGGTTATAGTGATTTTCCATACCATAAGGAACTTCTCTTAAAGGAAAGAATTCGCTCCCTCAGGGAGCCAGTTCCAGGGTGGTCAATCACGTGGTCAGCATGATTGGGTTCACGGATTTCCTGAACCAGTCAAATCATTCACAACTTTCGTAATACTAAGTCAAATTCCATGCGGTTAAGTGCACAAACACTCTCATATTTTTTTCTGCACATGACTGTATCAAAGTATCTCCTCGGTTTGCTGTGGTTTCCCAGATAACTTCGACAAACTGAAGAAAAAACGGAAATTTCTCCGCGATTGGGTACACACTTCAGTTGGTCGAAGTAATCTGGAAAACTGCAGCGAACCTAGGAGAAACTTTTACACAGATTTTTCACAGAAAAATATGAGGGTTTTTTGCACTTTATCGCATGAAATTCGACTTAGTATAACAAAAGTTATGAACGAGTTTTCCTTACCTGTGATGTCCGATTACTGGTTCGTAAAGTCCGTGAACCTAATCAGACAGACCACGTGATTGGCCACCTTAAGAGAATTTTCTCATTTTGAAAAGAGACGTTATTGAAGAGACCCACTGCTTTATCCACTAGTCTCCCCTTGGTGTGTGTAATATTATCAGCGTTCTGGCTACGCCAATGATAAAACTCCACAGATCCAGGATTTCAGGAAAAGAGGTTCATATGTTTAAAGGTTCGGGGGCTCGCATTGCTGATTTTACCTCATTTTTTTCTAAAATGTCCCAAGAAAATGAAATAATTTGATCTCATTTCATTTTCATGGGATATTTAAAATCGGGTACAGAAAGGATCCTCATTGAACTCTAATCCACCATCATAATTTCATTCTACATAATGATAAACTAACCAAGATTTGAACACACCTAGGCATGGTTGAAGTTTCGAGCCAGGATCCAGAGGGGGGTGGGGGCAGGGACTCTGGACACCACCCCCCCCCCCCCCCCCCCCCGTAAAAACACCAAAGTATAGGGTTTCTTAGCAATACTGGCCTGAAAAGGCCTATGTCTAAGCTTATTACTAAGATTAGTAGTCTAGGATAAGTAACAGCCGAGATATGATTATTTTGTAATGAGTTTCACATAATATGTAATATGATGATTTACAAGTATATAGATTCAATACCCCCCCCCCCCGGTACGAAGTATATAGGGGGTATATAGTTTTTGCCTTTTCTGTAACTAGGTTTGTTTGTTTGTTTGTCTGTTGTAAACTTTTTTCCGTCAAAGATTTCTCAGCAACTACTTTGGTTATGATTCTGAATTTTGGTACAAAGCTTGATAGTGATGAGTTGTATTGTGTAACAACAAACAGCCCCATAACGCTTATCAGTCCCTTTATTTGTTCATTTTCGTTCTCTCCAATGGAAATTTCTGTCACAGATTTCTCAGCTCTTAATGGAGCCAGTGTTTTAAAATTTTGCATAACCTTCAGGTAGGCAAAGTGTACTGTGTAAATGGAAATTAAGATGCTAATCCTCGTTTTGCTTTCTTTTTTCATTTTTTTTTTATTTTTTCCTTCTTTCACTCTTTATAATAATACATAGGGCATTTTTTCTGTTAAAGATTTCTCAGCAACTACTTGAGTTAGGGTTCTGAAATTTGGTACAAAGTTTGATAGTGATTAGTTGTATTGTGTAACAAAACAACAGCCACATAATTTTTTATCAGTTTCTTTATTTATTCATTTTTTCTTTCTCTCCAATGAAAATTTCCTTCGCAAATTTCTCGGTTCCTATTGGAGCCAGTGTTTTCAAATTTAGTGTACACCTTCAGGTAGGCTAAGTGTATTGTTTAAATGAAAATAAAGGGTCACTGGACATTTCGGCTTATAACAATTTTGGCCCATGTCAATTTCGGCCCATAACCAAATCGGCCTATACGATTTCAGCCTACAGATATAATAATGTTTAATTGGTATGTTTATCTATAATTGGTATAATGAGATCGACTTACCTGTAATTATCCATACAAACATAATAATTAATAAGAATGGTTCGTTTTAATTGATTAGGAGTTTGTATTAAAGAGAAGAGTTCATCACATAGGCAGCACGCAGCCAAGCGCCAGGCGAACCTGCACATTTGCGCACTCTAGCCAGAGCGTTTTCTGCTCGCATATGAAACACAAGCAATTCTTTCTAAATCCAATTATTCAGTTTAACTCACTGAACAAGTTGTATTTGCTAATGGAAAATATGTGATTTATGATTATTTCTTCTACTAAAGATACCAGTCTAAGCGTTTTCTAGTCTTCACTAGTTTTTAATGTCAATCTATTTCCAGTTTTTTCTCAATATAACTCTATTTATCAATTTTAAATATTTTCAATAATATATAATCTCTTTTACAGAAATCCATGTTGACAAAATTTATGGGCCAAAATTGCTATGGGCCGAAAGTTACATGGGCCAAAAATTTACATTGGCTGAAATTGACATGGGCCGATTTTGTTATGGGCGGAAATGACCCGGAATCAAATTAAGATGATAAAACTCATTTTGCCTTCTTATTCAATTTTTCCTTCTGTCACTCCTATATTACACATATGGACGTTTTTCGTCAGAATTTTCGCAGCAACTACTTAATTTAGGGTTATGAATTTTCGTGTACACTTTCAGATTGGCAAAGTGTATTATTTAAATGAAAATTAAGGTGCTACTCCTCATTTTGTCTTCTTTTTCAAATTTTCAATGATTCTTTCTGTCACTCTTATATAACACATATGGACATTTTTCATCAAATTTTCTCAGAAACCACTTGATTTAGGATTATGAAATCTTTGACATTTTTGTCGTTTCTCTGAAAGTGTTACAACCTCTGATGGCTATCGCCAGGGGTATGTGAGCTTTGCTCACTTCTTGCTATATTTGCTGTGATGCAGACAATACAAATGTCTTTTTGCTTGTTGTTCGTGGTATAATTATCATACACAGAGCTGCCAGTTCTGTATATGGAGACTGAAAAAAACAAGTTTTTCGTTTGGTGCTTTTATCGTGTAAAAGCCAAAATTGGAGAATGTAGTGCTCTGCTGTGGTATTTCAACTTCGGATCCAAGCTGGTGCAAACTACAACTTGTGTACAGTTTTATTTTAATCAATTTAGTCGTGAGGTGAACAACATAAGTAATGGGTTGTACACTAAGTTCTTTTTTGACTTAAAATGACCCCAGAGTGCCACCCATTACTACTTACAACCTTCAGGTACCTCAGGACAAAATGATTCAGACAAAGCATGGGTGGATCCAGATGGGTACAGGGGGTTTTGACCCCCTGAAAAATTACAAAAAAATAGAATTTCTTAGCAAGATTGGTCAGGATCCCTTGAAAATCACAAAACTACCAAACCAGCATTCAATTATTGCCCATAATTGGACCGCCAGCGAAAATCAGTTTAATGGCATTTTGCTGAAGGGCCAATGATGGCCCATTTATAGTGGTATTTGGACCCTCTATACCCTCATCAACTAAAAAACATTATCAAATTTGGACCCCCCCCCTGACAAAATTTTCTGGATCCACGCATGCAAAATACACAACTTGCATATCGCATCAGCTTCAATTTAAGACATTAGGTAATATCTAATTTGAATTTATATTTCAACAAATGTTACATTCACGCGTAAATACAACCATCGTTATGATCCAGCTTCTCATTGTGTATGAAACGTCTGAAGAAAAGCTGCCAATAATATAAAATTGGCTATCTATTATTGTCATCCAGGTGCAAGCCAAACAACTTCACAAAAACTTGTTCAAATTTACATGCTCATTACACTGAAACATACAAAATAGTTGAAAAGTCTGTGAAAACCTGTTTTATGGTGAAAAATACTCATTTATTGAATGACCATATGTTGTAGGTGCACATTGGAATGGCCTCATAGAGGCAATTTCAATGTGTACCAACAACATATGTTACTGAAATTAGGGAAACCTATTTTGAAATATACACTAAACAAGTATCATGTCCATTGGCTTTCCTCTTTTAAACATCTCAGACTGCCAATCACTGGAACTCAGTATTAAAATACCTGTCACTATATGGCAAATTGTTTATATTTACATGACAGCTTTATCCCCAAATTTGATTTTATGAACTATGTTTTTGCTAAGCTGGTATGTGCATGGTAGTGTAGATACAGCCTTGTTATTTACATGTATCACATAATTGTGTTTAAGCCAAAACAATATCAAAAGTAAATAAGATTTACTTTGAAATTTATATATAAAGGCCATTTTTCAAGTGGGCCACCATAATTTGAATAATAGTACATCTATACCAGATAACTAGTAATGGATTATTTTAACATTTAACATGCGTTTTAATCAATGTTCATAAATTATTGCTCATTTACAAGATTTTAAGGCTTGATTTTTAAGCGAGACCAAATGCTGCCAAATGTTAATGTTTTTATTGGCTTTTTTTATATTTAACATATTCTATGTTTATATCATATGCTTAACTTGTATACATGTGTATATATGTAAATATGTTTTAGAGGGACGCATGGTAGACCTGCGTTTATGGCTAAATGTGCTGTTCTCTTTAAATAAAGTTAAAATAAAATAACCCCAAAGTGTGGGTTCGTGTTTCTAATCTATTCAACACACTGGCAGGCTGTGTATATTTTAGACTGAATTAATAACATCTACATGTATATTTATCTGGATCGGCAGTCGGTCTTGCACCCATATTTTGTCAATTGCTCCCATGACTCACATTCTGTCAATTGCTCACATGACTTGGTGATTGGGGGTGGGGGAGGTTTGTCTAGAGAACTTGCCACACCTCACCATTAGCATAGTTTATCTAGCTGTACAGAATATCACGGATTCTCTGAGAATATAAAGCTGTAGATTAGCTCCACGTACATGCGGACAAACAATGGCATAACTATTAACCCTTAAAGCGCCAGTCACGACTGCAGCAGACGACATATTTTGCATCATTTTTCCTAGTTTTGGTGAAAAATAAGGTATGATACTTCATGAGAATCGTCTGCCAGCAGACGATTCTCATGAAATATCATGCCTTATTCTTTTTTTTTTGAAAAAGCAGCAAAAAAATTTGAAATTGTCGCCTGCTGCAAGTTATAGTTGGCTCTTTATGGGTTACATTACTCTCTCACAATGGCGTCTATTTTATAGGTTACTCTCCTAATTACCCTTCACTTGGAACAAATTGGACTGCAGGTGACATTATCAGAAGCTCTGGGGCAGCTCTAACTCTTATATTCTCTACTGATGGTAGTTCCAGTCTTCGCGGGGCTGAGGGAGAATACTATCAGGACACTAGAGGTATCACTATAAAGCTTGACGCATCATACGCCGATCGCCGATCCAGAGGGGGGAGACAGAGGATCCAGAACCCCTCCCCCTGAAACGTCACAAAAATATAATATAAAATATACTTGAATACTGACGCAGTTTAAAATTGACATGCTATTATGCTTATTGGTAGGTGTTTATAATATATTCAGAGCTTTTCCGTGTTGTAGATTCACAAATAAAATGACAACAAAATTTGATAGTAAGTTCAACAATTCTTATTTTAGGAACTGCTCACACAAGCATATTACCTAAAATGATACAATATGGTGACAACTTTACTAAACACTTCTAGTTCCTAACAATAAAACTACACCTACCCATTGTTACACTTAATATGTAACATTATAAAGAATGTGAACTCATACTGAAAAAACCTTATGACAAGTCAATTCGTACTAGAGAAGAACCTTATATCTTTGATTTCATTGGCTTCATTAAAAACCAGTTCATAAAAGTTATCCCTGTCAAAACTAAAATTAACTATATGGTCACAGAAACTCTTAGTCACAAAAACATTGCTAATTCAATGCTAAAATAATCTCTGATCATTCTGTTCTGTAAAATTGATGTTGATTTACATCAAAGAGCAACATTTTTACTTTAGCTAGCAGAGTATTCTAGATATACAACTTCGTTTCTGGACCTCATTTGTTCATGTAGAATACTGTTCTATGATACCATTGATGAGACTCTGTTACACTTAATCCTGGTCACAACACCAAAATATGGATACTCTAGTTCATTTTGAATGTAAAGGAAACGCCTGGTCTTCTTGTTTTCACATGTTTATTGTTATGATATTATTTTTCTTGAACCATAACATGCAGGGTATGAGGTATTGATACATGATGGCTTGGCTCCATAGTGCCATGACATGGGGTCGCAACCTTAGGCATTTTAGACCATTTAATCATTTGAAGTTGTCTGAACATGTTTTTTCTAGAAGAAAGGTGTAGGTAGATTTAAAAGCAACGTCCATCTGTGAAGTTATTGTTTCATTTCAACTAAATGATTAACTTTGCTAAAACTGACCTTCACCACTAAGAGGTAAGAAATGACAATGTTACCTGTTTTGGGTTTTCATGAAATTTGGCTCAGATCAGCAGGATATATATGACATGTTTGTATGATAAAATGGTATCTTGACAAAGACTAGAACATATCTATCTTTGAAATTGAATTTTGATTTTTTTTTAATATTTTAAGGAAAAATATTGAAATTTTATCATTATTTTATCAGAAAACGTAAACCATAATTTATCAAATAGTTTGTGGTATTAATATAATGCCTGTGGTATTCTGGAGTTCATCTAGATGACAAATCATGGTAATAAATAAAACTTCAGATTCAGGACATAGAAATTTAGAGACTGGTATTAACTCAAAGTTGGAGTATGTCAGGGTTGCCTCCTAAGCATTATTATTAACTTTCTAATTCAATAAATATATTTTCATAGTTTTTATATGTTGAGTTATTAATGTGCAAAGTTTAAAGAAAATCCATGGGTGGGCACAAATGTAAGTACCCCTTTATATAGTGGAAAATATATTTCATAACAATTTAATAGCATACGAAGAATTTAAATAAATATTCTGGCTTTGTCATCTATCGATGTTGTTTTGTGATGAAACCTAAATGATAAATTGTCTATTTACAGCTGGCTCAAGAGAAATATGCTGTCAAAATTCTGATATTATTACTAAAATAAATGGCATAGGATTAAAAACAAACTCTCAATAATAACATTATTTTTTTGTTGACAATGTATCTTACCTTAATACTGTTCAAGATGACGAAACCAAAAGTGTCAGTTTAGATTAATAATAGTGTATTTACCTTCAGCTGTAACAAGTTGATATCAGTGGAGACGAGAATGTTGACATCACCATTTCGAGGTGAAAAGACCTTATATTTTTTTTTTGCGCGCGCAAATGGGCTTTATAAACCAATGGATGTGGAAAATCCTATATAGTAATGAGCATGCATTACGAGTTTCTTTTTCACCTCACAAGGTTTACAAATCTCATATATATATATATATATATATATATATATATATATATATATATATATATATATATATATATATATATATATATATATATATATATATATATATATATATATATATATATATATATATATATATAAATATTTCAAATAGAATGAATTAAATAAAAGAACAGTCACTTATTTTTGCAAAAACAAAACAAAAGTAACATGCTTGAGTGAAAGCGTCTTTCTCATCTTTATATTCTGAAGTAACTACGATTTTCATCGTCATGTGGGTAATTTTATCTGAAGAACCTATTACATAACTTTAGGATTATGCAATTAAACTCTGTACACATTGTTTTGAATTTGTGCTCAAGGTCATTGAAGATCAGGAAATCTGTTGCTTTTTAAATTAAAAATAGTTATATTTTTGAGCTTGAAATTTTGACCTTGGCCTAAATTATTTCAGATATAACCTTGATAAGTAACTTTCTATAGCCTCACTTTGAAATCATTGTTGAAAAAGCTCAGTTTAAACTTACTTCTTCAAGTGATATATAGGTAATGCCCCTGACTGTATAGATGGTAAATGCTTCTAAATCAAAATTATAAATTTTATTTGCATGATGAAGCATGATATATTGTTGTAAAACATGTACTATATGGATAACGGTCCCATGTTTGATATGTGTAGGTTATATACAATATATTACAATATATTACAATTATACAGGAATGAAGTGGGAACGAACGTAGCGAGTGAGCCACTTAATTTCCTTATAATTGTAATTTATAATCAATGACCTCTTTACAGTTTTCTACTGTGTTTTCATGACCACGTTTCTTAAAATGGGAGCATTGACCACTTCCGGATTTTACTTAATCATTTACTTAATAATAAATATTACAAGTATTAACAACATATGTGATTAAGTTGGCCAAAATTTAAAATATCTGTGAAAAGTGACTTTTGTGAAGTACAGGAAGGGGCTTAGTAAACTATAAGAAGTTCTGTTCATTTTCTACTTATTGATTTGATGCGTTAAAGAGATTTTTCTTTGATAGCTACATGTATATACATGTAATAAATGCATAGGAATGTTTAACAGTAATTCCTTTATATGTTGTATAAGGTCCACCGTCATTTATTGTCTCTTTCTCTCGTGCAATATAGCTATCGCTAACTTACTTGCCTTCTGCAAGCTCATATGTAAAGTTACCTTGGCTTTTATGAAAGAAAGCCTCTATAACGCTTACTTCACAATATTATTACTGCTGTTGTTACTGCAGTTGGGCGATATCGAAACTAGCCCAGGTCCATACACTTTTAATCATGGCTCACTTTCAATTCTTCATAGCAATATCAGAAGTATAAGGACTAATAAGTTAGATTTTGTAAAGGATTTTTCTTTGATTTTAATATCATTTGCTTCACAGAAACACATCTTGATCCAAATGTATTAACAGATAGCAACATGTTTGAGCATTTCAACTCTCTGTACAGAAAAGATCGCACGAACCACGGAGGTTTTGTACTTGTTTATATGTCTAATGACTTGCTTCATAAGCGAAAACCTGAACTGGAAGTCTTTTGCGACAAATCAATCTGGGTGGAGATTAAGGCCAGAAATAAATTGGTCATGCTCAGCGTTTTCTATAGTCCTCTCACATCAGATGAAAACTTTCTAAATGGTCTTTATCGAACCATTGAAAAAGCTTTAGAAATATCCACGAATGTGATTGTTCTTGGCGATCTAAATGAAAATCTGCTTAATTCTAATGTGCAAGGCCTTAAAGATGTAATTTTACTTAATTCACTTGTTAACGTAGTCAGCGACCCTAGCAGAATTAAAGCCCTGCTAGATCCAGTTATCATAAATGAAACAAGTATATGTCATTTTTATGCCCCCAAAGGAACTTTGGGAGGCATATAGTAATTGCACTGTCCGTCCGTCGGTCCGTCAGTCCGTCCGTCCGTCCGTCCCGCTTTTGTGTCCGTTCCATATCTCCTATATTCTTTGAGGTAGGAATTCCAAATTTGGTGTGTGGATACATCTTGGATGGCGGAGTGTCGTGTACCATTTTCGGGTCACTGTGACTTTGACCTCTGACCAAGTTTTTAGAATAATCGTGTTCGGAGCATATCTCTTATATTATTTGAGGTAGGAATCTCAAATTTGGTGTGTGGATGCATCTTGGGATGACAAAGTGTCGCGTACCATAATTGGATCACTGTGACCTTGAACTTGACCTCTGACCTAGTTTCTAGAAACTACATTGAGTCTGGTGCATATCTTCTATATTCTTTGAGACAGGAATTCCAAATTTGTTGTGTAAGTGCATCTTGGGATGACGGGGTGTCTCATGCCATTTTTGGGTCACTGTGACCTTGACCTCTGACCTAGTTTTAAGAATTATTGTGTCCGGAGCATATCTCTTATATTCTTTGAGTTAGGAATTCCAAATTTGGTGTGTGGATGCATCTTGGGATAGCGGAGTGTCATGTACCATTTTTGGGTCACTGTGACCTTGACCTCTGACCTAGTTTTTAGAATAATCGTGTCCATAGCATATCACTTATATTATTTGAGGTAGGAATCTCAAATTTTGTGTGTGGATGCATCTTGGGATGACCAAGTGTTACGTTCCATAATTGGGTCACAGTGACCTTGAACTTGACCTCTGACCTAGTTTCTAGAAACTGCATTGAGTCTGGTGCATATTTCCTATATTCTTTGAGATAGGAATTCCAAATTTGTTGTGTAAATACATCTTGGGATGACAGGGTGTCACATACCATTTTTTGATCACTGTGACCTTGACCTCTGACTTAGTTTTAAGAATTATTGTGTCCGGAGCATATCTCTTATATTCTTTGAGTTAGGAATTCCAAATTTGGTGCGTTAATGCATCTTGGGATAGCGGAGTATCATGTACCATTTCGGGTCACTGTGACCTTGACCTCTGACCTTGGTTTTAGAATAATCATGTCCAGAGCATATCTCTTATATTATTTGGGGTAGGAATCTCAAATTTGGTGTGTGGATGCATCTTGGGATGACTAAGTGTCGCTTACCATAATTAAGTCACTGTGACCTTGAACTTGACCTGACCTAGTTTCTAGAAACTGGTGCATATCTCCTATATATTTTGAAATAGGAATTCCAAATTTGGTATGTAAATGCATCTTGGGATGCCTGAGTGTCACAATTCATTTTTGGGTCACCTTGACCTCTGACCTAGTTTTTAAGAATTATTGTGTCCAGAGCATATTTCCTCTATTATTTGATGTAGGAATCCAAAATTTGGGGTGGTGATTCCTCTTGGGATGGCGGAGTGGTGCATACCATTTTGAGTCACTTTGACCTTGACATTGACTTCTGGCCTCATTTCTAGGGTTTTCGTGCTATATTACAGCTATCTTTCCTCAAATGTGTCTTATGCTAGACCAATTCCTTTGGGGGCATTCGTCACGTGTTTGTGACATTTCTTGTTACAATTAGAAAGGAATTAAGTGGAAACAAGCGTAATTAATTCCTTTTTAATTGTAAAAATGACCTATACTTGTCATCCAAGCTGATCTACATTAACACTCGACAGTCAAGATAATGATATTTATACAGTATTCTACATCTCTGGGTTTTTGAACTTTGGTAACTCAAAGTACCTACGAGTACAAGTACGTTTGTCAAGCTAAATGCGGGATACATTGTTATCTGAAATTAAAATGCTCTTTTTATCCATTCGTTTTCCCTACTTTTAAATTCATATAATGGGTATTTGGCCCTTTTTGTGTAATGGATTTTTGGCAAGTAGTGAGGAATACACCATTTAATTGAGGTCTGGCTGCACTGTGTGTATGGACAAAATCATCAGAGAAATAAAAAAACAACAACAATATTATGAAGAAACTTGTAACAGCTCGAATTTTGCTACGGATTATCCATAGTTTATCGTATCTACCCAGAAGGAAGAATTTGTTAGATAAAGCATGTTTAGGAAGAGAGACTAGAAAAGAACCAATGCGCGTATGGAGTCCCCCCCCACCAGAAAAATCACAAAATTGTTCTTAATAATACTGGTACAATCCCCTAAAAAATTACAAAGTTACCAAGCAAGCATTCAATATTAGGCCAGCATTGCCCCACCAGCGAAACGCAATTCAAATGGGGTATCACGCTCATGGTCCAATGGTGGCCCGCTTACAGTGGTATTTGGATACTCTCTCCCCCCCCCCCCCGCATTGACTAAAAAAACAACAACAAAACAACAACAGCATAAAAAAAACCAAAAAAAAACATCAACAAACAAACCAAAAAAACCTTCTATGTCGGTGGACCCCCTCTAAAAATACACTCTAGATCGGCGCATAAAGGTACATTTAGGCGTCCTTTGTGAACTAAATTAGGTCTCAAACCAGCATACTCAGTTACAGAGAATAACTATTATGTTAATATATTTTGCATGCAGCACATTAAATATCATGCTCTCCAGAGAACTCATAGGTCGATTATAAGATTGTGTTGATGCACATGCTGGGCTGTACCTTTGTTGCTCACAAACAGCATTGTCATATTTTCACACAACGAGACCAATTTGTGTTGTATACTGATATAATGACTTTTATTATTGCAGTGGTTCCCTCATGTACACCATCGTCTAACTTGACTCAGCTATTTGCCACGACTACCATTCAGTCTTTAACCTCTCCAAATTACCCTAGCTACTACGACAAGTAAGTAAACTCGTCTTACCTATATGAGCTAACTGCCTCGTCTACCAAGCAGTCTTTAATCTCTCAAAATAACCCTAGAAGCTAGGAGAAGTAAGTAAAGCTGTCTTACATAACATAACTAAGTGACACGACTAACATTCAGTCTTTAATCTTGCCAAATTACCCTAGCTACTACGGCAAGTAAGTAAAGATGTCCTACCTCACTGAGCTAACTGCCTTGACTAAGAAGCAGATTTTAACCTCTCCAGATTACCCTAGCCATTATGAAAAATGAGTAAAGCCGTCCTACCTCACTGAGCTAACTGCCTTGACTAGGAAGCAGATTTTAACCTCTCCAGATTACCCTAGCCATTATGACAAATGAGTAAAGCCGTCCTACCTCACTGAGCTAACTGTACCGGGCCGCGTAGCGCAGTCGGTAACGTGTCTTGCTACAGATGCGTGTCTGACTGCAGATCCAGGGGTCGCGAGTTCGATCGTGGTCCCGTCCCATACTTTCGTGGAGATTGATCATGAAATAATTTCTACGGTCATTCTCCTCCCTTCCGCTGATTTATTCAAGAAGGGTTGTTGTCAGTTACAAGCGAAAGTATGTGCACGAATTACTGGTTAACCGCTTGTTCAAGCCTGCCCAGGAAAAAGTGTGGTTAGGTGAACTGACCGTCCCGCAATGACCATAGCTGTTGACTTGGGACGTAAAGCATCAAAACAAACAAACAAAACTGAGCTAACTGCCTTGACTAGGAAGCAGATTTTAACCTCTCCAGATTACCCTAGCCATTATGACAAATGAGTAAAGCCGTCCTACCTATATGAGCTAACTGCCAAGCCTACCAAGCAGTCTTTAACCTCTCAAAATAAACCTAGAAGCTACGAGAAGTAAGTAAAGCTGTCTAACATAACATAACTAAGTGCCACGACTAACATTCAGTCTTTAATCTTTCCAAATTACCCTAGCTACTACGGCAAGTAAGTAAAGATGTCCTACCTCACTGAGCTAACTGCCTTGACTAGGAAGCAGATTTTAACCTCTCCAGATTACCCTAGCCATTTTGACAAATGAGTAAAGCCGTCCTACCTCACTGAGCTAACTGCCTTGACTAGGAAGCAGATTTTAACCTCTCCAGATTACCCTAGCCATTATGACAAATGAGTAAAGCCGTCCTACCTCACTGAGCTAACTGCCTTGACTAGGAAGCAGATTTTAACCTCTCCAGATTACCCTAGCCATTATGACAAATGAGTAAAGCTGTCCTACCTCACTGAGCTAACTGCCTTGACTAGGAAGCAGATTTTTAACCTCTCCAGATTACCCTAGCCATTATGACAAATGAGTAAAGCCGTCCTACCTCACTGAGCTAACTGCCTTGACTAGGAAGCAGATTTAACCTCTCCAGATTACCCTAGCCATTATGACAAATGAGTAAAGCCGTCCTACCTCACTGAGCTAACTGACTTGACTAGGAAGCTGATTTTAACCTCTCCAGATTACCCTAGCCATTATGACAAATTAGTAAAGCTGTCCTACCTCACTGAGCTAACTGCCTTGACTAGGAAGCAGATTTTAACCTCTCCAGATTACCCTAGCCATTTTGACAAATGAGTAAAAGTAAGTAATGGTGCAAAGATCAGGAATCGATACAATCAAGTACCACACCTGACCCAGGATACCAATGGGAAAGTGACAAACTCACAGAAGACACCACAAACGAGAGCCAAGAGGTCAGCCCTTTCCCAGCAGGTGACCAAAAAGCACATATAAACAGACGCGCACAAAACATAGCAAACACAAGACAGAACAAAAACATAAAAGATCCACAAAAGAAGTACCGCCTTTGAACGGTCAGTAAAATATTTTACTGGCGGGCTTAAACCGGTTTAACGGCGCCAACCTCACCCTTAATTCAGATGTGGATCAAGACACATAGATATTTGGTTTGCATGAAAGACCCCTAACTTATCAATGCATCATCTCCTAAAACATATAAATCAAGATATAACAAGGAGATAAAGCAAGGATAAAGACTCAACAGTAAATTAAACTGAATACCGGAGCAAAAGAAATCCAACAGGTAAACCCCGGTGGGCCCGACAAACAGCCAAAGCATCAGGCTCCTACCATCTCATCAATAGATTAGTCTTTAAGTCGGAACCATCATAGAGTCTGAAGTCCGACCCACCGGCGTGCAATTAAAGAGGAAAGCAAAGTTGCCAACCGTGATTGGGTTGACTACCAAGCATGCAGTCTGTTGCAATACATTAATGTTATAGCCAATCTTTTTATAATGGGAAATTATTTTAATGAACTGCGCTGAAAAATTACTAGAGCCAACAATCTTCTTCAACTTATACACCAAGTCACCATAGAAATCAGGTTCCTAAAGTCCTTGGCGCAAGAGAGATTTAAGTCCAACTTGGAATTTAGAAATCAAATCATAGTATCGTCTATAAAATTTTGAAAATGTTTTGCGAAGTTTATGATACCGATAGCCTTGTTTAAGAAGTTTCTGAGTTAACAATTTATTGCGAGTGTTGAAGTCAACAACATAGCTAGATGCTCTAGCAAAACGAATGAGTTGAGAGATATAGACTCCATAGGATGTAGAACAAGGAACATCACCATCTAAAAATGGGAAATTGACAATTTCAAAATCAAAGTCGTCACGTTTGTCATAAATTTTGGTAGAAACAATATTATTAGAAATTGACAAATGCAAGTCTAAAAACGCGGCTTCGGTATCAGAGGCATTGGCTTTATTAAGTTGGAGCTCTGAAGGGTATATTTGACTAACCATATTGTCAAAATAAACATTATTAATATTTAAAATATCGTCCAAATATCTGGAAGTAGTGTTAAACGCATCAATAACATCAGCCTGCTTATCATCAGAAAGAGACATCATAAAGTCCCTTTCATAACAAAACAGGAATAAAACTGCAACCAGGGGAGCAAAATTAGTGCCCATAGGAATCCCAACAACTTGTCTATAGAGCTTGGTGCCAAATCGAATAAAAATGTTGTCCAACAAAAAGGTCAGCGCATCGCATACATTTTGACACGACCATGCATGATATTTTTTAGGTTTTTCTGAAGTAAAAAATGCATTTCTGTCACTACATGCAAGGTAAGGAGAGCCTTCTCTCTGGAAGGTACTTTCAACAAGATCAATAAGTTTATCTTTAATTAAATTATGAGGTAAAGTAGTGTAAAGAGTAGAAAAATCATAAGTAGACAAACTGGTCGCATTGAAATCTCTAGCTTTAAGTTTATCTAAAATTTCACCTGAATTTTTAATCGACCAAAATAGGTTTTTACCAGATCTCTCATATACCTTTTCACAATATTTGATAACATGTAAAGCCGTCTTACCTCACTGAGCTAACTGGCTTGACTAGGAAGCAGATTTTAACCTCTCCAGATTACTCTAGCCATTATGACAAATAAGTAAAGCCGTCTTACCTCACTGAGCTAACTGCCTTGACTAGGAAGCAGATTTTAACCTCTCCAGATTACCCTAGTCATTATGACAAATAAGTAAAGCCGTCTTACCTCACTGAGCTAACTGCCTTGACTAGGAAGCAGATTTTAACCTCTCCAGATTACCCTAGCCATTATGACAAATAAGTAAAGCCGTCTTACCTCACTGAGCTATTTGCCTTGACTAGGAAGCAGATTTTAACCTCTCCAGATTACCCTAGCCATTATGACAAATGAGTAAAGCCGTTCTACCTCACTGAGCTAACTGCCTTGACTAGGAAGCAGATTTTAACCTCTCCAGATTACCCTAGCCATTATGACAAATGAGTAAAGACGTCATACCTCACTGAGCTAACTGCCTTGACTAGGAAGCAGATGTTAACCTCTCCAGAATACCCTAGCCACTATGACAAGTGAGTAAAGCTGTCTAATCTCACTTAACTAGCTGCCTTGACTAGGAAGCAGATGTTCACCTCTCCAGAATACCCTAGCAACTATGACAAGTGAGTAAAGCTGTCTTATCTCACTTAACTAACTGCCTTGGCTAGGAAGCAAATTTTAACCTCTCCAGAATACCCTAGCCACTATGATAAGTGAGTAAAGCCGTCTTACCTCAGTGAGCTAATGAGCTAACTGCCTTGACTAGGAAGCAGATTTTAACCTCTCCAGATTTCCCTAGCAACTATGACAAGTGAGTAAAGCTGTCTTTCCTTACTGAGCTAACTGCCTTGACTAGGAAGTAAATTTTAACCTTCTCAAATTAACATAGCGTCTATGGCAAATAACTCAAGCCATCTAGCTATTTTGAGCTAACTCCCTCAACCACCAAAAGTGTTTAACCTCTCTTAATTACTTTAGGGACTATGTCAAGTAAGCAAACCCCAGAAATCACGTCAAATCACTATCTGCCTGCCAGCGAAACAGCATCTGAATGGCCTCTTGGCTTTCTTGTATGTGATGTTTTCTTGTGTTTTTGTCACTTTCCAATTCAGTGTCCTGGGTCATCTTTGGTACTTGAAGGTTTTGATTCCTGATTTTGTCTTCTCTCTTACTTTAACCACTACAAATCACCCTAGTGACTATAACAAGCAATTAAAGCCACCCAAATATACTGAGCTAAATGCCCTATCTACCAAAAAGTCTTAGAGGGTCTGGATGGGGGATGATTAGTGAATAATGGCCCTTTTTTATAATGAATAGTGAATAAAGAGCCGAAAAAATCATGAATAGTGAATAATGAGGGCCTAAGAATAAATGAATAATCCCATTTTTTCTAACGAATTGAAGAAAAAAATAATGAATCGTGAATAATCAGATTTCTTTACCACCTTTCTGACTTTTAATGAGTAATTGGTCTTATTTTAATGAATAACCCAACATTTTAATGAGATGAATACTGGGCTAAATTTTTAATGAATGAATAGTGAATACCAGACCCCTATCCAGACCCTCGTTTTAAGCCTCTTCAAATTTTTCTGGCGACTATGACAAGTGAGTAAAGCCATCCGACTATACTGAGCTAACTGCCATGTCTACCAAGAAGTCTTTGGCCTCTCCAAATTTCCTGGTGACTAAAACAAGCAATTAAAGCCATCCAAATGTACTGAGCTAACTGCCATGTCTACCAAGAAGTCTTTAGCCTCTCCAAATTTTTATGACAAGTGAGTAAAGCCATCAGACTATACTGAGCTAACTGCCATGACTACCAAGTCTTTAATCTCTCCAAGTGACCCTAGCGCCTATGACAATCAAGCTATACAGGTCCAATTAAAAAGTTATTTCATTGCGCAGTATTTCAAAAGTTTTTTTCACATTTTGATTATACATGAATGGCCTATGTTTTACCATACATGTATTTTAATTATCATACCATTTTATTTTTATAAATCATATCAAAGCGTATAATCAAACAACATTGTAAATATCAAATACATTCCAATGAAAACACAACAACATACTTAAGTATATTCCAATGAAAACTCACCAACATTCTTGTTTTATTCACATAGTATGCACACATCATAAAGTCAGTATTTCGTTCCACCTCCCTTTTCTTTAATAAGATCTGCAATTCTCCTTGGAATTAAATTGTAAAGTTCTTCAAGAATGTTCCGGGCTACACTATACCACGCTCCGCAATCTCGTTTCCATATATCTTCTTTTTACACATGATTCGGTTGCCAATCTCTTTCTTCATAATATTCCTAACGTTCTCAATGGGATTCATGTTGGCAAATTCCCTGGCCATTCCAGACAATGTGTTTCTTTACATTTTAGGAATGTTCTAGTACTTTTAGAGCTATGGCGTGGTGCGAGATCATGCATCAAAATATATCATTTCTTTGGGAACACAAGGCATTCACATGAGTCTGTATTTCGCAGTCATAACCATCGACGCTGTTGTCGTGTTTGGCGCAAGCAGAATGAGAAACATTACGCTAAGTGTGTGCAGACTACTGTAAAATCGCCAGTAAGTGTGCAAGTTTAGGGAGCTGTAAGCAGAAGAGAAAAACTCCTATAAAAGTAAATGGTAACATGGATACTGCAAAATACCAGAGTGATATTATTCTTGATATTGAAATGACATTGCGCTGTGTTTCAACAGAAGTGCTATATCTGTATACATGATCTTGAGGCCATGCCATAACTCTAAAAGTAGTAGAACATTCCTAGAATGTAAAGAAATATCTGTTTGGGAAGGCCTGGGAATTTGCCAGACATGAATCCAATTGAGAACGTTTGGAATATGATAAAGAAAGTGATTGGTAACCAAATTCCATATACAAGAGAAGAGGTGTTGATCAAGTATGTGACACATGGTATATTGTAGCACCAAACGTCCTAGAAGAACTGTACAATTACATGTCAAGGAGAATTGCAGATCTTTATAAAGCAAAGGAAGTGGCAACGAAATATTGGATTTATGGTGTAGGCGTATAAGTATGTTGTTGTGTTTTCTTTGGAAACTATTTAATTAAAGGGTGATGTTTTGTTTTCTTTGGAATTTATTTTCAGTGTGTTGTTGTGTTTTTATTGGAATGTATTTGATATTTATATACAAATGTTGTCGAAATAAAATGGGGTGATAATTAACTCACCATCAATAGTAAAACATAGACCATTAATGTATAAGAAAAATGTGAAAAAACTTTTGAAATATTGCGTAGTGAAATAATTTTTTAATGGACCTGTACTCAGCTAACTGCTTCGACTAGGAAGCAGTGTTCAACATCTCTAAATTATCCAAGCGACTATGAAAAGTAAACAAAAGGATAAAAATGTATGGAGCTAACTCTCTCGACTACCAAGGGACTGTGATATGTAAGTAAAATCATGTAAATATGTTAGACATACCAATATTCTGCTGTTGTATAATTTGGTATGTTCTCTCTATTTCAGAAGAATCTGTACTTAAATGCAACCACATGTTTTATTGTCTATGGGATGTGATGCGGCTGTTATCTTTTTTGGCTCTTACCCACAGTGCCTGCAATGAACATGTAACCATTGTCATGCAGTGTGATTGTATGTACCACACTGCTCCCAAAATTTTTACATTTTATTCTACATCATTCCAGTTGTAAGTTTGTATTTACAATTAGAGAAGAACACAGTGTAAATCTTGATCAGATGGCTTTTGTAGAAGTCAGCTGATCAGGGTTTACAGTCTTTTGAAGAAGGAGTAAGTCTGAATTCATCAGGATAATGGTCAACTGAAGAGATTTCCAACAATGTGGCATTTGACGGGTGTAGATTCAGACAATCGTGTGCAGCCTCCTGTAATGCTTCAAAACTCCAAATGATGTTCAGTCAGTAGCTTAACACTCATAGAATATTCAAGCGACTGGGTATCCTGGGTGTGGTACTTGATTATATCGATTCCTGATCTTTGCACCCTTACTTATTTTTAACAAGGGCTCTGATCAGACTGCGCATCTGTGCAGGCTGATCTGAGGCTTTGCTGGTCGCACATACCACATGTCCCGGCTCATTTAATTTAACATATGACTTTCAGCAAAATATTCTATTATGTGATGTATGTGGACCTTATGTATATGGAATCCTGGAATGGACATTTTCTTCCTTTTATGCGAGAAAATAAATCATAAGGAGAAAATCAGAAAAGAAATTTAAACAAAAGATCAGAATGGAAATTAGAACAATACTAGAATTACGTTGAATAAACGGCATAGTTAGTCGTTTAAAACCAAATACGAGTATTTCAGCAAATGTGAGAATGGAATCGGTAACCAGAAAACATAATAGAAATAAAAATTGATTAGAATGGAAATTAAAACAAGAGAACAGAATAGAAATTTTATCAAAAAATAGGATGGAAATTTAAACAAGAAAAAAAAAGAAATAAAAACATTAAATCAGAATGGTAATCTAAACACAAAAAAGTTATTATCTTGAACAAACGAGATAAAAAGTCGTTTAAACGATTTATTTAAGCAAATTATATGAAAGATTTTGAACAAACAACATTTATTGTTTTATATCCCATTCTGTTTCTAGTAATAATTAATTTTCTTGTATATAAAAGAAAGAAAATGTCCCTTCAAGGATTCTGCAATCATTGGCGTAGCACACAATGCGTAATAAAAATAGTAACATTCAAGGGAGGTCACTTTATGTGATAAAATGATTTTCTATACAATAAGGAACTGCTCGTAAAGTAAAGAATACGTTCCCTCTGGGGGCAAATCTTTCTTTTATGAGAAGTTCCCATTTGAAAAACGACGCTATCGAAGAGAATCATTGCTTGATCAAGTAGTCTCCCTTTGATGTGCGTAACTTTTGCAGCGTTCTGGCTACGCCATTGTAAAAGAATGAAAATGTTCCTTCAAGGATTCTGTAATCATATAAGGTTACACTTCTTCATCCCTTGTTTTCCAGTAATGATCTTGTATATTGGCTTATTACAAAACCATCGGAGGACAATTATATAAGCATATACGTCGAGGATTTAGACTTAGAATATTCTGCTGACTGTCAGTACGACAGTCTAACCATTTATGATGGTAAGTACTATTCCACAAATTGTTTATGACAGAAATGTAAATAGAGAATACTAGGTGTCTTTTGATATCAAGTTTACCAGGCAAGGCTTTGAGAACGCTTGTTGACATTGGGAGGCTTGCCAAACGATTCAACATGGCTTTTCAAAGCCGAGCCTGGTAAACTTGATATGAAAAGACGTGAGCCTGGTATTCTATCATTTGTTTATCCATTGCTCCACTCTTAAAACTAGGGATTATGATGTAATTGTCGTATTTTTGTTGATTCGTCGTCATTGGTGACGGCATTCAAAAAGTGCAACGTCAAAATGATCTGATACAGGCACATGCCATGTGATAGACAACGTTTATCAGGCAACGTGCAACAATGCAGTTAATATGAGAGCTCTCTGATAAGGTAAATCCACAAACCTTTATAACTTTCAATAACTGTAAGATCTACTAATATCTTAAATTTAGTACCAAAACATATTATGACCTTACTGTTGGTATAATGCTTTAAATGTTTACTGTCGTGAGTTGGCTCTCGGTACCGTTAGTTTAACAGGTTACAGGACCCAGGGCGACGACAGTAAACATTGCGCTTACTGTATCTCCTTGTTTAATAGTACATTTTTTTTATTTATTCTACCAATTCTCTCAAACATAAATGTGTTGCTGAAAAAAATGTCGGTGACGGTTAAGGTGTATAATTATACTAAATGCACAAAATACGAAACTTGTGGGCAGCACGTGGAAATTAAAATGCATTTTAATCCAAACAGTTTTAAACTTTCGAAAATATTATGTAACATGGTCCAATATGTGTCCTGGAAAATTAAATAGAAGGGCAAATAATCATATAACACTAATTATTACAAAGTTTAAACTTTCACTCTGTGAGCAAACAATTTGGATCCAGATAATCAGACCAGACCTTTTGCTGGTGCTGATCTGGAGCCAAACTTCAGTAAAACTTCATTTTTTCGAAATACTTGCTTATTCAGAATAAATTTGGTGACACACGGGATTCAGAGACTAAGGAATATGCATACACTATCTAATGATGACTCATGGAGGAGTCAAAATATTTGTTGTTTTTTTCCTGTGGGGGAAGGGGTGACGGGGTCCGCGTCAGTCACCCTATATAATAACAGTGTTTATAATCTAGGAAACACATTTTATCAGTTACCTCTCATATTAGCTGCATTTTTGCACGTTGCCTGATAAACGTTTTCTCACTGGCATGTGTCTTTATCAGGTCATGGTGACGTTGCACTTTTTAAAATATGTCGCTTATGACGCTGAATCAACACAAAAATCTAAAATTACGTCATAATCGCTAGATAGAAAGTGAAACAATGGGTAAGCTGATAAAGAGAATACCAGGTTCGCATCTTTTGATATCAAGTTGATCAGGCTCGGCTTTGAGAACGCATGTTGAATCCCTTGGCACGCCTCGCGATGTCAACAAGCATTCTCAAAGCCTTGCCTGGTAAACTTTGATGCATTCTTTGCTTCCAAAGGATACCTTTTTAAGAACATATTTGACTTCACTACGGCTGGTTACTGGGACTATGTGGCGGCGGTAGAACGTCTCCCTGCCCTTCACTATAGTGTAGATTTTATTTTCTTGTCCTTCGGGATAATGGGTTTTATTGTGGAACTTTAAAACTATTAGATGGGCACTGATGAGGCCTAAATGGCCGAAACTAGCTAGTCTGGCCAAGAAAATTTGCACACTCTAGTTTCAGTTCTTTGATGCATTCTTTGCTTCCAAAGGATACCCTTTTTTGAACATATTTGATATCAAAAGACACTCACCTCGTATTCTCTATTTGTCAGTGATTTGTGTTTTTATAGTCGTGTCATGTACCCTACGTTTATTCAGTGCTTTCTGGAAATTTAATCTCATCGTCAGAAAAATGTTAGCTGTATTGCTTCTTAACATATACTATGCTGATTATGATAATTGAGCCGCGACATGTAATTTCCAACAATGTGGCATTTTGACAAGTGTAGACTCAGACGAGCCTGTACAGCCACCTTTTAAGCTTAGAAACTCCAAATGGTATTTGGTCAGTAGCTAGACAGTCATAGAATGTTCAAACGACTAATAAAGGATCTGATCAGACTGCGCATATGCGCAGATTGATCTGAGGCTTTGTTGGTCGCACATTGTTGGAGATCTCATGTCATGGCTCATATTGAGTTTGTTTGTGATGACTGTCATTTATTTCCCTGTTTGTATGAATGTTTTAAATATGACGTGGCAATGTCTGTTTTGCAATCTGAATTATATATTGAATGTATTTTTTTCATTCTTAAATTCTAAAAAGTTTGCAGTTGATAAGGGTGGGTAATTCTATGAAGCAGAATATTGGTTAACCCTTTACCTCATAGAGAGGCCTTTTCACACTGTTGAAAACAGAGCAGACCCATATCAGACAGCTTCAGAGCAGACCATGATCAGACAGTTCCAGAGCAGACCCAGATCAGGCTGCTGATATATCTGATCATGCAGAAGTGGACCTGGCAAGTAATTTCTTTGTTCCATGTACAAACGTGAAAGTTTATTTATATAATTATTCATATTGGGCAGAGCCTAGCATGAATATTTATGAAAGAAAGGTTTGTTCTTCTTCTTCTGCATACTGAACTTGGGTCTTCATAGACCATGAACAGTTCAAAGAAAGGTAGGGCATGGTAATGGCACTCAGCCTGGCAAGTTGACTATATACAGTAAAAACTAAACTATACTGGCGGGCTTAAAAAACGCTACACTAGGAAAGCAGCTTTAATATATGTCTAAAAAATGAATGCAGAGCAAACAAATCGATTGTATATTAAAGAGTGTGCATTTATAAGTATCATGGAAAATGTGTCCATTTCAAATTAACTTAAAGCATTTAAAATGTAAATTCATTGAAAAAGGGGTCAACTCTTTCATTTGACAAAACTTATCAGTGAAAGATCCCATATTTCTTTAAATCTAGAAACACCAGAAGCATCAATTGTGCGTCATGAAACTTGTAATTCATCGAGGCATGGCTTTCATTTTTATTGGTAGGTCTGTGATACAGCAGTTCTGCTTTGTTGGCGTTAATCTGTGTGCACCCGTTCACTCGATGACTTAAGCACTCTGCTACTTAAGAAATGTTTCATAGACGAAAACAAAATACTAAGCAATAACGTGGTCGAGTTTAGTTGTGTTATTAAAACTTAGGTGTTGACTGAAGAAGCCACTTCATGATGACATCATCGAAGCAAAAAAAAAGATTACATTCGACTGTCTTTTGTAAGATATAGCAGGAAGTTAGTGTAGCGTTTTTAAAGCCCATCAGTATATTTACAATCTGGCTTCTATAGTAGTTAGACGAAGTAGATCACTCCCGAACTAAAATCTACCAGGGAGGAGGCTGACACTACTCTGACTGGAAGTTGGTTCCAGTCTCTAACTGTTCTGGGAAGGAACGAGTTCTTGTAGTTGTCATCTTCGATTCTCTCCTGGAAGAATCTATGTTGGCCTCGTGTGCGTGAGTCACTGCTGTGTAGATACTTCTCTTTTGGTACATCGACTAAGCCGTGTTGAATTCTGTAGGACACTGGAAGCCTTTTTGAGGCGTGACATGAGATTTCCAACAATGTGGCATGTGCGACCAGCAAACTAAGGCTCAGACCAGACTGCGCATACGTGCAGTCTGGTCAGAGCATTTGCTAGTCGCTGGAATATTCTATGAGCGTTAAGCTACTGGCCAAACAGCATTTGGTGTTTCTAAGCTTAAAAGGAGGCTTTACAGGCTCGTCTGAGTCTTCACTTATCAAAATGCCACATAAGTGGAAATCATGTGGTACGGCTCATCTGTCTTTCTTCTGGCTATTTGTCTTTCTTCTGGTTTATGGGAGTGGGTAAAGTCGGATAAATTCGGACAGTCGGCTTAATTTGGACAGGGACCATGTTTGTTTCATATTTTAATTATTTGCAATAAAAAATAAATTAACTAAGCAAACAGTGAAAATCCTGATGAGACGGCTCATAAGGAGCCGTCTCATCAGGATTTCCCACTGTTTGCAAATGTATGTCCGAATTTACCTGATGTCCGAAGTTACCCGACTTTACTCTTGTTTTCTTTACAGGTGCCTGTACGTCGTCTCCCGTTCTTGCGTTCGTATGTGGTTCAAATAACCCAGTGGTAGAAGACAATACAGGGCTCTATTACCTGGTTGAATTTAGAACAGATGGTTCCGTGGTTAATCTTGGGTTTGAGCTTTTCTATTACATTGGTAAGTTTACACTGTGTTTTTGGAACCATTTTTCAGGCAGGCTCAGCGCAAATGATAATGAAATTAATCCTGTTAGTTGGGCATTTTTAATCATTCTCGCACATCAGATCAGGATTTTCATTGTTTTGCCCGCATGAGATAATTTTCTGGATGCCTTTTGCAATTGTTTAAATAAAATTGAGGTATTTAGTGGTGAGCAAGAAAAAGAATCCAGTATTCATGCGAGGATGTGATAGAAACATCCATCCTTCACAATAACCATTTGTCATCATTAGGCAAGCCTCGTGATACCAATCAGCGATCCTCGGGACAGATTTTTCTATCACAGCCTCACACTAATGATGGATTATTAAATTATCATATTAAGCCGCACCTGGAAGTAAAATAAGCATGCATTAAAATTGATAATTTACTGTAGGTTTACAGGTTTTCAGGTTCAAGTTACGTTGTGAAATAATGCCCATAACATGATGTGGTTATTCATGTATATATTCATTAGAAAGTCCTTAGATAAACAGGAGTTATTGCCTTAATTTCGATGAAAAAAAAGGCTGTCACGTGAGGGCTTCATACATTGGTTGTATTTCAACTCACGCACATGGTCGTCAAGTGACGTCATTGTTATGTTAATGTGACGTCATCATGTAAAATTGCATCTTAGCTTATTCAGAGACTTCTGGAAGCTTATTTTAAAGGAAAAAACATTGGTGAGCAAGAAAAAGGATCCATTACGGGTGTGAGGGTAGGATAGAAAAATCTGTCCCTTCGGACCACTGTTTGTCATCGCTCGGCAAGCTTCGTGATGCCAAACAGCGATCCTCAGGTCAGATTTTTCTATCCTACCCTCACACTTATGATAGATTCTTATACTCTTCATCAATACCATGGGTTAGGTTCTGGGCCCAGACTTATGATGATGTACCTTCATTATAACTATTACAACAACGCAACTAGCGATTTAGCAATATACTCTCATAAAGCATTTCAAGATAAGCTACCAGAAGCATAAAATAGACAGTCTATTATTGTCATCCAGGTGCATGACAAACTACACGAGAAGTTGTTCATTTCTACATGCTCATTTCTTTGATAAATGAACATGGTTGAGAATTGGCTTAAAAAAGCTTATGGTAAAAACCTCATTTATTGAATAGACATATGATGTTGGTACACATTGGAATAGCCTCATAGAGGCAATTCCAATGTGCACCAACAACATAGGTTTCTGAAAATAAGGATGAAAACTATTTGAAAATTTTTGAAATTTACATTTCCAAGTTTCATGTCCATTGTCTTAACCTCTTTTGAACGTTCCAAACTGCCAACCAGTATTAAATTCCTGTCACTCTACTGCAAATCGTTTATATTTCGCGACGGCTTTATCTTTAAATTCGAGTTCATGAACTACCTCTTTGCTAACTTGATAGTTGCGTGATTGTAAGTAAGCTGTGATAATTACCATGCGGCTGCCATAGAATTATAGACTGAACATAGTTCAACAACTAAACAAAACTGAGATACACTTGTGGCCGCCATAATATCTTATCACTGTTTGACTTATGAATGTGGGCACCCTACATGAGAGGAAACTTGTATTGTAAAAATACCAAAAATGTAAGGCTTTTTTTTCTAAGCTACACCAGTAAATTCAATCACCAAAAACGGTGAGATGTTGTCTCAAGTCTAGCAGCGTACTTGTCAGATGTAGGCTAGTGAATTGTGTCTTGCTTTGTCAATGCTCATAAGCTCTTCCAGTCACATTGCAGCCTACTTTTTGTACCAGACAACAGATGCTTTGCATTACAACCACGCAACTAGCAGGTTAGCAAAGAGGTAGTTCATGGTCTCCAATTCGGAGATATAGATGTCATGCGAATATAAACAATTTTGCAGGAGAGTGACATGAATTTTAATACTAATTGGCAGTTTGGGATGTTTAAAAGTGGTAAAGACAATGGACGTGATACTTGAAAAATATAAATTTCCAAATAGTTTTCTTCCTTATTTTCAGTTACATATGTTGTAGGTCACATGGGTACTTACAACATATATCTTTTCAATAAATGAGGGTTTCACCATAGTTTTTTTAACAAATTCTCAACCACTTTTATTTATTCAAAGAAATGAGCATGTAGAAATAAACAACTTTTCATGTAGTTTGTCATGCACCTGGATGACAATAATAGACTGCTTCTGGCAGCTTATCTTGAGATGTTTCATGGGAGTATATTGCTAGATTGTTATTTGCTTGGTTGTAACGTTCGTTAGAATAAACCAAATCATGTCCAAATTACGATTTCAAAGTAATTCTAAATAGAATCTGGCAATCGTAATCATGCATAATTGATTTTATTGAACTCGTTGAGAAAACGTTTTGTGCTGACATCCATAACAACATTGTGTGCATAATAAATAAATCAATTCACGTCAACATTATGATTTCAAAGCAATTCGAAATAGAATCTGGCAGTCGTGCTTATGCATGATTGATTTCATTGAGCTTGTTGAGAAAACGTTATGCAATGAAATTCATAACAACATTGTGTGCATAATAAAGCAATCAATTCACGTCCAAATTAAAGATTTTAAAGTAATTCTAAATAGAATCTGGCAATCGTGCTCCTGCACAATTGTTTTCATTGAACTGGTTAAGAAAACGTTATATGTTGACATCCATCACAACACTGTGTGCATATTGAATAAACCAATTCATGTCCAAATCAGGATTTCAAAGTAATTCTAAATAAAATCTGGTAATCATGCTCATGCATAATTGATTTCATTTTACTCGATGCGAAAACGTTATGTTATGAAACCCATAACAACATTGTGTGCATCATGAAAAAATCAATGCACATACAAAGTATGATTTCAGAGTAACTCTAAAAAGAATCTTGTATTCATGCTCATGCATAAATGATTTCATTTATCTCGTTGCAAAAAAGCAATAAAATACTCGGCAAGCCTCGCATTTTACCGCGTTTCCCCAAAACATCTAATAAATACAATAGGGTTAAGTCAGGTAGCTTCGGACATCAGGTAATTCTGGACAGCCACCCTGTTTGTATTATATTTCAATTGTTGGAATACAAAAATAACTTAACAAAGCAAACAGTGAAACCCTAATGAGAAGCCGTCTCATCTGGATTTCCACTGTTCTGAAATGTATGTCCGAATTAACCCAATGTCCGAAGTTAACTGACTTTACTCTAATACATAAACACTCATGTAAGGTCCTCTCTCAGGCCTATAGTTAAGAGGGCGTACCAGACAAAATAATTTTCTTACTTCTCAACCAAAACATATGTTGTGGGTACTCAAAAGAACCGTCTCAATGAGACGGTTCTTCTGAGCAAGCAAAAAATATGCTTAAAGTTATGGGTAAGAAAATATTTACAATTTAAAGCTGAAACTTTTTGTTTATCTAAACCTATGCCTCTTTATCATTTTAGGTGACTATGATAATGATGATGAGGAGGAATTTGATGTAATGACAATACTTCGATATGTGATCCCAGCCGTCATTATCCTAGGAGCTCTTTGTGTATTCGTTTTCATTGTCTGTAAACATAAGTGCCAGAAGCGAAGCCGTGTCAACAACACAACCTATTCGCATTATCCTATCACAAGTACTACTAAGATAACTTCAGCACCTAAGCCTAACGCACCTGGCACTAAAGCTTCAGAACCTTATCCTACCGCACCTGGTATTGACAAGATACCCCACAGAGGAATAACTAGAACCCACTCCACTCCAGGAATGAAGCTTGCTCCAGGAAATACACAAGGCCAACCGGGTGGTCCGGGGAACTTTGTTTCACTTCCTCCGCTTTCTGGTACCCTGCCGAGCTCAAAGCCGAAGAGATTGAGTACTCACCAGCTCTGGCAGCAATTGCAGGCACAGTACGGAACCAACATGAAGAAAGCAACACAAAAACATAAAGTCAAGTATGCACCTCAAGAGCCTGGGTCTACTGTGTATGGAATAGATACAACTGATCCAGTGTACCCGCCAAATTACCTTGAGATATCAACAAGCGGCACAACAGATGCTCCGCTGCCATTGATGGTGCCTGAATCCGAGTTGGCACCACAGCCAACTGCTTTGCCAACGGACAGCACAGCAGTGCCACTCTCTTCCACTTATCTCACATCGGGTGAGGCAGACCAGGTCACCGACGCCTTAGAAGCGTTCAAAAAATAAACTTTCTGCCAATATTATTGTCTTAAAAAGTGTGTCTTCCTATTGTGTTTGCATCTAGATATACAGTACCCACTACTTTGATCATGGAACAAACGATATGAACCCAGGCCCCGCATGCGCGGATCCAGAAAGTTTTGTCAGAGGGGGTCCAACTTTGACAACGTTTTTTTTAGTTTGATGAGGGGAGGAAGGATTTAAATACCGCTATTAGCGGGCCATCATCGGCCCGCCAGCGAAACGACTTTTAAATGGCGTTTCGCTGGCGTGCCGATGATGGCCCTATATTGAATGCTGGCTTTGTAGCTTTGTGATTGTTAAGGGTTTCACCACTGGTTATTCATAGACAGTTTTAGATCCCATATACAGAAAATGTTTTACACGTAGCATGAATTGTACCACCTTGAAGATGTTTTTTGGTTACTTTGTTAATTAAATCTTGTATTGTAAATGGTCTCCAGTGTTAATTTACGACAAACAATAGATGGTTTCTGGCCGATTATGCAGCAACTGGTCAACTCTTGCTCTTTTCCTCCGTTGCATAATTGATATGGTTGCGTAAAAGTCCGTGTCGTACGCTTAAATAGACATGTTTTAACGGGTAAAACTCCATGTATTAATCAAGCAATTCATATGCTGTTGATGTACGTCTTGTGTACATTACATAACTGAGCCGTGACATAAGATTTCCAACAATGTGGTATGTGCGACCAGCAATGGCTCAGACCAACCTGCGCATACGCGCAGACTGATCAGAGCCTTTGCTAGTCGCTTAAATATTCTATGACTAAGCTACTGACCGAACGTCATTTGGAGTGTCTAAGCTTTAAAGGAGGCTACATAGGCTCTTCTGAGTCTACACATGTCAAAATGCCACATTGTTGGGAATCACATGTATCGGCACATTGCTTCTGCGAGACATTATAGTAAAACAGAAATAAATCCATCAGAATCCAAAGGGTGAAGATGGTAACAAGTAGAACACCTTACTATTCTTGTTCTTCTAATTGGGTTCTCAGCACTTGCATCTAGAAATCAAAAGCATGATGCCGCATTAGGGCAACATTTGCTACAAGCAAAAACTCATGCATATTTCAACTATACTATGCACAATAAGTTTAGCAATGTCCTTTGTTTAGCATCTTTTTGTGCTCATCTTTGTGCAATGCCGATCAATTTCAATTGCAATGGCGAGAACAGGATCTTAGGCAAACGAAACCACAAAATTTCAGACGCCATCCTTTAAATAGGCATTTGGGGAGAGCAGGAATTGCAGAAGGGTTCAGTAAGCAAATATCACATCCGTTGTAAGTAAGGCTAAAAAGATAAGCATGTGTTTTTTCGTATGGTGGTCTTTCATCTTCCTCATGCATCATACGCCTATAAAAACTATTGGTTATGTGACAGATGTGATAGAGATTTCATACTGAAAAAACTCAGCTGCCATCAAAGACGTCAAAACGTAGTTATCATTTGATTAAACTTCTAATGTTAATTGGCATATCAATTCAGAGAATCATTTTACAAAGATATCATAGACTTACAATGTAACTCATCTTATGGTTTATTAAAATCTTACGTTACTGAAAAATTGTGCGACGCATTTGGGAGATAACGGTGACGTTAGATTTTATCTTTCGGTTCGTGCACTGTAGTAGTGAAGATATTTTATTCAACAGTATTTGTCTGAATGTGTTGGAAGGCATCAAGCAGTTTTACTTGTTAATGTGGTTCAAGAAACTCCGACTAGAAACACCGTTTAAAGGCGATAACGTAAAAGCATTAGTAAAAACGTCAAATTGTGAAAACTTAGTCCCTTAGTACTTGGAGATAGTTCAGAAAATTGCAGCATTTGCTATGCTTTTTTGGTTTTCAGTGACCAAACAATCGTTTGAAAATGGTTTCGGCTTCCCCCAATGATCAGAAATACCCACGTTTCCCGCTAGTCTTAAAGTTAAACGTCACTTTCGCACGGCCGCTGCGTTTGGTAATTCTGTATTTTTTAAATGGAAATCTTGTCAGATGATCGGTACTTGTATCTTCATGACAGCAAATGAAACTCGAGATCTGATGTGGATGGGCTCACCCAACCAAAACAATTGCTAACTTTATTGTGCATGGTATAGTTACAGTGTATCTCCGTGATTATTATTTGCTAAGTTCACATAAATGCTGATATCACAAACCTTCGTACAGATAAACCAAAAGCTTTGAAGCGTGACTCTATTTACAAAAAATGATATGTTGTTCTCGAAAAAGGAATTCAGGCATTTATTTGCATTTACTATAAAAGCTTTGACCTACACATGCATTCCAGCCAGACTGGCTCAATTTACGCATTCCGCATCAATCGTTAAAAATAGAAAGACCCAAAGGTCATTTGTAAGAGGTCGTGGTACATCTATAACTCCTGAGAAATGATTAACAGACAACCGTTCCACTAGAAAACTTACTTTGGGGTATTTGCTGAACTTTTTTATGTTGAGTAGTTGTTTATTGCAAATAATTATGTACAAATAAGACAATCTTTGCAAGAAATGTATACTCTACATGAGCCATGACATGACAAGACCAACTAATTATACTGACGAATTTTAATTATGCAACACTAACTTCCCTTTATATCTTCCAAAAGACAGTTGAATGTAAACTTCCTTTGCTTCGATAATGTCATCACGAGTTGGTTTCATCAGCAAACACTTTAGTTTTAATTGTGCAACTGAACCTGGTGACTTTACTGCTTCATATAAATTTAGGTCACTGAAACATTTCTTAAGCAGAAGAGATTTTAAGCCATCGAATGAAAGGGTACACACAGGTTAACGTCTAATGAGCGAATGGACTGTATCGCAGACCTGTCAAACAATACGAGAGTGATTCCTCGATGACTAACGAAGTCCAATACACAAATTTGATACTTCTCGTGTTTCTTAATTTAAAGAAGGAGGGAATCTTTCACTGATAAAATTTTGTCACGTGAAACAATTGACCCCTTTCTAAAAAAGTTAAATTTTCAATGCGTAAAATTCATTTTAATTGGACACATTTTTTATGTGTTACTTTTAAATGTACAGTCTTTAACACACAACCAAAATGATCGTTTTGCCTTCTTTTTTGAGACATATATTAACGCTGCTATCCAAGTGTTGCGTTTTTAAAGTCTATCAGTATATTTGTGCGCAAGGTGAAGACCTAGATCAGTCTGGGCATTTGCCCAGATAGATCAGAGCATTCGCTGTGTGCTCAGTGGGTAACCAAGGACTTATGCTTTCTTTGTGTAGACAGCTAATCAAACACAAATGATGCCTAGGCTGATCTAAGTCTTCTTATGACGCACAGCCTTATTTTGGTTTTCTCATGTCGCGGCTCACATAATGATGTACTGGATCTATCCGATAATTTCTGCTGCTGTCTCAATCTTTCTGAAAATACACATATATGTTTACAAGAAAAACCTGCAGATGAATAAAAATCGACAACATTTCGCTGGCACTGTGTATTTTGAGATTAAACCACCTTTGGTTAAAATACAGGAGGGTGTTTACAAGAATCGCACATCTATAGAGAGAAATATTTTCCGTATTTAAAAAGGTAAATTTTATATATTTCATTTACATATTAAATGTCCATGTTTACCTTTTTGACGTCCAAAAATGACGTAATTGTAACTTTAACGTTAAGCCATTTGTTCTGATTTTGGAACGACTTGGTGCATTTAATGTTCTATAGGATGTATTTCCTCCTCGAAAATTATTAAATAAGCATCAAACAGCATTTGAAATATAATATGTTTTAATGTAAATATAGATATCACATCTGGGGCTAAAGTGTTTGCCTATGTCACAAAGTAAGGCCGTCAGGCTTAATCTCGTTAAACAAACGTCGAAATTCGTTTAACCCATAAAGCGCCACCTACAATTTGCAGCAGACTACAATTTCAAGTTTTGCTGCTTATTCAAAAATAACAAATAAGGCATGATATTTCAAGAGAATCGTCTGCTGGCAGACGATTCTCATGAATAGCATACCTTATTTTTTTTAAATTAAGACATCACAAATTTTGTCATCTGCTGCAGTTGTTATTGACGCTTTAAGGGTTAATTAAAAAGGTTTGTTTGCTGAATCAAACTATATCGGTTTACCTTTGTTCACAAAGAAGCATGTAATTGTCATAGCATGCACGGTCGTCCCATCTATAAGCATAAGATGAACTGCCAAATACAACACAATCTTCCAAACCGTGCCAGTCATCAGGCTGACCAGGATACCAGTCTGTGAATGAAGGTGGTGACTTTGTCTGCGTCCATCTCCATGAGCCTTCTATCAGTTCATCTTTCAAACCGATCCATGTTCCTGGCGCCAGAACTTTACAGGAAAACATTGGGCATTGAGTGTTGGATGACCGTAAGTATTATATATATATATATATATATATATATATATATATATATATATATATATATATATATATATATATATATATATATATATATATATATATATATATATATATATATATATATATGAGCCGCGCCATGCGATAATGTGTCTTCGGGAGATTAATTACGTCATGAGATATGACGTCCTAAAGTCTGACGTAATTATTTCGCGCCACGCGTAATTAAAGAGAGCGTCATCAAAGATTACGACAATTTAGACAAGTCATGTTTAGAATAAAATTCGATTAAAATCAAGGAATTTTAGGCCGATTGTATTCTGTTGTACATAAATTAGTCATGGTCTGATCCAGCACGGGTTCCTGGTGAAAAATAAATTGTCCAAAAAGATGCGGCTTGGTAAACGCTAATTGACCCTCAATCCTAAACATCTTTGCACTCCAAAGACACTCTAACAAAAAATAAATAAATAAATAAAATAAAATAAAAAAATAAAAAGATAAATAAATAAATAAACGCCGGATACATCCCAGCTTTCTTTTGTCGACCAACCAGTGTGTCTGAACCTTTCGTATTCACATCCGAGCCGCGTGGATGGCAATTCTGGATGAAAGCAGTTACCGGTACACAAAGCCGCATTTACCGGTGGGCAAAGGCTCCAACGAGACTGCTAGATGCACAGACTTGTTTGAGCCTTCGCTTTGTGACCGTGCGTGAAATAAACTAAAATCTCACGAGGTAGCTCTCATGTATAATACACGATTTAGTTTCACACGAGAAACAATATTTATTATTTGCCACCTTGTTACGCCGCCGTTTTAAAAATCAATGTAATTCCAGATTTCTTGCAAAAATAGTTGTCGCACATCTATTGAAGCTACAATGATGAAAAAAGCACCAAATGAAAGCAAATTGATATACGCAATAGTCATTTTATTGTAGTTTCCTTGTGTCTGTTGATTTCTTATGGCAGTCATTTAAACACACAGACAAATTAAAAAATGCCATTTTTCGGTGACGTTAACGAGAATGAGAATCGTGATAAAAAAATCATTTACTGTAAAATTGCAACCATTAATTTTGTCATGGTAGTTTATACCAAAAAAAAATCTTGAAGAGCACCGTTTGGAACGGCGACTTCACCTGATAAAATAAGTTGTAATTTCTTTGAGTGGGGGAGAGTAGAGTAGTAGTCCTCACTCCAAGAAAGTTCAGCTTAATGGAACTAAATAATTGGAGAGGCAGTAACATTTCCCCCAAAGGTTCCCACTAGAAGTTGAAGTCCTCGTTCCCAGTAACACCTATAACCCACGCGCATGTGTATTGTCAACAAAGACAGAGATGCGGAATGAAACGCAGGGTAATGCTACTCTGTTTTCAAAGTCAGCGTACAGTTCAACAATTTAAGAGCGGCAAACTTTAACAATCTTAACCTACCTCCATTCTCGTCTAGGCACTGGAGATGCAGCGAAGGCAGTGTACATACGGAATTGTCAAGTCAAGACCTGCGCGATTGGGCCTCGTTTAGAATTACACAATTCAAAATACATGTATTCAAATGCCCCACAGCCAGAATTCCTTTCTTAAAGCCTACGTGGTTGCATAAAACTGGGGGTAATGTGCACTCTATATACATGTATGCAAGAGGCAAGGGCGCACTACGCCGACATAAAACTACAAAATCGAAAGGAATAGGAATGAATACCCGCACTGCCATAGCAACCAGATTTCTTTATGTCTTGATTTTTTTGGGTGAGAAAGTTTGAATATGATTTAATTGGTCGGTAGACTGAAATTCTTTTTTCAGTGAGAAGTATATTCTGCACATACGATTAAGGAATGATGAGGCATTTCGCTCGGGATAGCAAAGTCGGGTACAGTGAGGCAAATAAGTAATCCTGCTTCTATAGGCTGAGATTGTGAGCTCGAGCCACTGTCTGGTCAAACATTTCATCAAGATTATTATCCTCAATCATTGCCCCGGTTCAAGTAAGGTAGTTGTCAGTTACTGGCGAAATATGCATACACTATGAACTGGTCGCCGTGATATGCCGACTGATAATGTTTTTAAATTATGTTAACCAATTTATATTAGCCTAGTGTCCTTTTTGTGTGACATGGGCAATCAGTGTAAAACAAGATCAGACGCTACACTTTTTGCTTAGCGCATTGGGTAAAATTGTAAATTACTACCCAACAACCTTTGAATCAGAAATGGATCCGTCCTTTTGGCAATATTGTGAAAATCCATTGGGCATATATGGGTTTAGCCACAACAACAACAACAACAACAACAACAACAACAACAACAACAACAACAACAACAGTGAATAAAAGAATATACCAATCGCCGAATCTTTATTTAAACTATTTATCAAAATTGCAATACAACTTTGCAAGAAAGCATTTTTGTGATTTTATTTTTCAGATCCAGTTTTGTGTTGAATTTTTAATTACCAAGTCAACATTTTTTGCATCATGTTGGACTAGAATATTCGCTGCTGCATTGTGGTCGAACTTAAACGCGATGGTAGAAAAAAATTACCCTAAAACTAAGGAAATACGCTCGCGAACGCTTGTAATATTTTAGGTAAGGTGTGGTAATTGATTGTATCGATTCCTGACTTGTGCCCTCTTTCTTCTTTTGAAAACGTCAGTCTCCTCCTCAGTATATTATTAACAGATGTGGCTAACTGACCCTATAGGTCATGTGTAACTGCAGAACATTTCATTTTGTAGAAACAGTTAGACGGTTTTGCCTACATCATACAGATCATCAAATAACAACGTACCAGGGGTTTAGGAACTGATTTTCTATTGTGTGCTACATTTTGAGCATCGGTTGAACAAATGAGAAATCATTGCGAAAATCCTCGATATGTAGTGTCACACTTCGTTGGCTAATACTTTTATTGTTTTTCTTTATTACTTTATGTTTATGTACTCATCTAAATCGTCATTCGCGGCATTTCCAGTGAGCTGAAAGGCAACCACTTCTTTGAGAAGAAAATGCCATCTGTTTTAAGTCGCAGCCTATTTAATTTAATTTTGATCAACAATTATCATGCCGATTCTGCTGTTTGTTTGCTTGATTCTTTACGGCCCATCAACAATCTGTCAGTTATGTGGGGACGGGTCATCCTGGGTTGAACCAGTACTAAACTAGGATTAATGTGTTTTGCTCAAGGACACAACGCAATGACGCTGGTGAAGCTCGGACCCGTGGCCCCTCCGTCTCGAGTCAAGGTCTCTACCACTGATACACTGTGCTCCCCCGATTCTGCTGTTACAACGCGAAGGACAGGCCCTGCCAAATGCCCGAGAGGGCGTACAAAGTATCAAAACCTTCTCCAGGTCCCGAAGTTATAACATATTTTAGTGCTCAACTCAACTGGGCATGGAATTTATACTGTTCATAAATGTAAAGAAATGTTGGCATTTAAACAGTATATTTAAATTCGGAGAGTTTCTCCATGTAAACAAGAAAATATTTACGTTCAAGTTAACATTTTAGTTTTCATGGGTAGTTGTCGCGGCCAGGTTTTTTCGAATTTCAAAAGTCAATGAGCTAATTTGTGCCCGATTTTAAACTGAGATGTGTCCGTGATGATCCATTTTTGTGCTAGCAAAATATTGGTGCAGGAAAATATCGCACCAGTCGACGACTACGTCCATTTAGTGCACAATTACAAACGAAGGATGACATTTGCATGGCACCTCAAGGAATCATTTATATGTCAAAATTGAAGAATACGCAAGAAATGAAGTACGTTTGACTTTCGATTAAATTCCATAATTTTGTTTTACCAGCATCAGTAGGGGTAGCTTCGTCGCTACCCAGTTTCATGTTAGTAACAGCGATGGTCGGATGTCTAAAGGGGTAAAAACTTCGCAACGTTGTGAATGACTCATCGTGACGTCAAGCAACGTAAGTTCTAAAATCAACGTCAAGCCATCCAAAGTTCAAATTCCAATATCTTTTCTAATAATTTGAATATTTTGATCAAACAAAAACGAGTTTACTCGTCATATGATGACCTGTCTAAAAATCACAGAATCTCAAAATGGCCAATTTACCCCGAAGACACATTTTCCCATGGCGCGGCTCATATATATATGTATATATATATATACTGACACTGACGGATATATATATATATATATATATATATATATATATATATATATATATATATATATATATATATATATATATATATATATATATATATATATATATATATATATATATATATATATATATATATATATATACCAAATAACCAAGGGAAAATGGAGAGAAAACAAAGTTGATTAAAGGACACCAGAAACTTTGATAGCAATGTATGTTTCAGACAAGTGTGGTAACTTGACGTACTTGCATTTATTCCTCGCTCTATATCCTATGAATTTTATATTTCTCAACAAGAGCACCTAGCTGACTTCTACACTCGCAATAAATTGTTTACTCAGAAACTTCTTAAACAAGGCTATCAGTATTACAGACTTCGCAAAACCTTTTCTAAATTTTATCGCCGATACTATGATTTGATATTTAAATATCGTTTGGACTAAAATCCCTCTTACGTCAAGGATTTTTGGAGCCTGAGATCTATGGTGACTTAGCAACACAACTGTTGGATTTCTTTTTCTCCAGTTTTCAGTTTTATGTACTTTTGAGTCCTTGTCTTTGCTTTATCTTCTTTTTTATGTCTTGACATATATATATTCTAGAAGATAATTCAGAGATAAGTTAGGGATCTTCCATGTAAGCCAAACATCTATGTGTATTGATATACATCAGAACTACGGGTAATTTTGGAGAAATGTGAAGTTTAAAAACAGCTTTCACATTAGCCTAAACCTAAGTCAGAAAGGGCCATAACTCGGTCAAAAGTTAGTGAATGACCATCAAAGTCAGACTTGACTTGTATTTAATGAAGATTTACCATTCTGTAAAATTTGAATGAAACTGTTGCATTCCTTTAAAACTTTTTGGACGGAAGCCACAATTTAGTCAAAATCTAAGTCAAAAAAGGGCCATGACTCAGTAAAAATGTTGTGGATGCCCTCCACGTTGGAACTTGACCTGTATGTAATGATGCCATGCCATTCTGTAAAGTTTAAACGAAATTAATGCATCCCTTCAAAACTTATCGATCGAAAACCAAAAATGTGACAACGTGGACGACGACGACGCCAACTACGATGACGACGACACTGACGGAGACATGGTCCCTATGTGTCGACCATGCTTTGCAGGCGACACATTAACTAAAGTGTGTTCTGTTAGAACATAAAGCATTTCAGTGGAATATATACTTTTTGTAAGCAACTTGAACATCAAATTTTAGGGCTATCATTTTCCAAGGCAACACTAAATTGCATGCAAATTATATGAATGCTACTTGTTGATGATCTGTTTTATCGGCGGTATATACTTAAAATATCTATAGTAAGAACTTGAGTCGGCTGTGAGTTTTGACAATTTATTTTTCACTATAGCTAATTTCATACCGAGTTTTCCCGACATGTTCCGATTAGCTCCGTGCTCTCCCGATTAGAAAAATATCTGGCCAATCAAACAAACTTCCAAACAACATGACGTATATTTAAATAAGCATTGCAGATACCCAATGTCGACAAGTGAAAACGTGCGAATTTATGTAGTTTTCGGTTATATTAGGAATTTCTATCGCTAGATTGACTTTATAGCTTGATGCCACATTACCAATGATGTTTTTGACGATATTTTGAGTCATTCTTCAAATGGTGAAATGTTTATGTAAACACCGACTCAGTCAGTACATACTAAATACTGACGTCATCAGCCTGTAAACAACCACGGGTGCTGTTTGAAAACATAAAATTGGTTTTCGAGGTAACAATAAACATACAAAGCGGCTCTAAGTGGTCCCTTACAACTAATCCTCACTTCGTATGCAATATAATACAAGCCTGTTTGCTTACAAAACAGAATTTCTTTTGATGTTTTGATGCTGGCCTCGAGCACGTGGCTGCTCGGTCTCGTAATAATGGAACTAATTTACATTGGCTGAGAAAGTCATGTGATATAAGGCCATGTGACTCGAGTCCTGATGGAAATACGGAAAAGTACGGAAGGCCTATGAAATCAGCTGTTCTTCTAGGGCGCATTTTGTACATGGAATATTCATTTGGACACTTGTATGGTAAGAACTAATTACGCCCAAATGTCAAATAAAAAGGCGCACAGAAGCTATTTTTCATTTTCATGAAAGAAACACCCATTTTAGCTGTTTTATAGTAATGCTCTAAATTGCCATTTTGACCATACATAGGACACGTCCGTTATCTATCATAAAGCGAAATTGGTTGGTTTTATTAATATGCAACCTCAAAAAGTGAAATTCACATGCGTTTTGTAAAACTCCCAACTTTTTTTAAACAACCTGTTTCATCCTCTTATCAAGTAGAAATGAAGTTTTTACAGTTTCTTGAATAGAGTAAAACAAAGCACATCTTACATAATGATGATTTATGTCTTACATAATGCGTTTGATAAATATTATATTAGCCTGATGGTCATCTTTAACACGTAATTAGAATATTTATTAACATTAACCTGCCTAGATCTATAAATATGCTACATGCAATTATATTAAACGGACACGGCAATGATAGGCAGCCAAAGCGGACACAAAGTTTATGCTTTATGTATCACATTGTGTATAAGTACTGAGTTTCAATAACATATGTTCTGTATAAACGTATAAGGGACTGAATGCGACATTTAAGGCAACCCAATATCACCATTTACATACTTTTTTGTGTCACTTGAGTCTGCGATGCTTCATACCAAGTTTCATGATAAGCAGCTTTCTGGTTCTTTCTGGTTCTAGCATAGAAGAATGTCACTCAGTTTGTTGTTGATCCTATGAGGATAATGTCTATTTCTTGACATGAAATCGGTCATTAATGTTGAGTTAGTTAATTCAGACAGGGCAGACAGGTTCAACAGAAAATCTGACCTGATTATGCCCAGTTTTTTTCGAGATGTCTCGATGTGTTAATAAATATTTCCATACGTATGAATAGCCTTGGGCATTAATCCTGGGATTATTAATATGATGCCAGCCATATCAAACACTCATAAATTTCCTTTGATATGCGATTTTAAATAATATACCTGATTTTCTTGAGTGAAAGCAAAAGGGAGCAGAGTTCACATTAGCATAAAATTGTTGGGGTCGACTAAGCGATTATTTTCATAAATGTTTAAATAATCTGGAAAACGGATTATTCAGAAATAGAGAGGATCTACAATATTAGAAAACAGCAGACGATACTATGATTTGATATCTTAATTCCAAGTTGGACTTAAATCTCTCTTGCGCCATGGACTTTCGGAACCTACATTCTATGGGGACTTGGTGTATAAATTGATGAAAATTGTTGGCTCTAATAATTTTTCAGCGCAGTTCATTAAAATAATTTCCCATTATAAAAAGATTGGCTATAACATTAATGTATTGCAACTGACTGCATGCTTGGTGGTCAACTCAATCATGGTCGGCAACTTAACTTTCCTCTTTAATTGCACGCTATGACGGTTCCGACTTAAATACTTATCTATTGATGAGATGGTAGGGCTGTTTGTCGGGCCCACCCGGGTTTACCTGTTGGATTTATTTTGCTCTGGATTCAATTTTATTGACTGTTGAGTCCTTATCTTTGCTTTATCTCCTTTTTATATCTTGATTTATATGTTCTAGGAGAGGATGCATTGATAAGTAAGGTGTCTGTCCTGCGAACCAAACATCTATGTGTCTTGATCCACATCTGAACTAAGGGTGAGGTTGGTGCACCGTTAAACCGGTTTAAGCCCTCCAGTAAAATATTTTACTGACCGTTCCAAGGCGGTACTTCTTTTGTGGATCTTTTATGGTTTTTTTTCTGTCTTGTATTTGCTATGCCTTTGTGCGTGTCTGTTTATATGTGCCTTGTGGTCACCTACTGGGAAAGGGCTGACCTCTTGGCCCTCGTTTGTGGTGTCTTACTGTGAGCTTGTTACTTTCCTATTGGTATCCGGGGGAAGGTGTGGTACTTGATTGTATCGATTCCTGATCTTTGCACCCTTACTTACTTTTTTGCTTCTTTTTGTTGATCATTTATGTTATTTCTGTCTAGTTTTCGTTATGCTTTCATGCGCATCTTTTAATTGATGCTTTTTGGTCACCTGCTGGGAAAGGGCTGACCTCTTGGCTCTCGCTTGTGATGTCAAATTGTAAAGTCGTCACTTTAAACATTGGTATCCTGGGTCAGGTGTGGTGCTTGATTTTATCGTTTCCTGATTTTTGCCCTCTTTCTTACTTTTATTTAGTCTGTTCATGAGACCTAACGGGAAGTGCAACAACTGTCACGCCTCCTAGTACCAGATCAAGCGGTATTCTACTTCCTTTCAGATCCCAATACTCCTAAATCCCATAATCTCAATGTATGATGGCAAGTTTGAAGGTCATCTACAACTTTTGTGCTATGTTTGAATATAACAAGGAATTTTATTACGTTGGGCTTTAAGACTTTTATTGAAACTTTCGTTTGTTTTCCTATATAATTGTTCTATAGCTAGCAAGAATATTATCAATTTTAAAATGGAAAACATTATAAAAGCTACAATAATACAACGCGTCTTATGGCATTTAAATGATACGGCTTAAACTTAAGACAAACGTCAACGCCATTTTTCGACGATATACAGATATTTTGTTCAGATCATTACATCTGCAGCGCAATGGCCCCTAAGATCATATTCTCACCTTTCATACGAGAAAGATAGGATTTAAGAAACCCATTTTCAAGGCTGTTGTCAATTGTTACCAAATGGCCTCCATGTTGCATACAAAAATGCTGAAAAAGACGTAAAATACTGCAAGCGATAAACATGCATAATCTTTTAAAAACATTTGAATGTGAACTAAATTTACTTCAATGATGTCAGCGTTAGTTGGCCTCTTCAGCCTAAAAAATCAAATGAGTTTGATCAGGAAATACCACAATCGTACGCAGCAGACTATTCCACGGCACCGTGAGGAAGATCCACAGAACACTAACAGTCACACGACATCAGGAAGACAATTAAATTCAAACAACCCACTCTATCTTCCCCATCAAGGTGATACGAGGGTTAGTAAAAAATAACTGAGCCCTACCTCATTATTTCTTAGCCTCACATTATAGACAAGAAATGTGCTTATCTTTTATAAGTATAATAAGTCATAGACATTTTGACCCAAAATAATCACCCGGGTGAAGCTTCTGTTCTGGTTGCTAGGCAACTTAAGATCGTCAGTCAGAGCGATGCGTTCACGATCTCCGCCATCAGGAATATACAGTATGTCTTAAAAAAGCTTGTGAGCTTGATAGTTTTGGAGAAAGACATATTTGACATTTATTTGAATAACATATGCCATATTGTCTTTTCATCATACTTGGTTTGTAAATGTTTAGGTGAACACTGATTGCATGCGTTGCCTAGCAACAAAATAAGTTAAAATTTCACTAATTTTCAAATACATGAGGATTGTGTTGCCATGGAAACAGAATCATTTATTCCAAACAAGGAATTTAGTATTTCTGAGGGTTTGTTTGTGCATGCAGTATTGCAAAAGCATTCTTAGGCTATTATTCTATTTTTTCTTTTAAAATTGTGTTAATATGAACGTGGTGGGGTAAATTCTAGGACTAGGGACACGTAAAAATTGCTAAATTCTGAAATCAAACTACCACAGCATCTACAATTTGGGGTCAGTTGTTTTCTTTTCTGTGCACTTAGTAGGTACATGTAATAGGTATCAAACGACAGTAAATGCTGCACTACATAACCATTATTGTTTCCATGGTAACGCTTAGATATTGATGTATTACAGCGTGAACGCACTCGTTCGACAGGTCATGCTCGGTTGCCTAACAACCAGTATATAAAGCCTACCAACAGATATAAATTAGGTTATTGAATAGATGACATATAACTGCGATGAAATATCATATAAATATGTGTCCATTTTACTTGAATTAAATGTTATAAGGTAGGGCTCAGTTATTTTTGACTAACCCTCGTAACAACACTAAAAGACATAAAGTACTGAATAACAAGACAATGACCAAACACAACGCCCCCACAAACAATGGGAGCAACAATTCACAATGAATCAACAACAACAGAACCACCTCCTTAGAACAGACAGCAGCCTAAGTCACACTTCATTTTTAATTGTACAACCCAATTGGACTGCGTTACTGCTTTGAAGAAATGTAGTCACTGAAACATTTCGTAAGTAGAGGAGATTTTATGTCATCGAATGAAAGAGTACAAATCAATAAACGTCAAATAAGTAAACAAGTTGTATAACAGATCTGCCAATCAAGGTGATTCAGAGTGCTTCCTAAATGACTATAAAAGTCCATAACACAAAGGAGTTCTAGCGATAAGGCGTATATTTTACCCAGTTCACATGCTTCCAAACACCAAATTTCTAATTGCCCTAATTTGTTTTAAAAATTGGTGTAGTTTGGCAGTAAAATATGCATAGTAGGCAACAAAATACGTTTCAAAGCGATTCACCATTTACAATACCGTGAAAACGTGCACTTTCTATTCCCACCCCTCTTTTACGTCTTTATACTGGGTGTCATTTAGACATTACGATTTGAAATGAGAAATCGGCAATTTCAAATACAAAGTCGTCACGTTCATCATAAATTTTGGTAGAAACAATATCATTGGAAATTGACAAATGCAAGTCTAAAATGCGGCTTCTTTATCAGAGGTATTGGCTTTATTAAGTTAGAGCTCTGAAGGCTATATTTGTTCTTAACATGTTGTCAAAATAAACATTATAAATGTTTAATATATCGTCCAAATATCTGGATGCAGTGTTAAATGCATAAATAACACCAGCCTGCTTATCATCAGAAAGAGACATCATAAAAAACCCTCCATAACAAAACGGGAATAAATCAGCAACCAGAGGAGTAGTGTAGGCCGCTGTGTCGAACTTTGGCCTCCCGTTGGAATTTTTGGGTAAAAGTGTTTCCTATCGATTTTCGTCTGGAGAAATATATTCCATTTAAGGAAAAAGATGTTTCCAATTTTTTCTTGCAGCATTAACGTCACAGTGACGTCACGAAGTGGCATACCGTCTTTTCACATGAATCAAACAGATTTTATCAGCTAGTGCTGTATACACCTAAAATAATCACATTTTTGTGTTGTTTATTGCGTTGAAGTGGTTGAAAAGTCTATAGGAGGACCAAAATAAAAACTTGATTCAACATGAACTTCGATTTTAGGCCACATTGACGTCGGTTTGATGTCAGTATGCAGGAAATAAACATATTGTGTACAGAAATATAATCCAGGAAAATTGTGTGTGCCTTGCGATTAAAATCAAATGTTAGCATAAATTAATGTTTTTGGCGAAGGTTTAGAGTTTGGCTGTTACAGCAGGTTAGCTACGTTACCCCTCACATTTTAAAACAAATATAATGTATAAAAGATTGTTATGGTAGTACCTGAATATCCCAAAAGGCTAAACTTTCATGTTATATACAAGAACATTTTAATCCCTACATACATTTATGTTTATAAAAGTTATTAGGGCCCATTGTGTCACTTATGTAACATTTAAACTACCCCCTGTAAAACCATTGAAAGGGTGTTAATAGGTTCATTCAATAAGCTTCTCATTCAACATTGATGTTTTAAATATATATTCCAAATGACAAGTAATGGGCCATTTTATAACTGCAAGAAACCGGTTTTATCACAAAAACTTTAAGAGTTATAAACTATTTAATATTAAAACCCTGAATAACATGCTAAATGTAAGAATATTTTCATTCTAAAATTTAGCATGTAATGCTATATGAAAACCTTTAAACATCATATTTGAGCTTTATATTGAAATTTAAAAGTTTGTGGTGTAACTTATCATTTTGTTATTTGTGTGAAAAAATGTAACGTATATTACATTCCTCACGTCTGTTTATACATTGCTTAATTCCTTATATTATACACCATATGGTATTTTATATCATTTCGAAAAAGCTAATATGATCAGGAAGTACAATCACACACTGTAAACCAACCTACGACACTGTGAGGAAGGGCCACAGAACACTAATAGTCACAAGACATCAGACATAACTTAAGTCAAGCAACTATCTCTCTCTTTCCCATCAATGTGATTGCAACACTAGAAGGATATAGAGTGCTGAGTATCAAAAAAGGACAAAACAAACACAACAACACAAACAATGGGAGCAACAATAAATAATGAATCGTCAACAATAGAACCACCGCCTTAGAATGGAAAGCTGCCCAAGCCACTGGGGGCGGGGGGGGGGGAGGGTGGGGGCTTAAATGCACCTTCGTCCGTTATCCTGTTGTTGTTTAAGCACAACACCTGTTTAGCTGGCATGGAAAAACTGATTGTTTTTGTTAAAGATATCCAGATTCCAGTTTGTCTGAAGAAAATATTTTTCAATTCGTATTAATTATTCATGCAGCCATTGCAGACTGTGACTTTGGCAAAATATTACAGGAACCTTAAAAACATGGTGAAAGGAATTATAACATAGAGTTATATGTGTATTGAAGCTTTGAATAAGTTGTAAACTCGCCAGAATATAGATTCAAAGAAACATGCAAAAATGTCAACTGCTACAGCAAAACAACATTAAGAGGACAATCTGTATACTCAGTATTATACTGACGCCAATGACAGACTTACTTGCAAAGTACGAAAATCAAATGAGCTTGTTCCTTCTATTTTTTTTTTATGCTAGAACAGTTAATTTATTTTGTTTTATTGGAAATATGCAAATAATTAATTTGATGTATTTTTGTATCAATAATGTTCACATTTGGTTGACGAAATATCAAAATGATATTATCTGCAACAAAAATCAATTGCAAGGCTAAATCTAATTTATAGATTAATGTAAAACAAATTAACCAAAATATTATTTGCGTCCATGAATTTAACAATGGCTGTTTTATCTAGGTGATAAACCTATTTCTTTCAAACGTATGACTATAATGAACCATAAAGAACTAATTTTGTTCTGTTTCAATGCTTCACACAATTTTAAAACCAGCCAGAATAGATGATACGTGTAATACTCTCCTTAAAATTATCTTGTTATAAATGGGATTCTGACCTCACCAAACTAGACATCCTTCAGATATAAAGCGATTATAACCGTAGGAATAGGCTTTACGTGTGTCATATGTGGGTTTAAAGTGGTTAAGTTTTTTTAAAAAAACACTCCAGTTTATTTTTTCAAAAGACAAGCATAAATGCCTCAATTTTCACCTACTACGTCTGAAATGACTTGCAATTTCAACGAATTATGGGTAAGTTTTTGTCTTTGAATGGTATCAATATAGTTGTTGTAATCACTGGCTGGCTTACACAATGTGTAATAGATCTTGCTAACTTAAAGGTACTTCATGCTAAATTTTATTGTGTCATCTAAAATGAGGTGAAGTGAGTGACAAAAATCGTGTTTTTATATATCATTTAATGTATAAAAAAAGCAAATACATAAGTGTCAGTGATATAAAAGATATCATGTAAGCATTAAAACATTTCATCAAATACACCGACTTGATATGATGACGCTTTATGTGATTTAGGCTCAAATTTCTTCCTATAATCATCAATGCTTTGTTGGTATTTTCAACTAATTGCAGTTAAATGACAGTAAATAAACCACTAAATCAAATCAAATCAGTGCTGTTTTTGCTTTAACATAATGTATTAAAAAAGTAAATTGCATAACAGTAATAACAGGTCCTTTAATTGGATACAACCATACTGCTAATAATTTGTATATAATTAAAATATCATATTGTCAAGTAAGAATAAGGAACAATTTGATAAGATTTCCTGTTATTTCAGGGTAACAAAGTAAATTTTGCTATTGCAAGGTAACGCTGTAACCGCTATAGAGCTAACATACATGATTTTGCGGCTTTTATATTTTAGTTTTAGAAAATAATAGTGTAAAACCCCCACTCAGAGGTCTTTTGGCAGCCCATTGTTTAGTAATAGTACTGTGTTAAGTAGTTATACATTTGAAGTAAGTAGCATATATAACATAAACGCATATTGGTTGTTTGTTGCTTTTAGATAAATGTGTTTAAGGCAATCAGCAAGTCGATAAATAAGAATTAGATATAACTTGGTATTTGCACAATATGATTTGAAATTACAATATGGTAACGCAGCTAACATAGCTGTTACAAGTTAGAGCGCTAATCTGTGTCATTTTGCATCTTATATAATGTAGTTTCAGAGAGTCATAGTGTACAGTATTCCAGCAGTGGGAGAGGAGGGTCTATTAGCATATTGTGATATAATGTCATTTGAGCTTTCACTATAACAGACTTTTCATTTTGAAACTGACGTCATTTTTTCTTGTACTGACATCTGACTGAAAGAAATGTAACATCTGAGTTAGGGTCTTTGCTCCAAATACTATATGTCGCCAGTAATTTTACCATAACTGATCAAACAGTACATGTTTATGCAAGCTGGAATTCATAGTACTCAACTTTCACACCCTAAATGAGTCCAAAATTGGTACACCACTGTCTGACGTCACCATGAGGTAAACAGCAAGAAAAATGGAAACATTTTTTTTCTTAAACATGATACATTTTTCTACAAGAAAATGTATGTTTGACACGTTTAACAAAAATGCACACGGGATTACACAGCGGCCTACACGTCATTTTCCCTATGTTAACGTCATTTTGACGTTAATGTAACCTGTATGAAATTCTGAATTAATGTTTATTTTCTGTTAACAACATAATGACTGTAATATCATCACAGCTGATCAAATAGTACATGTTTTTTCCCGCTGGATTTTATAGTATAAGATTTTCAAGCCTGCACATTAATTAAGCATATTTCCATGAGTAGATACGTATTTTAAGTAACACGCGGTTACAGATAAATGCATATGTGGCATACTACAAGCTCATCTTTTGAGCTTTTGGCTCATTTCAAGTAAGATAACCATAAGGAGCATCATTTAAGAATGGACAGTAGCCAAACCAACATACGAACAAAATGTTATCTACCTCTGCCTCTGTGAAGGGTACAGGAGCTGTTTCCGGGAAGAGATAGCAAGATGTGTTGAAAGATACCCATCCATCTGGACAACAACTCACAGCTTCAGTAGGTATAATTCCTATGGGTAAAGTAAACCTTTTATCCTCGCATTAATGCATCAACAATAAATTAAATAGCAAAACATAAGTCATTATTATAATTATATAAAAAAGGGGGGTTCTTTTGTCTGTAGTATTAAGTGTATTTACTTATTGTATTTATTCTGCCTGGGTGATAACACGAACTTTGTACTTCGAACTGGGAGAAGTTAATCGTGCATGCGACGTTAGAAAGCCATGTGATGTGTGATGCCAAACACAAAATGTTATGCCTTATATTTAGTGTCTCTATTTCATAAAAGAATTAGAAAAAAAAAATTATTGGCGATTTTTCGAAAAAAGTGTTTTGGATAGTATGTGAAAATTAGGGACATTTCACCCAAAGTGTAAACTCAAGCCCCTATAATCAAGCCCAAAAGAGGGTTTATACTGAGGGCGATTACCAAAAAATCATGTAATCTCTGTTTATCACATATGATTCAATATAACTTTTGTGAAAAGTCCAAAATCTTACAATATTCTACAACGTAATGGAGAAATATGCACCATGATATCGCGTATCGTCATGTTACACATTCCATGGCGCTAACTTCGCACGCATGCAAGCATGATAATCTCATCCTGTTCTGAAATCATGATTTCTAGTCGTCAGACCGCCTGGGCGATAATCCAATTGTTGGAAACTCAGTATCACATATACAAACGCAATAAATAAATTTTGCTAATTATGTATGAATCTATTAAAATTACAGCTTTATGACTTGGGATCGTCGACCATATACAGGCAACTTTCGCATCAACATGCGTCACATACATTCTAACACGACAAAAGCTCACCCTGTATTTGGGTCTGCATGAGGGACAAACATTTTTAATTGCATTTAAACTTACCATTCGCCGCAAATAAAATTAACACGACCGTCAACATTGTTTCTGTAATATTCCATCATCTGATATAGTCAGGATTTCCAATGACCTACATAGATTTAATGATAAATAGGTTCAAAAAAGTCAGAGATAACTTTCTAGCAACCAGCCACTCGCTTGACATTGACCTAATGTACGTACATAAGTTGTAATTTACACACGTCTTGTAAATGTACAATTATTTTCTTACCGACAGTTCCAAGTCGGTGCTTCTTTTTTGGATCAATTCTGTTATTTATGCTTCATGTGTGTCTGTCTTACTGTCTTGGCTGTTTCTTGCAGCATTGTGGTCACCAGCTGGGAAAGGGTTGACCTCTTGGCTCTCTTATATGTGATGTTTTCTTGTGTTTTTATCACTTTCTAATTTGGTGTCCTGGGCCAGGTGTAATATATTATTGTATCGATTCCTGATATTTGCCTTCTTACTTACTTGGTTTTGAAGTGCATAAAGCACACTGCAAAAAAGGGTAAAGCAATCAAACTAACTTGGCCAATTCCGCTAAATTCTGTGGAATCAGACTACGGATATACATCGAAGATCTAATTTGACAACGCGGATGATAATGTGACGCTGACGTTATATAACGTGACGCTGACGTCACACACAATAACAAGTGTGATTGCAGCAAAACAAACGCTAGCGATATTTTAGTAAAAAAAATATTCATTTATTCTGCTGACTAAACTTTTTGTATAATCAGAATAATCGATTTTGACCAGTTGAGTGCCGAGAAGATTTCCTATAAGAGTGCCAAATTTCAATAACGTCGACGTCTTGAAAAATAAACAACTTGCCGATGACGTTGACGTTTTTAAAAAATAAACAACTTACCATTGACGTCAAAATCCCGCCACGATATACAATTAACGTTAATGACGTTACGTCAATTAAGACGTTCAATTTTACAAAGACAACCTGATAATGCTTCGGTATTAGTGGCAGCAATTCTCTTTGAGCTGTAATATCTGGTTCACACCAACGGCGAATGCCGCGCTTTAAATCATCGAGCAAAGCGCCGTCATTTTTGTTTACTTTTCCCAAAAATATCACGATTCTCTAAGAATTGTTACGCTCTGATAAGCTCTGATACGCTCTGATACGAATTGGGGGACGAATTATTGCCCGACTTGTTACGTTTCCTCACGATTTGATCCCGCTTTGATGAGGCTATGTTACGCTTGAAATCACGCTTTGATAAGCTTTATTACGCTTTATTATGCTTTGATGCGATTATGACGCTTTAAATCAGGCTCTGATACGATTATCAAGCTCTGTTGAGCATTGTTACGCTCTGTTAAGCTCTGTTACGCATTGGAAAATGTCGAGATCGCCGACTTCATGCCGCTTTTGACCCAGAGCTATCAATAAAGATGCAGCAGATCCACAAAATCATTGCATCTTTGATTCCAGAACACGATGGCAGAACAACAAGATCCAGAAATTCCAGATGTACCAGAGCATGATCTGTCTGAAGAAGACATGATGTTTGTCTCTCCGCTGTATAACTACATCCTAGGCGGAGGAGAGCGTGAAAGAGCGTGAGAGAGCGTGAGGAAGCTTGCCAAGCGTAACAAAGCCTAACAAAACGTGCCAATCCTTAATCGAAGCGTCTCAATTCGTGTGAAAGCGTGAGAGTCCTTCATGAAAGCTTAACAAAGCGTGTCAGATCTTGATGAAAGCGTCTGACCTCGTGTCAGAATTTCATGCCAGATCGTAGCAAATCTTGAGACATCTTAACGAAGCGTGTCAAGTGGTGACAGACAGTGAAGACTGGGGTCCCCGCTTTGAACCAAGCTCTGTTAAGCTTTCTAACGCTTTGAGTCAAGCTTTGCTGAGCTTTGTTACGCTTTGTTAAGCTTTGATACGCTCTCGGCGTTTTAATCAATTCGTGACAGAGCGCCCAAAATTTTTAAACAGTTCAAAAAAAATGGCGCTCTTGCCGAATGTCCCGCTTTACTCCAAGCTTTCCCACGATCTATTACGACCCTGCCGCTTTAATCAAGCTTTATTACGCTTTGGTGCCGCTTTGCAAGCCGCTTTAAAGCGCCATCAAAGCGCCGTTGGTGTGAACTAAGCATAAGGTGATATTTCAATGCCTGATTAGCACTATAAACACTTTCATTACTATCAAAATATGAGTAAATCACGCTCTGTTTGCCGCTCGCTGCCAGTTTTTCCTGTATGGGAATATGTTCCCGAATTAGCGCCGTGAAAAAAGTTCATGGAATTGAACACACGAAATGCTTAGAGGACCTTGGCCGCCTGAGCATACAGCCAATACGCCTACCAAACGCTCTGTTTGTTTGTTTGATTTGATTCTTTACGTCCCATCGAAAATCTTTCAGTTAAACAGGGACTAAGCTAGGATAAATGTGTTTTGCTCAAAGGCCACAACGCAGTGACGCTGGTGAGGCTCGAACCCGGGGCCTCTCGGTCTCGAGTCAAGCACTCTACCACTGAGCCACTGCGCTCCCCCAAACGCTCTGTGGTATTTACGTTTTGTGTAATGAAGGTGTGCCAGAATCCGTCAGGAAAGTGTTCGTAACGCTTAAAGTAAATATGACATGAGAATACTTTCTCTACAAACATTAGTATGGGTGTAGCTGTTTAGCAAAGGTAAAATGGAATCTTCACGTCTAGTTCACTCATATATATGCATGATCATGTATATCAACCAATATTTATGATCCTGGGAGCAGCGCATAAGAAGCGCTTGTTATTATTTTAAACTTAATCAAGGGTCATAACTCTCTCATATAACTCTGAAAAACGAGACGAAAAGACCCAGGTGCGCAAATCAACTATGCAAGTAGTATAGGCGCCACTTTAGCGTTTTTGACGTCACTTCCGGTCCAAGATGGCGGCCCCCACGACACCAAGATGGCGGCCCCCATGACTTCCGGTCCAAGATGGCGGCCCCCACGACACCAAGATGGCGGCCCCACGAAGTCAGATACGAGATGGCGGCCCCTGTGACGCGTTCGGTTACACCTCGGAGGGTGAGTCAACGCCCTAGACCACGAGATGGTAGCGTCACGTCCTAGAGCGCGGTGTCGTTCTTCTATATACAGGGATGAGGGGCCTCTCAATTATTTCCGGGTGGTTTTCTTTTTAAAAAGTTCAGAACAAGATCCAGTCTTTAATGGTGTAGCGCGTCGCAGCGCTCGGTTTATCCCGTTCCCCGGGTGGACCCTTTTTTTTCAGCACGGTCCTTTCACGTCTTTTGGGCGGGTTCGGCGTTTTCTTCTCCATTGTTTTGCCATCCAATAGCCTCTGGTACTTCTCGTAAGGGACTAGGACTAGCTTTTCCATTATTCTAGCCCCGATTTCAAATGGGCCAACGTTATCTTTAGAAGCGTACGAATAAACTTTTGTTTACCGCCAAGGGCCTCCACCTTTCTTTGGTAACCCAGCGTCCTATCACCCAAGATGTACAATTGGCGTCTGGAGCGTCTCAGGAGTACTTTTTCGGGTTAGGGGCCTCTCATTTATCGAACGAACACGGATCTGGAGGAATCTATATTGAGGATTTCCGGGAAGGTAGCGTATAGGATCAAGGTGGCGCTTTCCGGTAAGGGCTTGGCAAACTTCATTTCTAGTCGGCAGTGACCTTGTCTCTTGACATTGAATGAGTAGTAAGGATCGATCTCCAAGGCGTATAAGCAATAGCCTTTAACATAGTCATTTCGTTTAACGTTTATATCTTTCCGAAAGCACGTCAGCGTTCTGTAACAGTCCACGTACTGATCGGCTTCGTAATTGGGTCGTAAAGGCTGAGAGGGATATGATTGTCCATCAACGTAGAAGCCCACCGAACTGCAATCGTAATCTCGAAAGTAGTAAGGACTTTTCTTGTAGTCTCCCAT